>JAWHQI010000743.1:0-264099 GCA_033032865.1 Dactylorhiza incarnata
CACGACTTCTTGAAGCCGCGCGTTCTCTTCTCGAAGCCGCGTGTTCTCCGCGGCCTGTTCCTCGTATTTCCTCTCCAGATGTTTCTGAGTAGAAACTAGCCGCTTATACGACAAGGCCATAAAGTGGTTGGCCGAAAATCCCCAGGCGCCGGCTTGAGCCGCTAGCCGGGGGAGCTCTTCTTCTGGGGTTCTCATCAGTTTCCTTAAGGTCTTTCGACCATACAAGGCGGCCCCGGCGGCTAGGGCATGGCGTTCAATTTTTTCGCTCCCCCAGGGAGGGAGAGCGGTGGATACCCGGATCCGACTTCCATCCCTGTGCCAAAGGACGGTCGGGTTGCCCTGCAGGTCGGGCGGGTTCCCACTTGAACGAAGGATTTCGTAGTCGTCAGAAGAGGTCGGGCCCTCTTCCTCCGAGGATGGCGACCTCTTTCGCCGCTGCCTCTTCTCCCTCTGGGTTAAAACTGGGCCGGCCGGCGTGACCGGCTTGTTCGCTGGAACGATATGGGCGGCTGCAAAATAAAATCAAAAGTATAATTAAAGAAGGCCGCGCGGTCATATAAAGGCGGTCTAGAAGAACTTACTATGTTCGGGGAGGATATTCTCAAGCTCCGAGAAAAGCGGGATGTAGTGGTTGATATCAAGCCGCTCCTTCTCAAGGAACGCGAAGGTGTCCGCCTCGATCTTGCCGACCTGGGGGATCTGGAAGACTTCTTCCCCCCGGACTTGCGGGTTGGTTTGTAACAGCCCGAAGTTACCTTCGAGCATTACAAACCGCTCCGACCAGTCGGAGACTTTGTTCGCCAGGTTAACAACCTTCAGCCCGAGGCAGCTGAAGTAGAGGTGCCCTCTGTAAGTCGAAGTCCCCGAGTCGGATACTGCCCGCACCGAGAAGAACTTCCTGAACAAGTCGATGGAGAATCTAGTTCGCTCGAACCGCAGATAGGAGATGAAGCTGTATATTGAAGCGATCGAGTTCGGCGGAAGCTGACCGGGCACAACCCCGTAGTCGTCGAAAATGGCTATGACTTCAAGCGGCAGTGGAAACTTGAAGCCATATTCGAAGTGGTCAACTGGGATGGCGATCTGGTGCGGACTGGAAGAGTTAATCCGCTCGTCACGCAAAGGAAGCCGCGCGAGCAGATTGCTCCCTACCATGTGTCTGGCAATGAAATCATCTAGTTCGTTCTGAGTAAGGCGGCATTCCGGATGGTCCGCCGAATGGAATGCCAAGGCCGCGTCAGCTCGGACGGCTTTAACTTTAACAGGTCGCTGCGACTTGTTCTTGGATCGCGCCATCTGGAAATCGTGAGAATGACTTCGGCAAATTCTATACTTATAGATTTTTATGATCTGTGAATAGTAAAATCATGTCACGGCTATACATTCTGACCGTGCGGTCAATGGCCTATGTGGTTAGATTCACCAGAAATATGAAAGAAGCAAAGGCATCCAGAAAAAACAGAAATAAGCATACATCACAGTTCGCCCGACCGGAAAACAGTTCGAATGAAACATAAGATTTAAACAAGGCATAAAGTACAGCGGTTAAAACAAGAGACCGCGCGAGTTGTTCAAATAAAAGACAAGAATAGAGAAGAACATTGTCCAGATCAACAAGCCACATTCATAATACAAGTTATATTCAAACATTGGTCACGGCTGACGGCGCTCTGGGGAGGCATCCTCTCTATGAAGTCGTGCGACCTGGTCACTTGTGGGGTTCAGGAGAGAATAAATTTGGCTGGTATGATAATGGAGGTAGTTGATTGTACTATGAAGCCGCCCGGCATCCCTTTCAACCCGCGAGGCGGCAATCATACGGGGGACTGCAGCGGCCTCATCAACCATTGGATCAGCCGCCCGAACCGGGGGAGGATTCGAGCCCGCCCCAACAGTCGGGCGGCCAATAACCACCATCGCATCATTCATATTTCGCCGACTCGCAGCGACCTCTCTGGTTAATCGCAGGAACTTTTCCTGGTAATACTTTGAGTCGCCCTCAGATTTCGCGGACGCTCTCTTCTCTTTCTCCAGCTGGGCGGTCAGAGCAGCGACTTGTGCTACCTTGGCCCTCTTCTCGGCCTCCACTGCTACCCGCGCGACCTCCAGCTGAGCCTTCAGCGCCTCTTCAGCCTTCATCCTCGCAACTCGCTCAGCCTCCAGAGCGGTCCGAGTAGCGGCCTCCCGGTCTTCGATCTCTTTCAAGCGGGCTCGCAGGGTGGCCAGATCCCCTTCGAGATGTTCGAGAAGTTGTGGCCCTTCCTGCGAAGTTGTTGCGCGGATCGATGCCAGGGGAACCAATGGAGGTAGGCTGGCCACAAGGTCGCCCGGCTTCACAGTCTGATCGTTGCTATCTGCAAAAAGCCGCGCGGTCATAAAAAATAAAAGCATGCAGGGTTGAATATATACAGCAATGGACATAAATAAAAGATCAGTGCCTAGGCGCGCAGGCCGCTTAGGCTGTTTTGGGTCTAACCGCCGTTGTAGTTCATGCAAGAATCTCTCCTTACTCTGCCTAGCGGAAGAAGACCAGGCCGCCATAGGGAAAAAGCTCGTCGGCGGGGTCAATAACTTATTTCGAAGAGGCCGTGGAATGAAGAAACGGACAGATTTACGATCCGCGGGGCTCGTACCTGGCGGGAAGAGATCAGACCGCAGCGGCTTGTTTAAAGCCCGGTCCGCCTTTTCCTTCTTCACCACCACTATCTCCTCCCCGGTCATTGCCGGGGGAACCTTCTCCTGCGCCTTCAGCACCTCCCCAAGCTCCATCGCTTTCCGCTCAACCTCCAAGGCGGTCCGGGCAGCGGCTTCTCGCTCTTCGGCCTCGGTCTGATCGGTCTCGGCGGGGCGGCCTGAGTTATCAGCAGTTCGGGCGGTTTGTTCTGAGGCCGGCGGGCTGTCAAGGAGCTGGTCCCGCTTCACCAGCTCATCCATATCTCTGAAAATCCCATTAAAGAATAGACTACTCGCCGAGTCCGGAATCAGTTCGCCCGGCTTCGTATCAGGGGTAGCCGATGGGTCATTCAACTTTTTGGGTGGAGGAGTCATGAGGCCCAATTCCTCCTTTAGTCGCGAGTTGGTCTGAAGGAGGGATTCGGTCGGTTTCTTAAGGGCCGCCCTTTCCTTAGCGGCTAGCCTCTTGACCTTCTTTGTTATCCGCTCGGTCACGGACCCGGTCTGCTTCCTCTTCCTTTCTCTCTTACCCGGAGCTGGGTGAACTTCTTTCAGGGGGCTGGGATAATCATCCACGGACAGAGGAGTATTCGGTTCGCCCGTCCTGGGGGAACTAACCGCCCCTTCCTCTAGATCCCTGACAAGCAGGTGAGGGTTCCCGGATGGGGTGATTTCCACTCCAAACGAGGCGGTTTCGCCGACCTTCTTCGAAGGGCTGTCTGAAACAACTTTCTCAGATGTGGCGGCCACCTCTTTGCTCGGCAAGCTAGCGGTCTGTTGGTTGAGGTCACTGGGAGGGATCGACGAGACATCGGGGGGAGGCCCCGAGCTGTTCACCACGGGCTCTGCAGAAGTTTTGGGAGTTGATAAATCTACGACTGGCTTGAGGCTAGCCGCTGCGGCCTTCTCAGCCCGCTTCCTCTTCTTCCGATCTTTCCGGTCTTGCTTCTCTTTCTCCTTGTCCGGCTTCTCCAACGGTTCGCGCCTCTTATCTTCCGCCCTCCTCTGGTCTCCGCTGGGATCCACGCGGTCTAGCACGGCGTCCAGGAAGTCCATTACTGAAGAATTGCCGGTCTTAAAAATTCTGACCGCAACCGGCGAATAATATCCCGTGATTTCAGAAAAAGCAACGCAGAATGAATTCTCTGGCTCTCTTATAGAATTCAAGGCAAGTCGGATGCGGTCTCCCGGTCAAAGCTAATATTTTCGAAATCCTCTGAGATTTGAAAATATGCGGGGATTATGTTTGCCCGGAAAACCGCTTCTTGGGTTGGACCATTATCAGACTGCTCGGACTCCTGGGCTAAGCCGCTGGGTCCTGGAATCGGCGGTTCTCAGTTCAAGAAGGGCCAGGCCGCGCGGCCTGGTGACATTTCCGGATCGCCCCCAAAGGGATAAGATCGTCAAAGAGCCAAGGCAAGAAGTTCATCCGCGGTCTCAGCCAGAAGGCCGCGCGGGTTGTCCCATAGAAACTCAAAGTTCCAGCCCCGAAGAACAGGCCGGGGGTCCAGATCGAAGGCTATCCAAGTTACCTCTTGAAGATCGGCTAAGTCATGACCAGAAGGCAGACAGCGGCCTCAATCTCCAAACTGCGCGGTCTGCATTATTGACTTGGTCCCGGTGTCCTCAGCCGCAAGCAAGACAGGTCGGGAAGGCGGGCCGTCAGATCGCGCGGCTTCTTTCTTTTTCTTCTTTGTGTATCCCGTCACCGCCTGCCCGTTTCTCCTGTACCCGGGCAGGAGGTTATTTTATCCCTGCCCAATCGGGCAGGCCCCCAAGCCTATAAATAGGGGGCGGCACTGTTCACAAGACACGCACACTCGAATCCAAGAGCTTGCTTGTCTGAGCTCCGGTCTCGAGTTTCAGGTCTCGCGAACTGTTGACCGGCCGGCTTCTGCTTTCTCGCATTTGTAACCGCTACTTTTCAATAAAAGGAAAGCCCGTCGCAGGAGTGGCATTTGCCGCGACGGGCGAAGTCTGGCCTCGATCGCTGCTAGCGGTCTGAATTCTCTAACTAAATAGTAACTGATAGTCCGCAACCCTCGTTTTCCTTCGGAGGCGCACTTTTGAATCGAACAAGTGGGTTGCAATGGTAATGTGGAATTTAGCTCCAAATGATACATAAACTTCAAACAGACAGAACTCTTGATCCAATTGCCCAATTTTTGCCCACAATACCTTTTAGAATGAGCTCGGAGGCCTACATCCAGTGGAGAGTAGGATATAACCATTCAACTTCATTTATTGTACGATATACAGTGGGTTCCAGTGGTTATGCAGGTTGGTAATAAGGTATTTAGCTTGAAAGGAGACCTAATCTTCAAATATCCGTAACTTTTGATCCGGTTGTCCGATTTTCGCCGACAATACCTTTTTGGAATGAGATCGGAGCCCAAAATCCAATGGAGAACAATTTTAACCCATTCAAGCTCCAAATGATACATAAATTTCAAAATGAAAGAATTTTAGATGCGGTTTGTAGTGAAAGTAAGAGATTTAGTTACAAATGACACACAAACATTAAACATCAATAACTTTTGATCCGGTTGTCTGATTTTACCCCCACAACACCTTTTAGGAATGAGCTCGGAGCCCTACGTTCATTGAAGCACAAGTTTTACCCATTGCAGCTCATTTAGTTGTCAATATATAGAGGGTTGCACTAGTAATGCAAAATTTAGCTCCAAATGACACCTAAACTTGAAACAGCCATAACTTTTGATCAGGTTGTCTGCTTTTTGCTCACAAAACCTATTCGAAATGAGCTCTGAGCCGTACATTCAATGGAGAGCAAGTTTTACCCAATTTGTTTACCCAGAAGATCGCTTCCAATAGAATTACTCGCAGACCTGGCGGTTTGAAGATACAAGTCGCCCGGTTCAGGTTTTACGAGGTCCATCAACACCAACCAGCACAGGCCAGGCGGTCTGGCATGACTCAGATCGCCTCCAAGTATTGAAGATTACCCAAGCCCAAGTCCAACAGGCAGGCCACGATCTCAAGTCGGAGACCGCCCGGGTTGTACCATGAAGACAAGCCAAGGTTCGAGTCCAAAGAACAAGCCGCAGTCTCAAGACGGAGACCGCTCGGATTGCGTCGTCACCTTGGTCGCGTCATCTTCAGCCTCTAGTAAGACATATCGGAAGGGCAAGCCGCCAAGCCGCGCGGCTTCTTTCTTTTCTTCTTTGTGTATCCCGTCACCGCCTGCCCGTTTCTCCTGTACCCGGGCAGGCGGTTATTTTATCCCTGCCCGTTCAGGCAGGCCCCCAAGCCTATAAATAGGGAGCGGCACCGTTCTCAACGCACGCACACTCGAATCCAGGAGCTCGCTTGTTTGATCTGCGGTCTCGAGTTTCCCGTCTTGCGGACTGTCTGACCGGCCGGTTTCTACTTTCCAGCATTTGTAACCCGCTGTAACCACTTCTTCTTAATCAAAGAAAAGTCCATCACAGGAGTTGCATTCTCCATGACGGGAGAAGTCTGGACTTGACCGCTCCTAGTGGTCTCGTTTTCTCCACCTAAAAAGTAACCGGCAACCCGCAGCCTCCGATTTCCTTCGGAGGTGCGATTTCGGACTCAACAGAAACACACGACCTTCAGATTGCGGATTGTCGGTGAAATCCTCTTTGCCATAATGTCAGACCGCCAGTTCCCCCTTGGAGACCGCTCCGATCACAGTGAGGACTCTTTGTGGGAAGCCTTGGAGCAATCCAGAAGAGAAGCCGAGCGGGCTCAGAGGGCGACTGATCAGCGGTTGGACGCAATCAGTCAGACTTTGGCCCTATTAACCGAGCGGTTAGTCCCACAACAAGCCGCGGTTAATCAGGCGGTAACTCCGGTTCCTCCTTCGCCTCCACCTTACCCGCTATCACAAGCCGCCAACCTCCAACCCCAGCAAGAAGGTTTTGCGGCTAGGCAAAACTTCTATCAAGAAGCCGCGCACAGCATGCCGGCTCGGGCCCTTGATTTCCAGGGGGCAGCTTCTCATGCAGCCCGTGTTTCTTACCCGCAAGAGAGCGCAGCCCGCCTCTCCTACCTGCCTGAAGTTGCTATTCATCACTCCTACCCGCCAGAAGCTGCTGCCCGGTCTTCCTACCATGCGGCTTGTCCACGAGTAGCCGCAGCCCCGGCAGCTTATTATTCTACTCCTCTATATGAAGATATGGAAGAAACTTCTCCCTTCGTGGACGAAGTCCGGGGGGAGCCCACCCCAAATAATTTCAGAGAACCTCGTCTGCCAGCTTTCAATGGAGAAACTGATCCCACCGTTCATCTACAAGCTTTCGAGTCGGCCATTGCTCTTAGGACTCTAACGGATGCAACCAAGTGCAAGCTCCGTGTAACATCCTTCGAAGGACAAGCAAGGGAGTGGTTTTACGGGTTGCATCCTAGATGAACCGGTTGTTTTGCGGAGCTGCGCACATAATTTCTGCTGAGATTCTCTACTTCAAGGAAGAGGAAGAGTGGCCCGGCGGCCCTTTTCGACATAAAGTAGCGGGAAGACGAAACGTGGGACCGTTTCGTAGACCGCTTCCAGAAGGAGATTATGGAAGTCCAAAATGTGGATCCAGAGCTGTATAGGGTTGCCCTCATTCACGGCTTGAGAGAGGGCCCCCTAAAATTTGAAGCAAATATAAGGGAGCCTCGAACTTGATGATAAGTTTAGCAAATATGTTCATCATAGGAGAGAAGAGCAATCCAGGTTATGTCGCAAAGCTGGTAAGCAACAAGGAGCAGTCCAATCCGCCCTCTGGGGAGAAATTTCACCATCCACCATCAAATCAGTCCCACTTTGAACCCCATTCTCAAATGGGGAGAAATTACAAAAATAAACAACCCTTTATGGGCCATCAACGGTTTCAGGATCAGAAACCGCCGTTGGCCATCGCTCCCGCTCCATCCGCTCCTCTTCCGCAAATCATGCCGGTATACTTGCCACAGTATACCGCACAGCCAACTCCAGTCACTCCATCCACTCAATATGATGACTCGCAAAAGTTATTCACTCCCTTAAATGTCACCATGGACGAAGTGGTCCAGATTCTACAGAAGAGGTCAGATTTCAAAAGGCCTGCTCCTCTGAAGTCAGACATCCGCAATCGAAATCCGAACCTTTATTGTGAATTT
This sequence comes from Dactylorhiza incarnata, assembly GCA_033032865.1. Taxonomy (NCBI): domain Eukaryota; kingdom Viridiplantae; phylum Streptophyta; class Magnoliopsida; order Asparagales; family Orchidaceae; genus Dactylorhiza; species Dactylorhiza incarnata. The sequence goes on from JAWHQI010000743.1 coordinate 7,801, forward strand.
CACAAAGAAGGGGGGCATCTGATCGAAGACTGTCGGGCCCTTCGCTTGCTGATAGAGAGACTCCTGGGAGAAGGAAAGATCCGGGGTCTAGCTCGGAAAGATGCAATTGCTGAACCAACTGCCGAGAAGAGAAAAGAGAAAGAAACAGTGGAAGTAACCTGGGAATGCGCCGATGTCGAAGACGCCGGCGGCTATGGTGACATCCACCCTTCCACTGAATGCATCGAAGTAAATGATGTGGGCTCCTTGGGGGACATCTATTGTATCCATGGAGGAGCTGGAGCAGAGTCATCTCGCAAATCCAGCATTGCGAGAGTTTTAAAGCAGGAAGTAGCAGCCACTACAAGTTCTCCCCCGAAAGCACTAATGTCACCTTTGGTCAAGATGACCTCCCTCCCAATGCCAATCCTTTTGACGATGCGGTAGTCATCAAAGCCGTCATCGAGAATTATATTGTTCACAAAATCTTGATTGACACAGGCAGCTCTATCAATCTCCTTTTCCGCCCAACCTTCGAAGCCCTGAAAACTGGAAAGCCTCTGCATTCCACCGACGGGCCCCTCTACGGATTTTCTGGGGAGAAGAAAGAAGTAGAGGGTTCAGTAAAGCTCCTGGTCTCTCTTGGAGGAGTGGTAAAGCTAATCAATTTCGTGGTGGTGGATGCCCCAAGCAACTACTGCGCCATCTTCGGAAGACCGATTCTCAATGCATACCAGGCAGTAGTGTCCACTTTCCATCTTGCTCTCAAGTTTGCCGCTGAGGGAAGGCAGTATCGGGTTAGAAGTAACCCAAAGGTAGCTCGGGAGTGTTACGTCCGAACCGTCAACATGATCACCGACGTTTCACTTCCCAAGGCCACGATTGAAGTTCTGGAAATTGCTGAATCCTCAAGGATCGCTGAGGAAGGAAAAGATCGAGAAGGGGCTCACCTGGAACCTGCCCAGGCAACCCAAGAAGTTCCTATTGCTGAAGGGGAAGAAAAGAAGCTGGTTATCAATGCTGAGTTGCTGGAGAAGGAGAAAGCAGAGCTAATCTCCTGCCTTTTGGAAAACTTGGATATCTTCGCCTGGTCAGCGGAGGATATGCCAGGAGTAGATCCGGACGTGGCGTGTCATCATCTAAACATATCTTCTGAGTTCAAGCCCGTCCAGCAAAAGAAGAGAGAAGTGTCGACCAAGCTGGCGTTGCCCATCAGAGAGGAGGTTTCCAAACTCCTGAAAGCGGGTTTTATTTCTGAAATTCAATATCCCACGTGGATGTCGAATGTTGTAATGGTTAAGAAATCTGGTGGGAAGTGCCGCTAGTGCGTAGACTTCACCAAACTTAATAAAGCATGCCCCAAAGATTGTTACCCTCTGCCTCGGATAGATGTCTTAGTTGATTCCGCGGTTGGGTATGGTTTTATGAGTTTTCTCGATGCCTTCTCTAGGTATCACCAAATTAAAATGCACAAACCTGACATCCTGCATACCTCATTTATCACAAACGATGGGTGTTACTGCTATCTCGTAATGCCCTTCGGTCTTAAAAATGCGGGCGCAACATATCAAAGAATGATGGATACCGTCTTTAAGCATCAAAAAGGCAGGAACCTCGAAGTTTACGTTGATGATCTCCTTTTGAAAAGTAAAACATTTTCATTACACTTGAAAGACCTCGTAGAGAGGTTCGCTACTCTACGGAGGTTCAAGTTAAAATTAAACCCATTGAAATGCGTGTTTGGGGCAAACAAATGAAAGTTTCTCGGGCATCTCTTAACTCCTGATGGCCTTGCACCGAATCCAGATAAGGTGAAGGCCATCCTTGATATGACCCCTCCTCGAAATACCAAGGAAGTTCAGCAGCTTGGAGGAAGATTGGTAGGATTGAGTAGGTTTATCTCCAAATCCGGGGATACAAGTGCTCCATTCTTTAAAATATTGTGGGGAGGATCAAAGTTCGAATGGAGCGAGGAGTGTAACAAGGCTTTTGAGTAATTAAAAGTACAGTTGACTTCAACTTCGCTACTCCAAAGTCCCCGTGAAGGGGAAATGTTATTCTTATATTTGGGAGTCGGCCCAGATGCGGTAAGTTCCATCCTCATTCGGGAGTAAAAGAAGAGGCAGTTTCCAATATATTATGTTAGCCACATTCTCAAAGATGCAGAAACCAGATATTCAATCTTGGAGAAACTGGCCTTGGCCTTGGTTATGTCTTCACGAAGGCTTCGACCCTATTTCCAGGCTCCTCCGGTCCAAGTGATTACATATCATCCTTTAAGAAATATTCTTGAAAAACTAGACCATTCAGGGAGGTTGGCTAAATGGGCTATCGAACTAAGCGAATTTGAAATATCATACATCCCCTGAACAGCAATCAAAGTGCAAGTCTTGGCAGATTTCTTGGTGGATATAGCAGAAACTAGTTCTGAACAGGTGGTGCGATCTCCTTTGGCTTGGGTCATCTATGTAGATGGGGCTTCTGGCAAAAACTCTGTGGGAGCCGGGGTAGTTTTAACCAGTCCAAACGGCATCAGACTAGAGCAAGCCATCAAATTCTTCTTTCCAGTTACGAATAATCAGGCAAAATATGAAGCACTTTTGGCTGGGCTAAGGCTTGCGAGAGAGCTGGGCATAGAATATGTACATGTTAGAACTGATTCACTGGTAATGGCCTCTCAGGTCTTAGGGAATTATGAGACAAGGTAGCCGATTCTAAGGAAATATCTGCTGTTAGCCAAAAAGGAAATTGGAAGAATCAAGTCATTTATTATCGAGCACATCCCAAGAGCGCAAAATGAGGAAGCAGATGAGTTGTCAAAGTTCGGTCTTCCATCTGGGGCAGTGACCTTTGAACTTTTCCATCCGACAACGGATGAAGCAGAACTTATGCAAATTGATCAGAACCCTTCATGGAAGGATCATTACGAGCTGTTTTTGTCAAAAGGAGAGTTCCATCATTCCGTCAAAGATAAGAGAAAGTTCAGAAGGAAAGTGGCATACTATTATCTGATAGCGGGAGTTCTCTATAGAATGACTTTGATCTCTCCCTCAGCACGATGTGATTCCGAGAATAAAATCCCAACCATACTTCAAGAAGTGCACTCGGGGAGTGTGGTAGCCATTCAGGAGCAAAGACTCTGGAGAAGAGAATCTTAAGGCAGGGGTATTTCTGGCCAACCATGAGGAAGGATGCTGAAGCATTCGCCAAGCGATGTGTTCAGTGTTAAAAGTTCGCTCCTCTTCAGCATTTGCCTGCTCAGTCGCTCAGATCAATAACTGCGCCATGGCCCTTCGCAGTATGGGGGATGGATCTTATCGGACCCTTCCCAATAGCCAGCGGTCAGCGTCGTTTTATCATTGTAATGATTGACTACTTCAGCAAGTGGATTGAGGCGAAAGCATTAGCAAAAACTACAACCCAAATTATCAGAAACTTCATCTGGGGAGAGATAGTCTGCCGACATGGAATTTCGCTAGCAATTGTCACTGATAATGGTCCACAATTCAACAATCCAGAGATGATAAACTTTTGTGATCAGGTGGGAATTGATCTTCGATTTGCCTCGGTACATCATCCAAGGACCAATGGTCAAGTAGAAGCAGCAAACAGGCAAATCCAGCAGCTCCTAATGAAAAAAATTTTGAATCAAAGAGGAAATTGGGCAGACCAACTTCCTTCCATCCTTTGGACTCTTCGTACTACTCCGTCTTCAGCCACAGGGGAGACACCATTCAAATTATCTCATTGCTCAGAAGCTGTTGTTTCTGTGGAATTTGAGGTGGTCACTCCAAGAGTTGGGTATGCAAAGGAGGGAGGAGAAGCATGGATAGAAGATAATGACAAAGCTATCAAATATAGTCTGGTTCTGATCGAGGAGCTTCAGGACGAGGCGACGATCAGACAGGAAGAAGTTAAAAGGAGAATGGCGAAGTACTTTGACAAGAATGTCAGGGTAAAGCATTTTACGGTCGGGGACGTTGTGCTAAAGAAAGTTGATGCAGCAGCCAGAGCAGGCAACGTCGGGAAGCTGAATCCCAATTGGGCTGGACCTTTCATCATCAAGGAAGTACTAAAAAGTGGGGCTTACCTCCTCCAGACAAGTGAAGGAGAAGACATCTCACGCACCTGGAGCGGTGACGATCTCAAACGGTTTTATCCTTAAAATGTCTTTTTTACTTTCCTGCATTTTTTGGATATTTTTGTAAAAAGCCCCATACTGACACATTTCCATGTCTGATGTTTCTTTTTACACTTTCTTATATATCAACCTCACTGAACCGCGGAGACATCGCCATGTTTTGCTCGAACCCCCTCGGATTGTAGTCATTAGCGTAAAACCACGAATATCATGTGTAGCGGGGAGTTTTCGCACATGTGTAGTGGTAGCTTGCCAATTCCCGTGTGGTGGTCTTCAGAACCTTGGATCCCGGCTGATATCCGACACACCCCTGCATCAAGGGAGGTCTAGGTGAATGTTGGCTCTATCATGCCCCGAAAGGGATATAGTTACAGCTTTGATGATCTTTCTGAGGAAAGCAATGTCGGTATAGCCCCCGCGGCATAACCACACCTGCCCAACTGATCATCTTAGTTTGTGACCATCGAATACTCCTAGGTACTCTCAAGCGATGCCTAAGCGGGACCAACAACTGAGTTGATCTCTCTGAGGAAAGCAATGTTCGCCGCCTAGGCCCACCTGCCCAATTGATCAACTCGGCTTGTAACCCTAGGCAAGAGAGCAGTTGAGTCGCTTACAACCCTTATGACCACTTGAGGAAAGCAATGTTCGCCGCCTAGGCCCACCTGCCCACTTGGTCATCTGGGTCTGTACTTGTCTTTTTCTTTATTCCTACAGCTCTTATGACCACTTGAGGAAAGCAATGTTCGCCGGCTAGGCCCACCTGCCCACTTGGTCATCTGAGTCTGTAGCCATCTTTTACAGGAAGTTATCTCATCCTATATGGTCATTCAAGACCGTTTGGAGAAAAAGCAGGATTCTTATGTACATCACAAACCTGCCAGCTTGATACTTAAACCGGGCGGTTTGAAATAAGCAGGTACCAAGATTATCGGGCTGTCTGGTTATTAAATTGGGCGGTTTAAAATAAGTAGGTTTCAAATATATTATGCGGTCTGGTTTTCACACCGGACGGTTTGGAATAAGCAAGATATTGTAAAATGTCACAATGCAAATACCAAAGGATCAAGCATAAACATGACCGGTCGATCTCATCATTTGGTTTATGAATCTATCATCTTTATGGGCTTCGATTCGACCAGTCCGGTTAATAATGGACTCTTCACAGAAGCAATTAAGATTCTTATGAGTCTCTTTGCAAGTATCAAGCTACTAACCGCTCAAAGTATGTATAACCCGCGCGGATTTATCAGCCGATGTTATGTCACATAAACCATTCAGGTTAAATGTTAATCGCCCGATCTACCAATTGTCTTCTTATGGCTTAATATTCTATCTTGCGAGGCAACTACAAAAAGCCAGGTCATAATCACTCGGCTTGATTATAACAAATTCCTGTTCGGTTATTAGTTATGTTCACAGGGATGAAGCTTGCAATAATCTGAGTTGTAAGCCGCTCGAGTTAAAAAACTGGCCGCTCGACCTGTTAACTATTCTTATGAGTTGGCATTCTCTAAAGCAATTATACAAAGTCAGCAATCTGAGTTGTAAGCCGCTCGAGTTAAAATGCTGGCCGCTTGACCTGTTAACTATTCTTATGACTTGGCATTCTCTAAAGCAATTATACAAAGTCAGCAATCTGAGTTGTAAGCCACTCGAGTTAAAATGCTGGCCGCTCGACTTGTTGATTATTCTTATGACTTAGCATTTTTTTATCCTGTAATGAAATTATACAAAGTCAGGTAATAATCGCGCGACTTGGTTATGTTCGGCTTCTTGGATATCACAAGGCATTCATAATAAGGTAAGGCAGAACTTGGATTTATATCCGCTCGATCGAATATCCAAACCGCATCGACTACATGACGTAACATTATAGTTGACACTTTCTCGGGATGAATCAAGTCAACTCGATCCGGATTGAAGAAACAAGCTATGCGAATAGGTTTTTTGCTAATGATTATTTAACCGGAATCCTATGAAGATCATTATCCTAACCGGTTGAGTTAATAATAATTTGCACGACTTGGTTAGAAGGGTCAATAATCCAAAGCAGAAAGAGATCGCAAACAATCACAAGTAAGTCGTAGAAAGTAGACAGCTAGACAGGTAAAAGCTTTCCATTCCATTATCAAAATACTCTTACATTATGCATTAAACTGACCGGCTAACAAAATCAAGCCGTCGACTATTCAAAATAAAAAGCAAAATACAACTACTGATTATCCGGCTTGAGTTTCTTAGATGCAGGAGCACTCGAATGTTCGCTGCCATCAATTGAAACATTGGGAGAGTAGCCCTTGCTTCCTGACGAAGACGAGCTGCTCAGTTCGCCCGACTTGCGCCCGTCCCCTTCGTCAGAATCGCTGGATTTGGAATCCCATCCGCTCTCATCATCCTTAGCCGCAGCTGGCTCTTCGGCTTCATCATCTTCATCATCAGTCTCCTCCGAGCTGGACTCATCGACTTTGTTCTTTCCTTTGGCCTTCCGCCTAATCTTCTCCAGTTTCTTTTGCAAAATCGGGTAGGCATCAGAAAAAGTGAAATGCTCGAAACCGGGCGCAAGCCCTCCGAGCTCCCGCAGGCGGTTAAAAGCATTGTCGATTCCCTCGGCAAAATGAGGGAAGAGTTCCTCTTGATAGACCGGATCGGTCTCATCATTCTTTGTCTGCAAAAAAGAGTAAGGTAAGAGATCGCGCGATCTGGAAAATTCAGAGGGATGGCTGGCCAGGTGATAACTTACCAACTCGGCCTCCTTTAGCTGCGCGTTTTCCTTCTTCAATTCGGCAATTTCCTTCTCTAGATGATCAATCGCTCTGATCAATATTTTGAAGGTCATCCCCATGAAGACATTGGTGATGAGGCTCTCAGCACCAACCCGCGCGGCCTCCCGAGCGAGCTCCTCTTCGGGAATCTTCCTCAAACGCCTGAAGTTCCGTCGGCCGAACATGGTAATGCTGGCAGCCTCAGCATGCCGGCCCGACTTCTCATTCATCCAGTGGGGGTGCGCAGTAGAGACCTGGACGCCGTCGCCGTCCGGATGCCAGGTCAAGACCGTGCGGCCTTTTAAATCCTTCACCTTGCTGAAGGAACGGAGGGCAGAGAAGTCGCCCGAGGAAGTCGAATCCTCCCCATCGGATAGCGACGGCTTATCCTTGCCCTGCCTTTTCCTCCTCTCGCCCTAAGTAAGGATTAAGCTGGTCGGACTGATCGGTTTGTTTTTGGGAACAACGGCCTAAGCTGCAAAAAAGAAGTAAAAAGGTTAGAACGGAAACTCAAACGGTCAACATCAAAGCCGGGGGCGGCTTGAGGAAGAACTTACTATCTTCAGGCCGGACATTCTCCAGCTCGGCGAGCAGCGGAATGTAGTGGCGTACATTAAGCCGCTCATTCACGAGAAGTTGGCAGGTCTCCTCCTCGACCTTGCTGATTGTGATTTGTTGGAAGGCCTCCTCTGGCCGCACTTGCGGGTTCGGGTTCAGTAGGCCAAGTCGGCCTTCGAAAATCAAATACCTCTCCGACCAGGCCATAACCTTGTTCGCGAGGTTCACCATCTTCAGCCCCCGACAGCCAAAGTAGAGATGGCCTTTGAACACATTCGACTCGGAGTCCGGGATAGCCCGCACCGAGAATATCTTTCTGAAAAGGGCCATAGAGAAGCGGACTCTCTCAGACCGCAAATAGGAGAGAAGCTGCAAATCCCAACCATCGAGTTAGGGGAGATTTGGCCGGGGACAACTCCATAATGGTCAAAAACCATGGCGAGCTCTATTGGAATGGGGAACTTGAAGCCGCAATCGAAATGATCGATTGGGATGGCGATTTGGTTTAGGCCAGAAGAATTCATCCGCTCATCACGGAGCGGAAGCCGCGCGAGCAGCGGACTGTCAACCATATGCTTCTCAACGAATTCATCCAATTCTGCCTTTGTCAAACGGCATTCCTCGAGATCAGCCGAATGAAATGCCACAGCGGCTTCGGAGCGGGTAGCAAAGGTTTTCGCAGGTCGCTTCGGCAGGCGCTTTGCTCCCATCTTGAAATTCTAGTAAAAAGACCTTCGGAAAGGCGATACTTATAAGAACGGATGATCTGCATTTAGCAGAGGTCAAATCGCAGCTAGACTAATCAACCCGCGCCGCCAAATTTCAAGACAAGGCTAAATCATTGAAACACAAGTAAAATCCAAGCAAACGGATTAAAAAAGGCAACAGAAACAAGCCGCTCGGCTTATGAAGCAATTCGCAGGCATCAACTAACATACGAGAGAAGAGTATAAAGCACATTCAAATACACATACCGAGCGGTCTGAAAGACAAACTGAATGACATAAAATCAAGCTCAAGCAGTTATGTTGTCCAAAGGACCGAATAAAATATTACAAATAATTGTCTCAAAACCGCTTATCACTGGCGGGCATCACTCGGCGCGTCTTCTCTATGAAGTCGCGCGACATGATCACCTATCTGAAGAACTGTCCCTTGCATTTGATTAATGATGTGATTGAGGTAATTGATCATGCTATGAAGCCGCGCGGCATCCCTCTCTACTCGCGCCGCTGGAATCACGCGAGTAGGTAAGGCCGCTGCGGGCTCATTTGCACTAGCAATGTGGTGGATCGCCCTGGCTACCGGAAGAGACGAGCTCGTCCCAGCATCCGGGTGGCGTGACCCACGCCGACCTTCATCAGCCGCATTAAGGGAACACCGGCTTCCGCCGACTTCCCTCGTCAAATGGAGGTACTTATCCCTGTAATAGGCACAGTCTCCTTCGAGTTTCTGTATCTCCTTCTTTCTGCGATCAACCCGGGCGGTCAGTGCGGCCACCTGGTCTTGCTGCGCCTTTTCCTTTTCTCGACGCTCTCTCCGCTCGGCCTCCAGTGCGGCTCGGTTCTCGTTCCTCTCGGTTTCCATCTCAGCCAGCAGTGCAATCTTTTCCTCCTGAGCGATCTTCTCCCGCTCCTCAAGGGCCTTCAGCTGCTTTGTAAGGGCTTCAAAGTTCCTTTGAAGACGGGTCATCTCATCCTCCATCCGGGTATCCGGCACAACCGAGGATCTCGGCTGTAAGGATGGATCAAGAGGGGGAAGATAGGTCACCAGCTCGCCTGGATTCGGAATGGAGTCGCGATCATCTGCAATGGAAAGGACGGTCAAAGATGTCGGCTGAATATAGCTTCGTATAATAGGAGTATTGTCAAAAGAAGACCGCTCTCTCCAAATCTTCCTCGCTTACAAGCCGCAGCAATTCGGGTAGAATTCGAGCGGATAGATCTCCTTGCTTGCTCGGTATCGAACTTTCGGCGTTGTTCTCTCCACGATCTCTGGCTTTGCCTCCGCTTTGCAGCAGAAAATTGAGCAGCGGAGGGAAAGAAGTTGGGTGACGGATTCAACAGCAAGTCGCGCGACTTTTTTCTAGATCGCGTCTTGAAAAAATGAACGGGGCGGTAATCCACAACCCTTTTACCTTGAAACAGAAGATTGGGTGGTGGCGTGGCGGCCTGGTAAGTTGATCCCTTACTCTCTCCGCCTTCACCTGCATAAGTCGGAGACCGGTCATTACAGTATCTTCGGGAGTAGGTGTGGTTTTCTCGGTTCCGGTCGCGTCCTTCTTAATGCTGGCCGCATCCTCAGCCAGGTCGGCCTCCTTCTTTTCGGGGGATCTGCAGCCTGTAGTTCGGAAGAAGTTCTCAGCAGATAGTCTTGCCTCTGGAGAGAATCTAAATCCCTGATGATGTCACTTACAGAGATGCTGTGAGCATCGACGGGGGCCTGGTCGTTCGACTTGGTGGAGGGAGTAATTACACCCTCCGAAACTTCCTTCTCGCACGAATTGCCTTGCAGGCTGTCCTCTCCCGGTTTCCTGGACGCTACCTTATTCTTGGCCTTTAGCCCCTTCGCCTTCTTCAGAAGCCTGTCCGCCGCGGACTCCTCCTTCTTCCTCTTCTTGGTTGACTTCAGGGTGGCCGGTTTTGGGGAACCAGGCTGTCCTCGATATTCACTACCAAGGCTTGCTGGTCGCTCGGCTTGGGGGAGTCAATCGCCTCTCCCCCTTCGTCTCTTAATTTCAGATGGAAGACGCCGAAAGGATTGACTTCCATTTTGAAAGAGTCATCCCCATCACCCTTCGGGATGACGTCCTCCTAGTCCGTCTTGTCCGGCAGAGGGGGCGGGTTGTTTCCTTTGTCAGAGAGGGCTGGAGGATCAGCTGGGGGCGGGTTCGGACAGCTCGCCTCATTTTTAGTCGAAAAGTCGACTGACAGCTCGGGAAGCAGATCGGTTGGCTTACTCGTAGAAGCAATCGTCACTGTATTATCGGGCCGCGTCTTCTTCTTCTTCTTATCCTTCAGACGGTCTCCCTCGCCGTCTTTACCAGGTTTTTGACGACTTTCGAGCTGGGCCATTAAATCCACCATCTTTTTTGGGCTGTTCAATCTGAAAGTTCTAACCGCAATAAGCGAGTAGTGACTCGTGATAGCAATGAAGTTATGCGAGAATAGAAGCTTCCAAAACATTTATAACCCACAGGGCAAGGTCGGCGCGGTCTCCGGCTAGAACTAATATTTCCGAAATCTTAGAATTTGAAAATATGCGGGGATTATGTTTACCCAGAAGACCGCTTCCAATAGAATTACTCGCAGACCAGGCGGTTTGTAGATACAAGTCGCCCGGTTCAGGTTTTACGAGGTCCGTCAACACTAACCAGCACAGGCCGGGCGGTCTGGCATGACTCAGATCGCCTCCAAGTATTGAAGATTACCCAAGCCCAAGTCCAAAAGGCAGGCCGTAGACTCAAGTCGGAGACCGCCCGGGTTGTACCATGAAGACAAGCCAAGGTTCGAGTCCAAAGAACAAGCCGCAGTCTGAAGACGGAGACCGTTCGAATTGCGTCGTCACCTTGGTCGCGTCATCTTCAGCCTCTGGTCAGACAGATCGGAAGGGCAAGCCGCCAAGCCGCGCGGCTTCTTTCTTTTCTTCTTTATGTATCCCGTCACCGCCTGCCCGTTTCTCCCGTACCCAGGAAGGCGGTTATTTTATCCCTGCCCGTTCGGGCAGGCCCCCAAGCCTATAAATAAGGGCGGCACCGTTCTCAAGGCACGCACAGTCGAGTCCAGGAGCTCACTTGTTTGAGTTGCGGTCTCGAGTTTCCCGTCTTGCGGACTGTCTGACCGACCGGTTTCTACTTTCCAGCATTTGTAACCCGCTGTAACCACTTCTTCTTAATCAAAGGAAAGCCCATCACAGGAGTGGCATTCGCCGTAACGGGCGAAGTCTGGCCTTGACAGTTGCTAGCAGTCTCATTTTCTCCACCTAAAAAGTAACCGACAACCCGCAGCCTCCGTTTTCCTTCGGAGGTGCAATTTCGGACTCAACACAATCTAGTTCATTTAGTGGTCGATATACATTGAGTTGTAGTGGTAATGTGGGATTTAGCTCCAACTGGCACCTAAACTTCAAACAGCTATAACTTTTGATCCGGTTGTCCGGATTTTGCCCAAAACACCTTTTCACAATGAGCTCAGAGCCATACATCATATGGAGAATAGGATTTACTCGATCGAGTTCATTTAGAGGTCGGTGGATAGTGGATTGCAGTGGAAATGAGGGATTTTGCTCCAATTAACACCTAAACTTAAAACATCCATAAATTTGATCCGGTTGTCAGATTTTTTCCCACAACACCTTTTCGGAATGAGATCGGAGCCCTGCATCCAATGGACAACAAGTTTTACCCATTCTAGTTCGTTTAGTGGTTGATCTACAGTGGGTTGCAGTGGTAATGTGGGATTTAGCTCCAAATGACACATAAACTTCAAACAGATAGAACTCTTGATCCAGTTGCTCAATTTTTGCCGACAATACCTTTTAGAATGAGCTCGGAGGCCTGCATCCAGTGGAGAGTAGGATATAACCATTCAAGTTCATTTATTGTTCGATATACAGTGAGTTCCAGTGGTTATGCTGGTTGGTAATAAGGTTTTTAGCTTGAAAGGAGACCTAATCTTCAAATATCCGTAACTTTTGATCCGGTTGTCCGATTTTCGCCCACAATACCTTTTCGGAATGAGATCGGAGCTCAAAATCCAATGGAGAACAATTTTAACCCATTCAAGCTCGTTTAGAGGTCGATATACAATGGGTTGTACTGGTAATACTAGATTTAGCTTCAAATGACACATAAATTTCAAAATAAAAGAATTTTAGATGCGGTTTGTAGTGAAAGTAAGAGATTTAGCTACAAATGACACTCAAACTTTAAACATCAATAACTTTTGATCTGGTTGTCTGATTTTACCCCCACAACACCTTTTAGGAATGAGCTCGGAGCCCTACATTCATTGAAGCACATTTTTACCTATTGCAGCTCATTTAGTTGTCGATATATAGCGGGTTGCACTAGTAATGCGAAATTTAGCTCCAAATGACACCTAAACTTACAACAGCCATATCTTTTGATCAGGTTGTCTGATTTTTGCTCACAAAACCTCTTCGAAATGAGCTCCGAGCCATACATTCAATGGAGAGCAAGTTTTACCCAATCGAGTTCATTTACTGGTCGATATATAATGAGTTGTAGTGGTAATGTGGGATTTAGCTCCAACTAGCACATAAACATCAAACGCTATAACTTTTGATCCGGTTGTCGGGATTTTGCCCAAAACACCTTTTCACAATGAGCTCAAAGCCATACATCGTTTGGAGAATAGGATTTACTCGGTCGAGTTCATTTAGAGGTCGGTGGATAGTGGATTGCAGTGGAAATGAGGGATTTTGCTCCAATTAACACCTAAACTTAAAACATCCAAAAATTTGATCCGGTTGTCAGATTTTTGCCCACAACACCTTTTCGGAATGAGATTGGAGCCCTGCATCCAATGGACAACAAGTTTTACCCATTCTAGTTTGTTTAGTTGTTGATCTACAGTGGGTTGCAGTAGTAATGTGTGATTTATCTAGAAATGACACATTAACATCAAACAGACAGAACTCTTGATCCAGTTGCCCAATTTTTGCCCACAATGCCTTTTAGAATGAGATCGGAAGCCTACATCCTGTGGAAAGTAGGATAGAACCATTCAAGTTCATTTATTGTTCAATATACAGTGGGTTCCAGTGGTTATGCGGGTTGGTAATAAGGTATTTAGCTTGAAAGGAAACCTAATCTTCAAATATCCGTAACTTTTGATCTGGTTGTCCGATTTTCGCCCACAATACCTTTTCGGAATGAGATCGGAGCCCAAAATCCAATGGAGAACAATTTTAACCCATTCAATCTCGTTTAAAGGTCAATATATAATGGGTTGTACTGATAATACTATATTTAGCTCCAAATGACACATAAATTTCAAAATCAAAGAATTTTAGATGCGGTTTGTAGTGAAAGTAAGAAAGTTAGCTATAAATGACACTCAAACTTTAAACATCAATAACTTTTGATCCGGTTGTCTGATTTTACCCCACACAACACCTCTTAGGAATGAGCTCGGAGCCCTACATTCATTGAAGCACAATTTTTACCCATTGCAGCTCATTTAGTTGTCGATATATAGCGGGTTGCACTGGTAATGCGAAATTTAGCACCAAATGACACCTAAACATGAAACAGCCATAACTTTTGATCATGTTGTCTGATTTTTGCTCACAAAACCTCTTCGAAATGAGCTCCGAGCCATACATTCAATGGAGAGCAAGTTTTACCCAATCTAGTTCATTTAGTGGTCGATATACATTGAGTTGTAGTGGTAATGTGGGATTTAGCTCCAACTGGCACCTAAACTTCAAACAGCTATAACTTTAGATACGGTTGTCCGGATTTTCCCCAAAACACCTTTTTGCAATGATCTTAGAGCCATACATCCTATGGAGAATAGGATTTACTCGATCCAGTTCATTTAGAGGTCGGCGGACAGTGGATTGCAGTGGAAATAAGGGATTTTTCTCCAATTGACACCTAAACTTAAAACATCCATAAATTTGATCCGGTTGCAGTGGTAATGTGGGATTTAGCTCCAAATGACACATAAACTTCAAACAAACAGAACTCTTGATCAAGTTGCCCAATTTTTGCCCACAATACCTTTTTGAATGAGCTTGGAGGCCTACGTCCAGTGGAGAGTAGGATATAACCATTCAAGTTCATTTATTGTTCCATATACAGTGGGTTCCAGTGGTTATGCGGGTTGGTAATAAGGTATTTAGTTTGAAAGGAGACCTAATCTTCAAATATCCGTAACTTTTCATTCGGTTGTTCGATTTTCGCCCACAATACCTTTTCGGAATGAGATCGGAGCCCAAAATCCAATGGAGAACAATTTTAACCCATTCAAGCTCGTTTAGAGGTCTATATACAATGGGTTGTACTGGTAATACTAGATTTAGCTCCAAATGACACATAAATTTCAAAATGAAAGAATTTTAGATGCGGTTTGTAGTGAAAGTAAGAGATTTAGCTACAAATGACACTCAAACTTTAAACATCAATAACTTTTGATCCGGTTGTCTTATTTAACCCCCACAACACCTTTTAGGAATGAGCTCGGAGCACTACATTCATTGAAGCACAAGTGTTACCCATTGCAGCTCATTTAGTTGTCTATATATAGCGGGTTGCACTAGTAATGCGAAATTTAGCTCCAAATGACACCTAAACTTGAAACAGCCATAACTTTGGATCAGGTTGTCTGATTTTTGCTCACAAAACCTCTTCGAAATGAGCTCTGAGCCATACATTCAATGGAGAGCAAGTTTTACCCAATCTAGTTCATTTAGTGGTCGATATACCTTAAGTTGTCATGGTAATGTGGGATTTAGCGCCAACTGGCACCTAAACTTCAAACAGCTATAACTTTTGATCCAGTTGTCCAGATTTTGCCCAAAACACCTTTTCGGAATGAGATCGGAGCCCTGCATCCAATGGACACCAAGTTTTACCCATTCTAGTTCGTTTAGTGGTTGATCTACGGTGGGTTGCAGTGGTAATGTGGGATTTAGCTCTAAATGACACATAAACTTCAAACAGACATAACTCTTGATCCAGTTGCCCAATTATTGCCCACAATACCTTTTAGAATGAGCTTTGAGGCCTAGATCTAGTGGATAGTAGGATAGAACCATTCAAGTTCATTTATTGTTCGATATACAGTGGGTTCTAGTGGTTATGCGGGTTGGTAATAAGGTATTTAGTTTGAAAGGAGACCTAATCTTCAAATATCCTTAACTTTTCATTCGGTTGTTCGATTTTCGCCCACAATACCTTTTCGGAATGAGATCGGAGCCCAAAATCCAATGGAGAACAATTTTAACCCAATCAAGCTCGTTTAGAGGTCTATAAACAATGGGTTGTACTGGTAATACTAGATTTAGCTCCAAATGACACATAAATTTCAAAATGAAAGAATTTTAGATGCGGTTTGTGGTGAAAGTAAGAGATTTAGCTACAAATGACACTCAAACTTTAAACATCAATAACTTTTGATCTGGTTGTCTTATTTAACCCCCACAACACCTTTTAGGAATGAGCTCGGAGCACTACATTCATTGAAGCACAAGTGTTACCCATTGCAGCTCATTTAGTTGTCTATATATAGCGGGTTGCACTAGTAATGCGAAATTTAGCTCCAAATGACACCTAAACTTGAAACAGTCATAACTTTGGATCAGGTTGTCTGATTTTTGCTCACAAAACCTCTTCGAAATGAGCTCTGAGCTATACATTCAATGGAGAGCAAGTTTTACCCAATCTAGTTCATTTAGTGGTCGATATACATTGAGTTGTTGTGTTAATGTGGGATTTAGCTCCAACTGGCACCTAAACTTCAAACAGCTATAACTTTTGATCCGGTTGTCCGGATTTTGCCCAAAACACCTTTTCACAATGAGCTCAGAGCCATACATCCTATGGAGAATCGGATTTATTCGATTTAGTTCATTTAGAGGTCGGTGGATAGTGGATTGCCGTGGAAATGAGGGATTTTGCTCCAATTGACACCTAAACTTAATACATCCATAAATTTGATCCGGTTGTCAGATGTTTGCCCACAACACCTTTTCAGAATGAGATTGGAGCCCTGCATCCACTGGACAACAAATTTTAACCATTCTAGTTCGTTTAGTGGTTGATCTATAGTGGGTTGCAGTGGTAATATGAGATTTAGCTCCAAATGACACATAAACTTCAAACAGACAGAACTCTTGATCCAGTTGCCCAATTTTTGCCCACAATACCTCTTAGAATGAGCTCAGAGGCCTACATCCAGTGGAGAGTAGGATATAACCATTCAAGTTCATTTATTGTTCGATATACAGTTGGTTCCAGTGGTAATGCGGGTTGGTAATAAGGTATTTAGCTTGAAAGGAGACCTAATCTTCAAATATCCGTAACTTTTGATCCGGTTGTCCGATTTTCGCCCACAATACCTTTTCAGAATGAGATCAGAGCCCAAAATCCAATGGAGAACAATTTTAACCCATTCAAGCTCGTTTAGAGGTCGATATACAATGGGTTATACTGGTAATACTATATTTTGCTCCAAATGACACTCAAACTTTAAACATCAATAACTTTTGATCCGGTTGTCTGATTTTACCCCCCACAACACTTTTTTGGAATGAGCTCGGAGCCCTACATTCATTGAAGCACAAGTTTTACCCATTGCAGCTCATTTAGTTGTCGATATATAGCGGGTTTCACTGGTAATGCGAAATTTAGCTCCAAATGACACATAAACTTGAAACAGCCATAACTTTTGATCACGTTGTTTGATTTTCTCTCACAGAACCTCTTCGAAATGAGCTCCGAGCCATACATTCAATGGAGAGCAAGTATTATCCAATCTAGTTCATTTATTGGTCGATATACATTGAGTTGTAGTGATAATGTGGGATTTAGCTCCAAATGGCACCTAAACTTCAAACAGCTATAACTTTTGATCCGGTTGTCCGGATTTTGCACAAAACTCCTTTTTGCAATGAGCTCAGAGTCATACATCCTATGGAAAATATGATTTACTCGATCCAGTTCATTTAGAGGTCGGTGGATAGTGGATTGCAGTGGAAATGAGGGATTTTGTTCCAATTGACACCTAAACTTAAAACATCCATAAATTTGATTCGGTTGACAGATTTTTGCCCACAACACCTTTTTGAAATGAGATCGGTGCCCTGCATCCAATGGACAACAAGTTTTACCTATTCTAGTTCGTTTAGTGGTTGATATACAGTGGGTTGCAGTGGTAATGTGCGATTTTGCTCCAAATGATACATAAACTTCAAATAGACAGAACTCTTGATCCAGTTGCCCAATTTTTGCCCACAATACCTTTTAGAATGAGCTTGGAGGCCTACATCCAGTGGAGAGTAGGATATAACCATTCTAGTTCATTTATTATTCGATATACAGTGGGTTCCAATGGTTATGCGGGTCGGTAATAAGGTATTTAGCTTGAAAGGAGACCTAATCTTCAAATATTCGTAACTTTTGATCCGGTTGTCCGATTTTCGCCCACAATACCTTTTCGGAATGAGATCGGAGCCCAAAATCCAATGGAGAACAATTTTAACCCATTCAAGCTCGTTTAGAGGTCGATATACAATGGGTTGTACTGGTAATACTAGATTTAGCTTCAAATGACACAAATTTCAAAATGAAAGTATTTTAGATGCGGTTTGTAGTGAAAGTAAGAGATTTAGCTACAAATGACACTCAAACTTTAAACATCAATAACTTTTGATCTGGTTGTCTGATTTTACAACCACAACAACTTTTAGGAATGAGCTCGGAGCTCTACATTCATTGATGCACAAGTTTTACCCATTGCAGCTCATTTAGTTGTCGATATATAGCGGGTTGCATTGGTAATGTGAAATTTAGATCCAAATGACACCTAAACTTGAAACAGCCATAACTTTTGATCAGGTTGTCTTATTTTTGCTCACAAAACCTCTTCAAAATGAGCTCCGAGCCATACATTCAATGGAGATCAAGTTTTACCCAATCTACTTCATTTAGTGGTCGATATACATTGAGTTGTAGTGGTTGTTGGGTATTGTATCCACAATCACCTGGATTTGAAGTTGTCCCCTAATGAACTAAATTGAATTGAGTATGTATTTGATGATTTCTCTTTAGATGTATTGTGACAGGTCATAATGCTAAGTGCACACCAATGTCAGGTTGCAATGGATCACCAAACACAGTTCTAGACAATGTAATCCCTCATTGTGTAGAACAAAGTGTTGGTTCATGTGTAATCTCTCTTTTGGGGTGCACTTCATATTCTCACAACTGAAGGCTTTCAAGGTTGAGGAGTGGAGCAGGTTTTCAGAAGAAAAAGGAATTTTTGCCAAGTCAATTCGTCGAGATGTCACGTGAAGTCCCGTGACTCCCGACGAATCCTGACAGAAGCTATTTTTCCTTTCTGATGAAGAAAATTCTGCTGCCAAGTCCTTTCGTCGGATGTTCTTGTTAACTCCCGACGAATGTCGACGAATCCGGACAAAAGCCAGTTTTCCTGTCTGAAGAAGGATTTTTTGTGGCTAAGTCCATTCGTCGGCTGTTCTCGAGAACTCCCAACGAATATCGACGAATGCTGACAGAAGTCAAAAAGGCAGCTTTGTGAAGGAATCTGTGCAGCTAAGTCAATTCGTCGAAAGTTCTCGAGAACTCCCGACGAATCCCGACGAATGAAAACAGAAGGTGTTTTCCACGGCTTGATCAGCATTTCCAATGGCTAAGTCAATTCGTCGAATGTTCACGTGAAGTCTCGACGAATGACGAAAAGACGGATTTCAAATTTACGTTTCATTTTTGAAAATTAGGGTTGGCCAACATGTCCAGTACACGTGGCGACCTCTCCTCATCCGTCGCTCGAGCCGTTGGAGGTTTCCCTTTAAATACTCCTTTATTTTTAGGGCAAACATGCATGTTAAGAAGAGATAATATTCTAGCCGTCTTCATCATCGTTTGCTGAACAAGTTTCTGAGATCTAACTTCTGCATCGCTCAGGATTCGTTCTCCAGTGCTGCTAAAGATTTCTCAGATAAGAAGGCCTTTGATCTTGTTTCTACTCTCTTTTTTGAAGATCTTTTCAAATAAATCAAAGGGCCTAATCAGATCAGGTTTGCTGAGTTTCTTCTCTTCCAAATCTTTGAAGATCCAAACTTTCTTTCTCAAGGAAGAAGAAGACTCAGTCTTTCAAGATCTGAAAGTTAATCTCTGTTGATATTTAGAAGAAGTATTTTATTTCAATCTCTATTTGTTTTCTGTAGGAGTTTTCACTCCGAGTTATTTTGTAGGAGTTCTTTACTCCGAGTTGTAGGAGTTTATCTTCGAGTGTTTTCGTAGGAGAGGTTGTTCTCCGAGCTTGTAGGAGCCGTTGTCTCCGAGTGTAGGATTTGTTGATAAATTCGAGTTTTGGTGAAGTTGCCGACGCTAGCCCGAAGTGCTAGATAGGCGGAGAGGGAGAGAGGAGTACCCACCTTGGGGAACCTCTATAAATCTTGTGTCTCTGTGCTGTGATTTTTATTGTTGTGTGTGCTAATTTTTTATTCCGCAATCGCAGTAGAGATCACCTATTCACCCCCCCCCCCCCCCCCCCCCCCCCCCCCCCTTTAGGTGATTTAGGTAGACAACTAGTTCTTTCAATTGGTATCAAAGCTAGGTTATCTTTAAGAGGTTAACACCTAGATTAAATATCCCTCTACATTGTCAAGATCTCTATCTATGGACAGAGGCATGGAAAGGTTTTCCTCCAAGCTCCCAGTCTGCACTAAGGAGAATTTCCCCATGTGGAAAGAAAGAGTTATCTTCTACATGGAAGCTAATGATCCCCGAATCTCCCAGATAGTTAAAGAAGGTCCCCATATTCCCATGATTGCTTCTACCATTGATGCCACCAAACAAGTGCCAAAGAAAACGATGGACATGACAAAGGATGAAATTGCACTTGTCACTCTAGACAAGAAAGCAAAACACATCATAGCAGGTGCAATTGATGATTCTATGCTACAGAATCTGATTCACTACAAGTCTGCAAAAGAGATGTGGGATTTTCTTGTGGTTTTGATGGAAGGTACTAAAGAAGTTCGAGATGACAGGAAGTATTTGCTGAACCAAGAATACGAAGCCTTCAAGCAACAAGGCAAAGACACAATTTCTGACACCTATGAGAAATTCTTCAATATTGTAAATGGCCTGAGAAATTATGGTAGAGAATTCAGCATGGGTGAACTAAACGATAAATTTCTTAGATCCCTGTCTAAGGAATGGGACCCCAAGGTGATAGCTATCAGAGAATACGGTAAGTTGGCTACTACGGAGCCACAAATTCTGTATGGGAAGCTGCTCTCCCATGAGCTGAAGTTGAACATCAGGAAATCAGAAGAGGAAAGCAGTAGGAGGTCTGGCAAGGAGAAGCCCATTGCTCTAAAGGCTGAAAGCTCCCGGAGAAGTAGGGCTATGTCCCCTTTGAGGGATGAATCTTCTGAAGATAAAGCTGAAAGCAGTTCTGTAGATTCAGAACTATCTGAAGGAGAATTTTCCCTCCTCTCCAAGCAATTCAAGAAGTTGCTTAGCAAAAGGAAGCAAATGAGAAAAGGCTCATCTTCCTCAAGAGATCACAAGAGATCACACCATGACATAAACAACAGGTATGGTTCTAAACCGAACAAACATGATTATACTGAACCCGTTTGTTATTGCTGTAAAAAGCTAGGGCACAAGATAGCTGATTGCCCACACAAGAAGAAGGAATCTTCAAGAAAATAAGAAAAGAAGTCCTTCAAAGGAAAGAAGAAAGAGGAGAAGAGTTTTGTTGCCAAGAAGTCTAAGACTCTGAGTGATTGTGACTCAAATGAGTCTAACTCAGACGAATAGGCATTCTTTGGACTAATGGCCATGTCAGATGATGACAAAGATGTTGTTCCTTTCACCGGTCAAGTATTATCTTCTACACCTCTTTCATGTTAGGAAACGGCATCTGATGCAAATGAAAGCTACTATTCGGAAGAGGATTCTGAGTTGACTGCTAAGTATGAGGAAATGTTGAAGGGTTTTAATAAGTGTCGAAAGCTTGTTAAAACTCAATCAAAGGAGATTTAATCCCTAAAGGATCAAGAATCAAACCTGAGAAAGGAGATTGAAGAATCTAACCTACTCAGGGATGAAATCTTGTCCTTGAAGATTGCTCTCTCCGAGGCCACTTCAGCAGGCATTCAGAAGAGTGAAATTATCAATGATTTGACGAAATAGCTTGAGGCCGAAAAGAAGATCACTATGAACTTCTCTAAGCCCAAGACAGTTCTGCCTATCATAGACACTTTCACTGCCGGTTCTCGTAGTAGTGGTTTGGGCCATGTTGCTGAAAAGAGTCTAAGTAAGTCAGCCAAAAGAAGAGCCGCTAAAGCCAAGGGTAAAGGCCCACAGTGTGCTCCAAACTTCAAGAAGGTGATTTTTCCTACAAACACCTATGACTTTGAGAGCATGTATGGTCACTTCAGCAGACCAACTCATGTTGAGCCTGCCAAGGTGAACTCAGTGTGGACCAGACCCAGAAACTTTGGGTCTAGCTCGCTCAAGGCTCCTTATGAAGAAGTTCAATTAAAGCATCATGTGTTTACCCAGAAAACGGCAATCCTCTACGAGGAGGCCTTTTTCACGGCGTTTTTATACATGACGCGCCCAGAATGGTAAGAAGGGACGACCTCCTCCTTCAGATCACCCAAGGCGTGTGGCCTCCGTCAGGCCGCCCAGCAGGGGCGGCCTCCTCCGTCAGGCCGTCCGGCAGGGGCGGCCTACTCCGCCAGACCGCCCAGCAGGGGCGGCCTCCTCCGTCAGACCGCCCGGCAGGGGCGGCCTACTCCATCAGACCGCCCAGCAGGGGCGGCCTCCTCCGTCAGACCGCCCAGCAGGGGCGGCCTCCTCCGTCAGACCGCCCAGCAGGGGCGGCCTCCTCCGTCAGACCGCCCGGCAGGGGCGGCCTCCTCCGTCAGACCGCCCAGCAGGGGCGGCCTCCTCCGTCAGACCGCCCAACAGGGGCAGCCTCCTCCGTCAGACCGCCCAGCAGGGGCGGCCTTTTCCGTCAGATCTCCCAGCAGGGGCGGCCTCCTCCGTCAGACCGCCCAGCAGGGGCGGCCTCTTGCTTCAGACCGCGCAGGTAGGGATCCAGTCACCGGCTCACCGGAGGTGACGACATCGACCCGGAGCCTATAAATAGGACCCTCGACCATGAACAAAGGACAGGCAAGTGGGGGGCAAAACTAGCGGCTAGAAACAGCCAGACCGCACCTAGCTGCGGCCTTTCCGAGCGACCTCAACAAAGCAGCCCGGGCGACCTCAAGAAACAGGCCGGGCGGCCTCAACAAAGCAGCCCGGGCGACCTCAAGAAACAGGCCGGGCGGCCTCAACAAAGCAGCCCGGGCGACCTCAAGAAACAGGCCGGGCGGCCTCAGCAAAACAGCCTGGGCGACTTGTCTTTCTTATCTGTCATCCTCTTGTACTCATTTCTTTTCCATGTACTAAAAGTGGCAAGTTGTAAGACAGATTATTGAATAAAGGGAAAGCCCGTCGCAGGAGTGGCTTTTGCCGCGACGGGCGAAGTCTGGCCTCGCCGCAAGCTAGCGGCCCTCTCTTCTTCTCCCCTCTTCACTCGCGACCCAAGTAACCAGCTGCTCGCGGCCTCCTTTTCCCCCAATCCCCTCGAGTAGATCGTGGAGGTGCAATTTTGGATTCAACAGAAACACGCGACCTTCAGATTGCGAGTGGTTGATGAACAACAGTTGCGATGAAGACGCGAGATTTGGCCTAAAATACCTTCAATTTTAAAACGGCCATAACTTTTGATCCGGGTGTCGGAATTCAGAAATTCAAAGCCCGACGCAACCGTCTTGAGCCGAGCTATCCAAAAATTGAATCGGGTTCCCTGTTCAGGCACTTTTTAGCCCTCGGATTTCAGAAATTCGGCTCCGTTTGAAAGTTATTTCAGTTTTTCTCTTTCAACATTTCCTGTTTTCATGGATCATCCGTCAGAAGACCTCGAGCATCCTTCCAATCATCTTGAAGTTCCTGTTCAAAGTGGCGACATAAACCCCCTATTAGCAGAGATCGCCCACCTCAAAAGACAAGTGGATTCTCAACTTAATACTATAGCAGCTACTTATGACAAGCCTTCTCGCAGTCATCTAGAACATTTGTTACAACCTGAAGCAGCAGGACTCTCTATTCCTCATTATGAGTCTCATAAGGTTAGTATGGGTGATCCACCTTACCTTGTTGATAGACTAACAATTCCTGCAGGAGAAGAACAAGAACCTTCCCCATTATCATACAAAATTCGTTGGGAAGTAGTCCCAAATGACTTCAAAGAGCCTCGTCTGCCAGTCTATTCTGGAATGAGTGATCCGATTTTTCATCTGCAAGCCTTTGAGGCAGCTACCTCACTAAGAGCTCTATCAGATGGTATCAAGTGTAAACTTCTCATCATGACCTTTGACGGTCAAGTTTTGGATTGGTTCTACCATTTACCATCTCAATCGATCAATTGCTTCGGAGATCTTCGAAGAGAATTTTATTTGAGGTTCAGCACTTTAAGGAAACGTAAGAGAGGTCTTCCAGCTCTTTTTCAGATCAAGCAAATGGATAACGAATCCACAGCTCACTTCATCGATCGCTTTCAAAAAGAAATCCTTGATGTTGTTAATGCTGATCAAAGTCTCTATAAACATGCCTTAATTAATGGTCTCCAGGAAGGTCCTCTTAAGTTTGAAGTCACCATGAAAGAGCCAGAATCTTATGCTCATCTTATTGAAATAGCAAATCAGTTCATTAAGGCCGAGGATGCGAACCCCGATTATTTTGCTTCTTTAATTCAGAGGCCCCAACAACAACAGAAGGATTATTCTTCTCATGGTCATCTTCCTATCAATCGCCGTGGCTATTTGTTAGAATATGAACAAGGTCCCAACTTATCATCTCAACGTGAAATATGCTACGATTATGAGCATCTATCTGCTTTTCCAAGTTTCCTGCAGCTAAATCAATCAGAGCTATGTCTTGTCAACCCTCATATCCCAACTCAGACTTATAGTTACAGGTCATGCAATTCTCCTCGCCCGCATAAGCAAGATAAGCTCCGAGGAAGGTATACAGGTTTAACTATCTCAATGAAAGAAGCTCTTCAGATTATCCAGCAAGAACCTGGTTTTACAAGGCCTTCTCTCATGCGACCTGATCATAGGAATTGTCACAAAGACTTGTTTTGTCAATACCACATGTGTGTGGGTCATGATACAGAAAAGTGTCGCGCTCTACATAAGCTTGTAGAGAAGTTGTCGAAAGAAGGCAAACTGCGGGAATATGTTGCTTAAAAATACTATTGTAAAATCTTTTCTAGCAATATCGGTTATTCACTCGAAGTGATGCTGGATCTACTTTCATTGGCAGAAAGGTTTGTCTTAAAGCTCGTCTTAAAACTCTTTCAGTTATGTTTACATTAGCTCTTTCCTTCAAATGCATACATGGTTGAAAATGGCTTGTGAATGTTGTGGCAATCAAACCCATCTTTCGATGGTCGCCAAAATCTCTAAAGGCAATCAAACCCATCTTTCGATGGTCGCCAAAATCTTTAAAGGCAATCAAACCCATCTTTCGATGGTCGCCAAAATCTCTAAAGGCAATCAAACCCATCTTTCGATGGTCGCCAAAATCTCTAAAGGCAATCAAACCCATCTTTCGATGGTCGCCAAAATCTTTAAAGGCAATCAAACCCATCTTTCGATGGTCGCCAAAATCTCTAAAGGCAATCAAACCCATCTTTCGATGGTCGCCAAAATCTCTAAAGGCAATCAAACCCATCTTTCGATGGTCGCCAAAATCTTTAAAGGCAATCAAACCCATCTTTCGATGGTCGCCAAAATCTCTAAAAGCAATCAAACCCATCTTTCGATGGTCGCCAAAATCTCTAAAGGCAATCAAACCCATCTTTCGATGGTCGCCAAAATCTTAAAGGCAATTGAACCCGTCTTCCGATGGTCGCTCAAATCTTTAAAAGCAATTGAACCCATCTTTTGATGGTCGCCTCTTTATAGTTTCATCTTTATATATCCACATTATAGTGGTTGCTCCAATTGAGCATTACTGCTTCCTTTGCATATGATACAGGTGCTATGCTAGCTTTTTGCTTACAAATGAGGAGAATATCACCATATTGTATCTAGACATCCAAAAACTTCTTTTCTATAGATGTTTATATGAGAAGATGAATAGGTGGTTGCGAGTTCTCTTCAGGTACTCGCATATTAGATTATTTTATACCTGCTTTATGTTCTGTTTTGCAGATATTAGCAGGTATTCGCGAGTTCTCTTCAGATACTCGCGTATTAGATTGTTTTATATCTGCTTTATGTTCTGTTTTGCAGATATTAGCAGGTATTCGCGAGTTCTCTTCAGGTACTCGCGTATTAGATTGTTTTATACCTGCTTTATGTTCTCTTTTGCAGAGATTAGCAGGTATTCGCGAGTTCTCTTCAGGTACTCGCGTGTTAGATTGTTTTATACCTGCTTTATGATCTGTTTTGCAGATATTAGCAGGTATTCGCGAGTTCTCTTCAGGTACTCGCGTATTAGATTGTTTTATACCTGCTTTATGTTCTCTTTTGCAGAGATTAGCAGGTATTCGCGAGTTCTCTTCAGGTACTCGCGTGTTAGATTGTTTTATACCTGCTTTATGATCTGTTTTCCAAATATTAGCAGGTATTCGCGAGTTCTCTTCAGGTACTCGCGTATTAGATTGTTTTTACCTGCTTTATGTTCTGTTTTGCAGATATTAGCAGGTATTCGCGAGTTCTCTTCAGGTACTCGCGTATTAGATTGTTTTATACCTGCTTTATGATCTGTTTTGCAGAGATTAGCAGGTATTCGCGAGTTCTCGTCAGGTACTCGCGTATTAGATTGTTTTATATCTGCTTTATGTTCTGTTTTGCAGATATTAGCAGGTATTCGCGAGTTCTCTTCAGGTACTCGCGTATTAGATTGTTTTATACCTGCTTTATGTTCTCTTTTGCAGAGATTAGCAGGTATTCGCGAGTTCTCTTCAGGTACTCGCGTGTTAGATTGTTTTATACCTGCTTTATGATCTGTTTTGCAAATATTAGCAGGTATTCGCGAGTTCTCATCAGGTACTCGCGTATTAGATTGTTTTATACCTGCTTTATGATCTGTTTTGCAGATATTAGCAGGTATTCGCGAGTTCTCTTCAGGTACTCGCGTATTAGATTGTTTTATACCTGCTTTATGTTCTGTTTTGCAGAGATTAGCAGGTATTCGCGAGTTCTCTTCAGGTACTCGCGTATTAGATTGTTTTATATCTGCTTTATGTTCTGTTTTGCAGATATTAGCAGGTATTCGCGAGTTCTCTTCAGGTACTCGCGTATTAGATTGTTTTATAGCTGCTTTATGTTCTCTTTTGCAGAGATTAGCAGGTATTCGCGAGTTCTCTTCAGGTACTCGCGTGTTAGATTGTTTTATACCTGCTTTATGATCTGTTTTGCAGATATTAGCAGGTATTCGCGAGTTCTCTTCAGGTACTCGCGTATTAGATTGTTTTATACCTGCTTTATGTTCTCTTTTGCAGAGATTAGCAGGTATTCGCGAGTTCTCTTCAGGTACTCGCGTGTTAGATTGTTTTATACCTGCTTTATGATCTGTTTTCCAAATATTAGCAGGTATTCGCGAGTTCTCTTCAGGTACTCGCGTATTAGATTGTTTTTACCTGCTTTATGTTCTGTTTTGCAGATATTAGCAGGTATTCGCGAGTTCTCTTCAGGTACTCGCGTATTAGATTGTTTTATACCTGCTTTATGATCTGTTTTGCAGAGATTAGCAGGTATTCGCGAGTTCTCGTCAGGTACTCGCGTATTAGATTGTTTTATATCTGCTTTATGTTCTGTTTTGCAGATATTAGCAGGTATTCGCGAGTTCTCTTCAGGTACTCGCGTGTTAGATTGTTTTATACCTGCTTTATGATCTGTTTTGCAAATATTAGCAGGTATTCGCGAGTTCTCATCAGGTACTCGCGTATTAGATTGTTTTATACCTGCTTTATGATCTGTTTTGCAGATATTAGCAGGTATTCGCGAGTTCTCTTCAGGTACTCGCGTATTAGATTGTTTTATACCTGCTTTATGTTCTGTTTTGCAGAGATTAGCAGGTATTCGCGAGTTCTCTTCAGGTACTCGCGTATTAGATTGTTTTATTCCTGCTTTATGTTCTGTTTTGCAGATATTAGCAGGTATTCGCGAGTTCTCTTCAGGTACTCGCGTATTAGATTGTTTTATACCTGCTTTATGATCTGTTTTCCAAATATTAGCAGGTATTCGCGAGTTCTCTTCAGGTACTCGCGTATTAGATTGTTTTTACCTGCTTTATGTTCTGTTTTGCAGATATTAGCAGGTATTCGCGAGTTCTCTTCAGGTACTCGCGTATTAGATTGTTTTATACCTGCTTTATGATCTGTTTTGCAGATATTAGCAGGTATTCGCGAGTTCTCTTCAGGTACTCGCGTATTAGATTGTTTTTACCTGCTTTATGTTCTGTTTTGCAGATATTAGCAGGTATTCGCGAGTTCTCTTCAGGTACTCGCGTATTAGATTGTTTTATACCTGCTTTATGATCTGTTTTGCAGATATTAGCAGGTATTCGCGAGTTCTCTTCAGGTACTCGCATATTAGATTGTTTTATACCTGCTTTATGTTCTCTTTTGCAGAGATTAGCAGGTATTCGCGAGTTCTCTTCAGGTACTCGCGTGTTAGATTGTTTTTTACCTGCTTTATGTTCTGTTTTGCAGAGATTAGCAGGTTTTCGCGAGTTCTCATCAGGTACTCGCGTATTAGATTGTTTTATACCTGCTTTATGTTCTGTTTTGCAGAGATTAGCAGGTATTCGCGAGTTCTCTTCAGGTACTCGCGTATTAGATTGTTTTATTCCTGCTTTATGTTCTGTTTTGCAGATATTAGCAGGTATTCGCGAGTTCTCTTCAGGTACTCGCGTATTAGATTGTTTTATACCTGCTTTATGTTCTGTTTTGCAGAGATTAGCAGGTATTCGCGAGTTCTCTTCAGGTACTCGCGTATTAGATTGTTTTATTCCTGCTTTATGTTCTGTTTTGCAGATATTAGCAGGTATTCGCGAGTTCTGTTCAGGTACTCGCGTATTAGATTGTTTTATACCTGCTTTATGATCTGTTTTGCAGATATTAGCAGGTATTCGCGAGTTCTCTTCAGGTACTCGCGTATTAGATTGTTTTTACCTGCTTTATGTTCTGTTTTGCAGATATTAGCAGATATTCGCGAGTTTTCTTCAGGTACTCGCGTATTAGATTGTTTTATACCTGCTTTATGATCTGTTTTGCAGATATTAGCAGGTATTCGCGAGTTCTCTTCAGGTACTCGCGTATTAGATTGTTTTATACCTGCTTTATGTTCTGTTTTGCAGAGATTAGCAGGTATTCGCGAGTTCTCTTCAGGTACTCGCGTATTAGATTGTTTTATTCCTGCTTTATGTTCTGTTTTGCAGATATTAGCAGGTATTCGCGAGTTCTCTTCAGGTACTCGCGTATTAGATTGTTTTATACCTGCTTTATGATCTGTTTTCCAAATATTAGCAGGTATTCGCGAGTTCTCTTCAGGTACTCGCGTATTAGATTGTTTTTACCTGCTTTATGTTCTGTTTTGCAGATATTAGCAGGTATTCGCGAGTTCTCTTCAGGTACTCGCGTATTAGATTGTTTTATACCTGCTTTATGATCTGTTTTGCAGATATTAGCAGGTATTCGCGAGTTCTCTTCAGGTACTCGCGTATTAGATTGTTTTATTCCTGCTTTATGTTCTGTTTTGCAGATATTAGCAGGTATTCGCGAGTTCTCTTCAGGTACTCGCGTATTAGATTGTTTTATACCTGCTTTATGATCTGTTTTCCAAATATTAGCAGGTATTCGCGAGTTCTCTTCAGGTACTCGCGTATTAGATTGTTTTTACCTGCTTTATGTTCTGTTTTGCAGATATTAGCAGGTATTCGCGAGTTCTCTTCAGGTACTCGCGTATTAGATTGTTTTATACCTGCTTTATGATCTGTTTTGCAGATATTAGCAGGTATTCGCGAGTTCTCTTCAGGTACTCGCGTATTAGATTGTTTTTACCTGCTTTATGTTCTGTTTTGCAGATATTAGCAGGTATTCGCGAGTTCTCTTCAGGTACTCGCGTATTAGATTGTTTTATACCTGCTTTATGATCTGTTTTGCAGATATTAGCAGGTATTCGCGAGTTCTCTTCAGGTACTCGCATATTAGATTGTTTTATACCTGCTTTATGTTCTCTTTTGCAGAGATTAGCAGGTATTCGCGAGTTCTCTTCAGGTACTCGCGTGTTAGATTGTTTTTTACCTGCTTTATGTTCTGTTTTGCAGAGATTAGCAGGTTTTCGCGAGTTCTCATCAGGTACTCGCGTATTAGATTGTTTTATA
The DNA here is from genome assembly GCA_033032865.1 of Dactylorhiza incarnata. Classification (NCBI taxonomy): domain Eukaryota; kingdom Viridiplantae; phylum Streptophyta; class Magnoliopsida; order Asparagales; family Orchidaceae; genus Dactylorhiza; species Dactylorhiza incarnata. The sequence continues at coordinate 37,424 of JAWHQI010000743.1, forward strand.
CCTGCTTTATGTTCTGTTTTGCAGAGATTAGCAGGTATTCGCGAGTTCTCTTCAGGTACTCGCGTATTAGATTGTTTTATTCCTGCTTTATGTTCTGTTTTGCAGATATTAGCAGGTATTCGCGAGTTCTCTTCAGGTACTCGCGTATTAGATTGTTTTATACCTGCTTTATGTTCTGTTTTGCAGAGATTAGCAGGTATTCGCGAGTTCTCTTCAGGTACTCGCGTATTAGATTGTTTTATTCCTGCTTTATGTTCTGTTTTGCAGATATTAGCAGGTATTCGCGAGTTCTGTTCAGGTACTCGCGTATTAGATTGTTTTATACCTGCTTTATGATCTGTTTTGCAGATATTAGCAGGTATTCGCGAGTTCTCTTCAGGTACTCGCGTATTAGATTGTTTTTATACCTGCTTTATGATCTGTTTTGCAGATATTAGCAGGTATTCGCGAGTTCTCTTCAGGTACTCGCGTATTAGATTGTTTTTACCTGCTTTATGTTCTGTTTTGCAGATATTAGCAGATATTCGCGAGTTTTCTTCAGGTACTCGCGTATTAGATTGTTTTATACCTGCTTTATGTTCTGTTTTGCAGAGATTAGCAGGTATTCGCGAGTTCTCTTCAGGTACTCGCGTATTAGATTGTTTTATACCTGCTTTATGTTCTGTTTTGCAGATATTAGCAGGTATTCGCGAGTTCTCTTCAGGTACTCGCGTATTAGATTGTTTTATATCTGCTTTATGTTCTGTTTTGCAGATATTAGCAGGTATTCGCGAGTTCTCTTCAGGTACTCGCGTATTAGATTGTTTTATACCTGCTTTATGATCTGTTTTGCAGATATTAGCAGGTATTCGCGAGTTCTCTTCAGGTACTCGCGTATTAGATTGTTTTATACCTGCTTTATGTTCTGTTTTGCAGAGATTAGCAGGTATTCGCGAGTTCTCTTCAGTTACTCGCGTATTAGATTGTTTTATTCCTGCTTTATGTTCTGTTTTGCAGATATTAGCAGGTATTCGCGAGTTCTCTTCAGGTACTCGCGTATTAGATTGTTTTATACCTGCTTTATGATCTGTTTTCCAAATATTAGCAGGTATTCGCGAGTTCTCTTCAGGTACTCGCGTATTAGATTGTTTTTACCTGCTTTATGTTCTGTTTTGCAGATATTAGCAGGTATTCGCGAGTTCTCTTCAGGTACTCGCGTATTAGATTGTTTTATACCTGCTTTATGATCTGTTTTGCAGATATTAGCAGGTATTCGCGAGTTCTCTTCAGGTACTCGCGTATTAGATTGTTTTTACCTGCTTTATGTTCTGTTTTGCAGATATTAGCAGGTATTCGCGAGTTCTCTTCAGGTACTCGCGTATTAGATTGTTTTATACCTGCTTTATGATCTGTTTTGCAGATATTAGCAGGTATTCGCGAGTTCTCTTCAGGTACTCGCATATTAGATTGTTTTATACCTGCTTTATGTTCTCTTTTGCAGAGATTAGCAGGTATTCGCGAGTTCTCTTCAGGTACTCGCGTGTTAGATTGTTTTTTACCTGCTTTATGTTCTGTTTTGCAGAGATTAGCAGGTTTTCGCGAGTTCTCATCAGGTACTCGCGTATTAGATTGTTTTATACCTGCTTTATGTTCTGTTTTGCAGAGATTAGCAGGTATTCGCGAGTTCTCTTCAGGTACTCGCGTATTAGATTGTTTTATTCCTGCTTTATGTTCTGTTTTGCAGATATTAGCAGGTATTCGCGAGTTCTCTTCAGGTACTCGCGTATTAGATTGTTTTATACCTGCTTTATGTTCTGTTTTGCAGAGATTAGCAGGTATTCGCGAGTTCTCGTCAGGTACTCGCGTATTAGATTGTTTTATTCCTGCTTTATGTTCTGTTTTGCAGATATTAGCAGGTATTCGCGAGTTCTGTTCAGGTACTCGCGTATTAGATTGTTTTATACCTGCTTTATGATCTGTTTTGCAGATATTAGCAGGTATTCGCGAGTTCTCTTCAGGTACTCGCGTATTAGATTGTTTTTACCTGCTTTATGTTCTGTTTTGCAGATATTAGCAGATATTCGCGAGTTTTCTTCAGGTACTCGCGTATTAGATTGTTTTATACCTGCTTTATGATCTGTTTTGCAGATATTAGCATGTATTCGCGAGTTCTCTTCAGGTACTCGCGTATTAGATTGTTTTTACCTGCTTTATGTTCAGTTTTGCAGAGATTAGCAGGTATTCGCGAGTTCTCATCAGGTACTCGCGTATTAGATTGTTTTATACCTGCTTTATGTTCTGTTTTGCAGAGATTAGCAGGTATTCGCGAGTTCTCTTCAGGTACTCGCGTATTAGATTGTTTTATACCTGCTTTATGTTCTGTTTTGCAGATATTAGCAGGTATTCGCGAGTTCTCTTCAGGTACTCGCGTATTAGATTGTTTTATATCTGCTTTATGTTCTGTTTTGCAGATATTAGCAGGTATTCGCGAGTTCTCTTCAGGTACTCGCGTATTAGATTGTTTTATACCTGCTTTATGTTCTCTTTTGCAGAGATTAGCAGGTATTCGCGAGTTCTCTTCAGGTACTCGCATGTTAGATTGTTTTTTACCTGCTTTATGTTCTGTTTTGCAGAGATTAGCAGGTTTTCGCGAGTTCTCATCAGGTACTCGCGTATTAGATTGTTTTATACCTGCTTTATGTTCTGTTTTGCAGAGATTAGCAGGTATTCGCGAGTTCTCTGCAGGTACTTGCGTATTAGATTGTTTTATTCCTGCTTTATGTTCTGTTTTGCAGATATTAGCAGGTATTCGCGAGTTCTCTTCAGGTACTCGCGCTATGTTTTATACCTGTTTTGAATTCTCTTTTGCAGAGAATTGCAGGTGTTCGCGAGTTCTCTTCAGAAAATTGCAGGTGTTCGCGAGTTCTCTTCAGGTACTCGCGTTATGTTTTATATGCCTGCTTTAAGTTCTGTTTTTGCAGAGATTTGCAGGTATTCGTGAGTTCTATTCAGAGGTTAGCAGGTGATCGCGAGTTCTCTCCAGGTACTCGCGTGCTCCTATCTCTTTTTGCATGTTCTAACTTTTGCCTTGCAGAAATTAGCATATATTGGCAAAGCATGATCAGGTACTTGCAAGGCTCTTCTCCTTTTTATAAATGCCTTAACTCTTCTCCCTCGCAGAAGAAAGACAATTGGTGAAATACGGATCGCGATTTTCGTGGGTAAGTTCTACTTTTTCGAAGTTCTCTATGGAACTTGAAAAAGTGCGGGGATTATGTTTACCCAGAAAACGGCAATCCTCTACGAGGAGGCCTTTTTCACGGCGTTTTTATACATGACGCGCCCAGAATGGTAAGAAGGGACGACCTCCTCCTTCAGATCACCCAAGGCGTGTGGCCTCCGTCAGGCCGCCCAGCAGGGGCGGCCTCCTCCGTCAGGCCGTCCGGCAGGGGCGGCCTACTCCGCCAGACCGCCCAGCAGGGGCGGCCTCCTCCGTCAGACCGCCCGGCAGGGGCGGCCTACTCCATCAGACCGCCCAGCAGGGGCGGCCTCCTCCGTCAGACCGCCCAGCAGGGGCGGCCTCCTCCGTCAGACCGCCCAGCAGGGGCGGCCTCCTCCGTCAGACCGCCCGGCAGGGGCGGCCTGCTCCGTCAGACCGCCCAGCAGGGGCGGCCTCCTCCGTCAGACCGCCCAACAGGGGCGGCCTCCTCCGTCAGACCGCCCAGCAGGGGCGGCCTTTTCCGTCAGACCGCCCAGCAGGGGCGGCCTCCTCCGTCAGACCGCCCAGCAGGGGCGGCCTCTTCCTTCAGACCGCGCAGGTAGGGATCCAGTCACCGGCTCACCGGAGGTGACGACATCGACCCGGAGCCTATAAATAGGACCCTCGACCATGAACAAAGGACAGGCAAGTGGGGGGCAAAACTAGCGGCTAGAAACAGCCAGACCGCACCTAGCTGCGGCCTTTCCGAGCGACCTCAACAAAGCAGCCCGGGCGACCTCAAGAAACAGGCCGGGCGGCCTCAACAAAGCAGCCCGGGCGACCTCAAGAAATAGGCCGGGCGGCCTCAACAAAGCAGCCCGGGCGACCTCAAGAAACAGGCCGGGCGGCCTCAGCAAAACAGCCTGGGCGACTTGTCTTTCTTATCTGTCATCCTCTTGTACTCATTTCTTTTCCATGTACTAAAAGTGGCAAGTTGTAAGACAGATTATTGAATAAAGGGAAAGCCCGTCGCAGGAGTGGCTTTTGCCGCGACGGGCGAAGTCTGGCCTCGCCGCAAGCTAGCGGCCCTCTCTTCTTCTCCCCTCTTCACTCGCGACCCAAGTAACCAGCTGCTCGCGGCCTCCTTTTCCCCCAATCCCCTCGAGTAGATCGTGGAGGTGCCATTTTGGATTCAACATCATGAACCATTTCTTCATGGATCAAATGCTAAGAAAGCACCGCAGGTCAAGCCTATTGTGCCTAAGAATTGTGTATGTTGCACCAACGAGGCTTCTACATCCAAGGTTGATCCTCCTGCAAAGCCACCCGTTCAAAAGGCTCAGCAGAAAACAAATAGGAGATACAATAGGTTTGAATGCTGGTGTTGTGGCAAAATTGGTCATTTTGCCATAGATTATTGGTTCAATCATCCTGTACCAAGAACTCCACGAGTTAACAATGCAAGACCGACCACTTGCAAAGTTAATGTTCCAAGTGGTGTTCCACTAACAAGGAACCAAGGAACAAAAAATGTTTGGGTTCCTAAGGGGTATTGATCATGTTTGCAGGAATGTCCAAAGGCCAATGAAATTCCCATCTGGTATTTGGACAGTGGTTGCTCTCGGCATATGACCGGGAGAAGAAGATTACTTCAGGATTATGTTCCAGTTGAGAACGGGCCTAAAGTAAAGTTTGGCGGATCTGAACGAGGTATTATTATTGGTTATGGTTCAATAACCAATGACTCAGTCGTTTTCACACGTGTAGCTCATGTGAAAGGATTGAAATACAATCTGATTAGCATAAGCCAACTGTGTGACAAAGGCTATACTGTTGAGTTCTTTAGAAATAAATGCCTGATAAAGATGTCCGTGTCTACGGAAACTATTTTAACAGGCTCTAGGAGTAGTGGTATTTACTATTTAGACTTTATATGCTTACAGTCTTCTACCCTAGTGTGTTTTGTTGCCAAAGATAGTGCATCTCTCTGTGACCAATGGCACAAGAGATTAGTGATTGGTTTTTCTAGAACCATACATCATATGTAGGCGCAGCGGAAATAAATAGAAAAACCCAAAAAAAATTTGGATCGGGCCATGAATATTGAATCAAGAAGTTAAGAAAATTGCTAGGTATGAAATTACCTTTGAGGGATTGGATCAAATCCAACCTAGATGCTCCAAGAAGAAGATTCCTGTAGGCGGCAAAGAGAGTTCTGACGTAGAATTATGTCTACGTCTCTACAGAGATCCACGCGAGCCGGGAGAAGAAGACTGGACTCTTGCACTTCCACGGATTGCTAGATCCGCTTCAGGAAGAACAACACTGGCGACAATCGTCGGAGAGGAGGTCGGCGGTGGCGAACGGGCGGCGGAACTCCTTCCGTCTAGGGTTCGGGCGGAACACCTTCTGTCGGGTCTTCTTCCAGGAGGCGTAAGAAGAGCGTCATGAACCCTTAAGATTAAGTTCTATTTATAGCCGAAGTATAAACAGACCTAAAAGAATCGCTATCTGCAGTCCATACAGAAAAAGAACTCTTTCTGTAACAATTCGTCGGGATTTCACGAATCAGCATTCATCGAGATTACACAGGACAATCCGACGAATTCCGACGAATCACATCAGACGGCAACATTTGCCGAGTTTAGGATCTCTGTAACAATTCGTCGGGATTCCACGGAATAATCCGACGAATTCCGACGAATCATATCAGACGGCAACATTTGCCGAGTTAAGGATCTCTGTAACAATTCGTCGGGATTCCACGGAACAATCCGACGAATCCGACGAATTCCGATGAATCATATCCGACGAATTCCGACGAATTCTATCCGTGTAAACCCGATGAATTCAGACAGCAACATTTGCTGGACCTCCCCCATTCTATATGGTGATTGGTAACCTTTACCAACACAGTCAATCTTCCATCTTCTCCACATGCTCTTATGTGCGACCCTGCAGGCTCATATCGCGTTGGCAGTAACATTACATGTTTGACCACTTCTAGATCACAATGGTAACTCCAACAGTCTCCCACTTGATCTTGAAAGTATCAAATAAAAACCTCACAAACAATGAGCGGCATCTAGCAATGCATCATTGCTCCCCAAGCAATAAGAGTTCATAACTCATAAGCCTTTATGACCAATGTTCCATCGTTGTCTTTGTCCCTTTGTCCCTTACATCCGGAAAGAACTAGAGGCATGGACCGTGTCACCCTCATAATAGCTCAATCCAAGTTTCTTGATCTAGAACGTGTTCGATTCAAAAGTGCGCCTCCGAAGGAAAACGAGGGTTGCGGACTATCTGTTACTATTTAGTTAGAGAATTCAGACCGCTAGCAGCGGTCGAGGCCAGACTTCGCCCGTCGCGGCAAATGCCACTCCTGCGACGGGCTTTCCTTTGATTGAAAAGAAGCGGTTACAAATGTGAAAGGACTGAAGCCGGCCGGTCGAACAGTTCGCAAGACCTGAAACTCGAGACCGGAGCTCAGACAAGCGAGCTCTTGGATTCGAGTGTGCGTGTCTTGTGAACAGTGCCGCCCCCTATTTATAGGCTTGGGGGCCTGCCCGATTGGGCAGGGATAAAATAACCTCCTGCCCGGGTACAGGAGAAACGGGCAGGCGGTGACGGGATACACAAAGAAGAAAAAGAAAGAGGCCGCGCGATCTGACGGCCTGCCTTCCCGACCTGTCTCGCTTGCGGCTGAGGACACCGGGACCAAGTCAATAATGCAGATCGCGCGGTTTGGAGATTGAGGCCGCGGTCTGCCTTCTGGTCATGACTTAGCCGATCTTCAAGAGGTAACTTGGATAGCCTTCGATCTGGAGCCCCGGCCTGTTCTTCGGGGCTGGAACTTCGAGTTTCTATGGGACAACCCGCGCGGCCTTCTGGCTGGGACCGCGGATGAACTTCTTGCCTTAGCTCTTTGACGATCTTATCCCTTCGGGGGCGATCCGGAAATGACACCAGGCCGCCCGGCCTGGCCCTTCCTGAACTGAGAACCGCCGATTCCAGGACCCAGCGGCTTAGCCCAGGAGTCCGAGCGGTCTGATAATGGTTCAAACCGAGAAGCGGTTTTCCGGGCAAACATAATCCCCGCATATTTTCAAATCTCAGAGGATTTCGAAAATATTAGCTTTGACCGGGAGACCGCATCTGACTTGCCTTGAATTCTATAAGAGAGCCAGAGAATTCATTCTGCGTTGCTTTTTCTGAAATCACGGGATATTACTCGCCAGTTGCGGTCAGAATTTTTAAGACCGGCAATTCTTCAGTAATGGACTTCCTGGACGCCGTGCTAGACCGCGTGGATCCCAGCGGAGACCAGAGGAGGGCGGAAGATAAGAGGCGCGAACCGTTGGAGAAGCCGGACAAGGAGAAAGAGAAGCAAGACCGGAAAGATCGGAAGAAGAGGAAGCGGGCTGAGAAGGCCGCAGCGGCTAGCCTCAAGCCAGTCGTAGATTTATCAACTCCCAAAACTTCTGCAGAGCCCGTGGTGAACAGCTCGGGGCCTCCCCCCGATGTTTCGTCGATCCCTCCCAGCGACCTCAACCAACAGACCGCTAGCTTGCCGAGCAAAGAGGTGGCCGCCACTTCTGAGAAAGTTGTTTCAGACAGCCCTTCGAAGAAGGTCGGCGAAACCGCCTCGTTTGGAGTGGAAATCACCCCATCCGGGAACCCTCACCTGCTTGTCAGGGATCTAGAGGAAGGAGCGGTTAGTTCCCCCAGGACGGGCGAACCGAATACTCCTCTGTCCGTGGATGATTATCCCAGCCCCCTGAAAGAAGTTCACCCAGCTCCGGGTAAGAGAGAAAGGAAGAGGAAGCAGACCGGGTCCGTGACCGAGCGGATAACAAAGAAGGTCAAGAGGCTAGCCGCTAAGGAAAGGGCGGCCCTTAAGAAACCGACCGAATCCCTCCTTCAGACCAACTCGCGACTAAAGGAGGAATTGGGCCTCATGACTCCTCCACCCAAAAAGTTGAATGACCCATCGGCTACCCCTGATACGAAGCCGGGCGAACTGATTCCGGACTCGGCGAGTAGTCTATCCTTTAATGGGATTTTCAGAGATATGGATGAGTTGGTGAAGCGGGACCAGCTCCTTGACAGCCCGCCGGCCCCAGAACAAACCGCCCGAACTGCTGATAACTCAGGCCGCCCCGCCGAGACCGATCAGACCGAGGCCGAAGAGCGAGAAGCCGCTGCCCGGACCGCCTTGGAGGTTGAGCGGAAAACGATGGAGCTTGGGGAGGTGCTGAAGGCGCAGGAGAAGGTTCCCCCGGCAATGACCGGGGAGGAGATAGTGGTGGTGAAGAAGGAAAAGGCGGACCGGGCTTTAAACAAGCCGTTGCGGTCTGATCTCTTCGCGCCAGGTACGAGCCCCGCGGATCGTAAATCTGTCCGTTTCTTCATTCCACGGCCTCTTCGAAATAAGTTATTGACCCCGCCGACGAGCTTTTTCCCTATGGCGGCCTGGTCTTCTTCCGCTAGGCAGAGTAAGGAGAGATTCTTGCATGAGCTACAACGGCGGTTAGACCCAAAACAGCCTAAGCGGCCTGCGCGCCTAGGCACTGATCTTTTATTTATGTCCATTGCTGTATATATTCAACCCTGCATGCTCTTATTTTTTATGACCGCGCGGCCTTTTGCAGATAGCAACGATCAGACTGTGAAGCCGGGCGACCTTGTGGCCAGCCTACCTCCATTGGTTCCCCTGGCATCGATCCGCGCAACAACTTCGCAGGAAGGGCCACAACTTCTCGAACATCTCGAAGGGGATCTGGCCACCCTGCGAGCCCGCTTGAAAGAGATCGAAGACCGGGAGGCCGCTACTCGGACCGCTCTGGAGGCTGAGCGAGTTGCGAGGATGAAGGCTGAAGAGGCGCTGAAGGCTCAGCTGGAGGCCGCGCGGGTAGCAGTGGAGGCCGAGAAGAGGGCCAAGGTAGCACAAGTCGCTGCTCTGACCGCCCAGCTGGAGAAAGAGAAGAGAGCGTCCGCGAAATCTGAGGGCGACTCAAAGTATTACCAGGAAAAGTTCCTGCGATTAACCAGAGAGGTCGCTGCGAGTCGGCGAAATATGAATGATGCGATGGTGGTTATTGGCCGCCCGACTGTTGGGGCGGGCTCGAATCCTCCCCCGGTTCGGGCGGCTGATCCAATGGTTGATGAGGCCGCTGCGGTCCCCCGTATGATTGCCGCCTCGCGGGTTGAAAGGGATGCCGGGCGGCTTCACAGTACAATCAACTACCTCCATTATCATACCAGCCAAATTTATTCTCTCCTGAACACCACAAGTGACCAGGTCGCACGACTTCATAGAGAGGATGCCTCCCCAGAGCGCCGTCAGCCGTGACCAATATTTGAATATAACTTGTATTATGAATGTGGCTTGTTGATCTTGACAATGTTCTTCTCTATTCTTGTCTTTTATTTGAACAACTCGCGCGGTCTCTTGTTTTAACCGCTGTACTTTATGCCTTGTTTAAATCTTATGTTTCATTCGAACTGTTTTCCGGTCGGGCGAACTGTGATGTATGCTTATTTCTATTTTTTCTGGATGCCTTTGCTTCTTTCATATTTCTGGTGAATCTAACCACATAGGCCATTGACCGCGCGGTCAGAATGTATAGCCGTGACATGATTTTACTATTCACAGATCATAGAAATCTATAAGTATAGAATTTGCCGAAGTCATTCTCACGATTTCCAGATGGCGCGATCCAAGAACAAGTCGCAGCGACCTGTTAAAGTTAAAGCCGTCCGAGCTGACGCGGCCTTGGCATTCCATTCGGCGGACCATCCGGAATGCCGCCTTACTCAGAACGAACTAGATGATTTCATTGCCAGACACATGGTAGGGAGCAATCTGCTCGCGCGGCTTCCTTTGCGCGACGAGCGGATTAACTCTTCCAGTCCGCACCAGATCGCCATCCCAGTTGACCACTTCGAATATGGCTTCAAGTTTCCACTGCCGCTTGAAGTCATAGCCATTTTCGACCACTACGGGGTTGTGCCCGGTCAGCTTCCGCCGAACTCGATCGCTTCAATATACAGCTTCATCTCCTATCTGCGGTTCGAGCGAACTAGATTCTCCATCGACTTGTTCAGGAAGTTCTTCTCGGTGCGGGCAGTATCCGACTCGGGCACTTCGACTTACAGAGGGCACCTCTACTTCAGCTGCCTCGGGCTGAAGGTTGTTAACCTGGCGAACAAAGTCTCCGACTGGTCGGAGCGGTTTGTAATGCTCGAAGGTAACTTCGGGCTGTTACAAACCAACCCGCAAGTCCGGGGGGAAGAAGTTTTCCAGATCCCCCAGGTCGGCAAGATCGAGGCGGACACCTTCGTGTTCCTTGAGAAGGAGCGGCTTGATATCAACCACTACATCCCGCTTTTCTCGGAGCTTGAGAATATCCTCCCCGAACATAGTAAGTTCTTCTAGACCGCCTTTATATGACCGCGCGGCCTTCTTTACTTATACTCTTGATTTTATTTTGCAGCCGCCCATATCGTTCCAGCGAACAAGCCGGTCACGCCGGCCGGCCCAGTTTTAACCCAGAGGGAGAAGAGGCAGCGGCGAAAGAGGTCGCCATCCTCGGAGGAAGAGGGCCCGACCTCTTCTGACGACTACGAAATCCTTCGTTCAAGTGGGAATCCGCCCGACCTGCAGGGCAACCCGACCGTCCTTTGGCACAGGGATGGAAGTCGGATCCGGGTATCCACCGCTCTCCCTCCCTGGGGGAGCGAAAAAATTGAACGCCATGCCCTAGCCGCCGGGGCCGCCTTGTATGGTCGAAAGACCTTAAGGAAACTGATGAGAACCCCAGAAGAAGAGCTCCCCCGGCTAGCGGCTCAAGCCGGCGCCTGGGGATTTTCGGCCAACCACTTTATGGCCTTGTCGTATAAGCGGCTAGTTTCTGCTCAGAAACATCTGGAGAGGAAATACGAGGAACAGGCCGCGGAGAACACGCGGCTTCGAGAAGAGAACGCGCGGCTTCAAGAAGTCGTGGCGGTGAGTTTTTCAAAAGACAATGCGGTCCCTTTTGTTCAGCCCGAGCGGCCTGATTCATTTTTCCTTTTTCTTGCAGAAACAATATGAGATGACCAACCCGTCCTTCCAAGACGAGGTGCTGCCCCATGTGGCCCAAGGGATCAACAAGGCCTTGGGTCTCATGGGAGACCGGGGCGGTCTGTCCGAAGGATTCGGCGGAACCACCTTCTCCGACCTCTTCCCCGCCTTGGAGGTGCAGCTTGACGAAATCAGCCGCAGGAAGAAGGGAAAATCCAAGGTGGGCGAGGAGACCGAAGCCGACGCGGGCAGGGAGATCGTGCTCCATCAAGGAGGCGATGGAAGTGATGAAGCCGCTGATGAGGTCGACGCGGATGGAGATGCTGATGACTTCGATGATGAGGATAGTTTGTCCTCTGGATCTACCGGTTCTGCAAGCAGGACCGGGCGGTCTAGCGACAGTAGTTCGTCCGGCTCCTCTTCGCTAAGTGAAGGTTATTCGCCGGAGGTCGACATCGATGGCGTAGACCCCATTTCTCCTGTCAAGAAGAAGAAGAAGAAATCGGCAGACTAGTGCCCTCGTTTTTTAACTTTAATTTTTGTAACCGCCGGTCTCTTTTTGTTGGCCGGGCGGTCAATATTTTGTAAACATATTTTGAGAAATGAAATAGAAGTTTTTACCTGTCTGATTGTCCTTCTATCATTACTTACTTGTGATTCTTTGTCTCTTTTCTTTACTCTTTATGATCTAGCCGTGCGGACATCTTGGCCTGAGCACAAGTGATGATTGATTGTCTTCGACGATCCTTTGTTCAACCCGCGCGGTTATATATTTGGATCTCAGGATATTCGATCTCTAATAACATATAGATTCATGCGACCATAATTCGGACCGCGCGGCTTCTTTAGATATTAAATACTTGCTGCTATAAGTAATGAATCACAATCTTTCACGCGGTTCGAATTCAGCTCTGGCGAATAATCCATCATGTCTAAGGATAACTTTTGCTGAGAAATAGCTTAACCTGATCGGTTAGAACACAATCCGAGCGATCACGTATTCAGATCCAGGGATATCCAATTCTGATTATTCATTCAAGGATAGATAATGCCCGGCCGGTTTAAAATTCAACCCGGATTATATATCCAAATCCAGAAAATACTAGCTTGATAGAACGAAGAGATAAATAGATCCAATCCGATCAAAAATGTAACCCGAGCGATCATATAGTTAGCTTAAAAAATATCCGATTTTATAAAGGATGGATGAACCCGCCCGGTTCGAATGCGACCCGGGCAATCAGATAATCAGTTCTGGAATTTTGATAATAAACGGTCGGATCCGCCCGGTTAGAGTGCAACCCGGGCGATCATACGATCAGATTCAGAAACACTTTCCTTAATAGACGACGGGCATACCCGCCCGGTTTGAATATAACCCTGGTGATAACATGATCAATTTCAAAAGATGTCTTAACTTATGTTCAGCCAGACCGCTCGGCCTGAAATACTCAGACCGCATGGTCTTAATACCACAACCCCTTATTGGGGTAGACGAACACCTGCACCTGTTCAACCAGACCGATCGGCCTGAAAAACTCAGACCGTATGGTCTTAATACCACAACCCCTTATTGGGGTAGACGAACACCTGCACCTGTTCAACCAGACCGATCGGCCTGAAAAACTCAGACCGTCCGGTCTTAATATCACAACCCCTTTATTGGGGTAGACGAACACCTGCACCTGTTCAATCAGACCGATCGGCCTAAAAAACTCAGACCGTCCGGTCTTAATATCACAACCCCTTTATTGGGGTAGACGAACACCTGCACCTGTTCAATCAGACCGATCGGCCTAAAAAACTCAGACCGTCCGGTCTTAATATCACAACCCCTTTATTGGGGTAGACGAACACCTGCACCTGTTCAATCAGACCGATCGGCCTAAAAAACTCAGACCGTCCGGTCTTAATATCACAACCCCTTTATTGGGGTAGACGAACACCTGCACCTGTTCTAACAATATTTTCCTTGAGTGGTCCATATAAAAATCATCAGAAGTGAATGCCTCCCTGTAGGGAAGAAGAATAATCCTACAGGCTCAAATGACCAAGTGGGCAGGTGGGCCTCGGCGGCGAACATTGCTTTCCTCAAGTGGTCATAAGAGCTGTAGGGAAAAAGAAAAAATATGTACAGACTCAGATGACCAAGTGGGCAGGTGGGCCTTGGCGGCGAACATTGCTTTCCTCAAGTGGTCATAAGAGCTGTAAACGACTCATCCGCTCTCTTGCCTAGGGTTACAAGCCGAGTTGATCAATTGGGCAGGTGGGCCTCGGCGGCGAACATTGCTTTCCTCAGAGAGATCAACTCAGTTGTGGGCCCAACTAGGTACCGTTTCAAGAGTACCTAAGAGTATTCGATGGTCACAGACTATGATGATCAGTTGGGCAGGTGGGCCTCGGCGGCGAACATTGCTTTCCTCAGAAAGATCATCAAAGCTGTAACTATATCCCTTCGGGGCATGATAGAGCTGACAATCACCTAGACCTCCCTTGATGCAGGGGTGTGTCAGATATCGGCCGGGATCCAAAGTTCTGAAGACCACCGCAGCGGAATTGGCAAGCTACCACTACATGTGTGCGAAAACTCCCCGCATCACACGATCTTGGTGGGTTTTACGCTATGACTACAATCCGAGGGGGTTCGAGCAGAATTTGGCGATATCTCAGAGGTTCGGGGAGTGAGATATGTGTGTTTGTATTTATGATGCAGAGAACCATCAGACAAGAAGAAATGTCAGTATAGGGCTTTTCATTCAATACCAAAAGAGATGTGAAGAATAAAAGAAATAGTTTCAAGGATAGAATCGTTTGAGATCGTCACCGCTCCACGTGCGTGGGATGTCTTCTCCTTCGCTGGTTTGGAGACGGTAGGCCCCATTCTTAGATACTTCTTTGATGATAAAAGGTCCTGCCCAATTAGGATCCAGCTTTCCAACATTACCAGACCTTGCTGCGGCATCCACCTTTTTTAACACCAAATCCCCGACTACAAACTGCTTCACTCTGACATTCTTATCAAAATATTTTGCCATTCTCCTTTTAACTTCTTCCTGCCTGATTGTTGCTTCATCCTAAAGTTCCTCGATTAGATCTAGATTATGCATGAGGGCCTCACCATTTTCATCTATCCAGGATTCTCCTCCTTCTTTGGCGTAAATAACCCTCGGAGTGACCACCTCGAATTCCACAGGGACAACAGCTTCCGAGCCATGAGATAATTTGAAAGGTGTCTCCCCGGTAGCTGAGGACGGAGTAGTACGAAGGGTCCACAGGATGGAAGGAAGTTGGTCCGCCCAATTCCCTTTCTGGTTCAAGACTCTTTTCATCAAAAGCTGCCGAATTTGCCTGTTTGCCGCCTCCACTTGACCATTGGTCCTTGGATGGTGTACTGAGGCAAAACGAAGATCAATTCCTATCTGATCACAGAAGCTTATCATCTCCGGATTGTTGAATTGTGGGCCATTATCGGTGACGATTGCCAACGGAATTCCATGTCGGCAGATAATTTCTCCCCAGACGAAGTTTCTGACAATTTGGGTGGTAGTTCTTGCTAATGCTTTTGCTTCGATCCACTTACTGAAATAATCGATCATTACCAGGATAAAGCGACGTTGTCCGCTGGCCATTGGGAAAGGCCCCATAAGATCCATTCCCCATACTGCAAAAGGCCATGGCGCAGTTATTGACCTGAGTGACTGAGCAGGCAAATGTTGAAGAGGAGCGAACTTTTGGCACTGGACACATCGCTTGGCGAATGCTTCAGCATCCTTTCTCATGGTTGGCCAGAAGTATCCTTGCCGCAGGATCCTTTTTTCTAAGGTTTTCGCCCCTGAATGGCTACCACACTCCCCAGAATGAACTTCCTGAAGTATGACCGGGATCTCCTCTTCTGAAACGCACCGTGCCGAGGGAGAAATCAAAGTTTTTCGGTACAAGACTCCTGCTATCAAGTAGTAGTAAGCCGCCTTTCTTCTGAACCTATTTTTGTCCTTGATTGATGGATGATATTCTCCTTTTGTCAGAAACAATTCGTAGGGGTCTTTCCAGGAAGGATGCTGATCGATCTGCATGAGCTCTTCTTCCTCTGTCTCCTCTGTTGCCGGATGAAAAAGTTCTGAGGTTACTCCCCCTGATGGAAGACCAAATTTTGACAACTCGTCTGCCTCTTCATTCTGCGTTCTCGGAATGTGCTCGATGATGAAGGATTTGAATTTCCCGATTTCTTTCTTAGCTAGGAATAGGTATTTTCTCAACATCGGTTCTCTTGTCTCGTAGTTCCCCAGAACCTGCGAGGCCATTATAAGAGAATCAGTTTTCACATGAACATGTTCTATCCCAAGCTCCTTTGCGAGTCTCAGGCCGGCCAAGAGTGCTTCGTATTCGGCCTGGTTATTTGTAACTGAAAAGAAGAATCTAATAGCCTGTTCCAGCCTGATGCCGTTTGGACTGATCAAAACCACTCCGGCTCCCACGGAGTTCCTGCCAGAAGCCCCATCCACATAAATGATCCAAGCCAAAGGAGATTGCACTACCTGCTCTGGATTAGACTCCATCGTGTCTACCAAGAAATCTGCCAATACTTGTGCCTTTATTGCCGTTCTGGGAGTGTACAGTATTTCGAACTCGCTTAGCTCGATTGCCCATTTGGCCAACCTTCCTGAATGTTCCGGTTTCTCCAAGATATTCCTCAGTGGATGATCTGAAACCACCTGAATAGGATGAGCTTGAAAATAGGGGCGGAGCCTTCGTGATGACATGACTAAAGCCAAGGCTAATTTCTGCAGGATTGAATATCTAGTTTCCGCATCTTTAAGGATATGGCTGACATAATATATCGGAAACTGCTTCTTTTTCTCTTCCCGAACCAGGACAGAGCTTATCGCATCAGGGCCCACCCCCAAGTACAAGAATAGTGTTTCTCCTTCGCGAGGGCTTTGAAGAAGGGGGGTTGAAGTTAATTGCTTTTTCAATTGTTCGAAAGCATTATTGCATTCCTCGTTCCATTCAAACTTAGATCCTCCCCTAAGTGTTTTGAAGAACGGAGCGCTTTTATCTCCCGATTTGGAAATGAATCGGCTCAATCCTGCCAACCTTCCACCAAGTTGCTGTACCTCTTTCGGATTACGAGGAGGGGTCATGTCTAGGATGGCCTTTACTTTATCTGGGTTCGGTGCGAGACCATCAGGAGTGAGAAGATGTCCAAGAAATTTCCCCTTGTTCGCCCCGAACACGCATTTCGAGGGGTTTAATTTTAATTTGAACCTCCGTAGAGTAGCGAACGTCTCTACGAGGTCTTCCAGATGGATTAAAAAAGTTTTACTTTTTAGAAGGAGATCATCAACATATACTTCCAGATTTCTCCCTTTTTGTTTTTCAAAAACTGTGTCCATCATCCTCTGATATGTTGCCCCCGCATTTTTGAGGCCGAAAGGCATGACGAGATAACAATAACATCCATCATTGGTAATGAAGGATGTATGCGGGATATCAGGCTTATGCATCTTAATCTGGTGATAACCAGAAAATGCATCTAACAAACTCATAAAACTATATCCCACCGCGGAATCTACCAAAACATCTATCCGAGGCAAGGGATAACAATCCTTGGGGCATGCTTTATTGAGTTTAGTGAAATCAACACACATACGCCATTTCCCCCCAGACTTTTTCACCATCACTACATTCGATATCTAGGTGGGGTACTGGATTTCAGAAATGAAATTGGCCTTAAGAAGCTTTGCAACTTCTTCTTTGATAGGCACCGCCAGCTTAGTTGCTACCTCCCTCTTCTTCTGTTGGATTGGCTTGAACTCCGGAGAAACGTTGAGGTGATGGCACGCGACATCTGGATCTATTCCAGGCATGTCTTCCGCCGACCAAGCGAAGATGTCCAAGTTATTCAGCAGGCAGGAGGTTAACTGGAGCTTTTCCTCTCCCGATAGCTCGGCGTTGATGATCAGCTTCTTCCCTTCCCCTTCAACAATGGGGATCTCTTGGGTCTCCTGGGCAGGTTCCAGGTAAGTCCCTTTCCGTTCTGCGCTTTCCTCAGCTTCTTCAGGGAGTTCGGACACCTCTTGGATGTCATTCTGGGCCTTGTGAAGTGGTGCCTCGGTGATCACATTAACTGTCTTCACATAACATTCGCGTGCCACCTTTGGATCGCTCCGGATCCGATACTGACGCCCCTCAGCAGCGAATTTCAAGGCCAAATGGAAAGTAGATACTACCGCTCTGTAGGCATTCAGGATTGGCCTTCCGAAAATTGCGCAATAGCTACTTGGGGCTTCCACCACTACGAAGTTTACCAACTTCGTTATGCCCCCCAGCGATACCAGAAGCTTCACGCACCCCTCCACTTCCTTCTTTTCTCCTGAGAAGCCATAGAGGGGGCCTTCCGTGGAGAGTAAGGCCTTTCCAGTCTTGAGGGCCTCAAACGTTTGGCGAAAGATGAGATTAACCGAGCTGCCGGTATCGATCAAAATTTTGTGCACTGCGTAATTCTCAATAACCGCCTTTATCACCACCGCGTCATCGAACGGATTTGCATTTGGGGAGAGATCTTCCTGGCCAAACGTAACAACCGTCCTTTCCGGGGCAGAAGTGGAGGCAACTGCCACTTCTTGCTTTGTAACTCTCCCGATGCTAGATTTTCGGGAGGATTCTATCCCTGCCCCACCATGGATGCAATAGATGTTGCCGAGAGAGCCAACATCATTCACCTCTATGCATTCGGCTGCGGGATGTATATCCCCATAACCACCGGCCTCCTCTACATCAGCACACTCCCATGTTACTTCGACTGCCTCCTTCTTCTTCTCAACTCGCGGTTCAACCGGAGTTTCTTGCCGAATCAACCCCCGAAGCTTTCCCTCTTTCAGGAGTTTTTCTATCAACCACCGGAGGGCCCGGCAATCCTCAGTCTGATGCCCCTCTTCTTTATGATATTCACAATAAAGGTTTGGGTTCCGATTGCGAACTTCTGATTTCAAAGGAGGGGGCCTTTTAAAGTCAGGCCTCTTCTGAAGAATCTGCACGACCTCATTCATGGTGACGTTGAGTGGGGTGAATGAATCTTGTGATTCATCATATCGGATGGATGGGATAGGTGGAGATGGTTGTGCGATGTATTGTGGCAGATATACGGGCATGATTTGCGGAACTCCCATGGGTTGAGTGGGTGCGATGGCCAACGGCGGTTTCTGATCTTGAAACCGTTGATGGCCAATGAATGGTTGCTTGGGCTTAAGATTCCTTCCCCTTTGAGCCCGAGGCTCGAAACCAGGCCGAGACGAGTGATTATAACGTTGCTGATGGGTTGATGCAGAATTGAACTGATCGTTGTCGCTGAGCAACTTGGCAACGTAACCCGGATTAGTCTTTTCCCCCCTGATAAATTTGTTTGCCAGACTAATCATTTCTTGATATGTCTTTGGTTCCCTGATTTGGGCTTCAAACTTCAGCGGCCCCTCCCTAAGGCCATGCATTAGTGCGACCCTATATAACTCCGGATCGACGTTTTGTACCTCCATTATTTCCCTTTGGAAACGATCGACGAAACGGGCCCACGTTTCGTTTTCTTGCTGTCGTATCTCGAATAGGGCTGCCGGACCATTCTTCCTCTTCTTAGAGGTAGAGAATCGAAGCAGAAATTCTCTACGCAACTCCGCAAAGCATCTGATAGATCGAGGATGCAATCCATAGAACCATTCTCTGGCCTGCCCATCAAAGGATGTCACCAGGAGTTTGCACTTTGTTGCATCAGTGATGGTCCTCAGAGCAACAGCCGATTCAAATGCCTGGAGGTGTATTGCTGGATCGGACTCCCCACTATATGCTGACATACGTGGTTCTCGAAAGTTGTTTGGGGCCGGCTCTCCTCGGATTTCGTCGGTGAAGGGAGAACTCTCCTCGGCATCCTCGTACAGAGGGAAAGCAGGGTTATAAGGGATCTCGGCTGCGGTCATTGGCGGACAGGCCGCATGATAGGAGCGGTCAGGTGCTCCAGCCGGATATGATTGGAAGGCGGCGACCTCAGGCGGATAGGGAAAATGAGCGGCCTGAGAGGTCGCCCCTTGAAAGTCAAGGACCCGAGCTGGCATACATCGCGCGGCCTCTTGGTAGTAATTCGGCCGGTCCGCGGGACCTTCTTGTGGTGGTCGGGAATGAGCGACTTGCGCGAACGGGTATGGAGGTGGAGGAGGTAAAACAGGAGTGACCGCCTGGTGAGCCGCGGCCTGCTGAGGGGCTAACCGCTCGGTTAGTAGAGTTAGGGCCTGAGTGATCGCGTCCAGACGCTGATCAGTCGCCTGCCGAGCCTGGTCGGCCTCTCTCTTTGTCTGCTCCAGAGCTTCCCACAAAGAGTCTTCACTGTGGTCGGATCGGTCTCTTGGAGGGAGCTGGCGGTCTGACATTCTGAACCAAGGATTTCGCTGACAGTCTGCGATCTGAAGGTCGCGTGTTTCTGTTCGATTCAAAAGTGCGCCTCCGAAGGAAAACGAGGGTTGCAGACTATCAGTTACTATTTAGTTAGAGAATTCAGACCGCTAGCAGCGGTCGAGGCCAGACTTCGCCCGTCGCGGCAAATGCCACTCCTGCGACGGGCTTTCCTTTGATTGAAAAGAAGCGGTTACAAATGTGAAAGGACTGAAGCCGGCCGGTCGAACAGTTCGCAAGACCTGAAACTCGAGACCGGAGCTCAGACAAGCGAGCTCTTGGATTCGAGTGTGCGTGTCTTGTGAACAGTGCCGCCCCCTATTTATAGGCTTGGGGGCCTGCCCGATTGGGCAGGGATAAAATAACCTCCTGCCCGGGTACAGGAGAAACGGGCAGGCGGTGACGGGATACACAAAGAAGAAAAAGAAAGAGGCCGCGCGATCTGACGGCCTGCCTTCCCGACCTGTCTCGCTTGCGGCTGAGGACACCGGGACCAAGTCAATAATGCAGATCGCGCGGTTTGGAGATTGAGGCCGCGGTCTGCCTTCTGGTCATGACTTAGCCGATCTTCAAGAGGTAACTTGGATAGCCTTCGATCTGGAGCCCCGGCCTGTTCTTCGGGGATGGAACTTCGAGTTTCTATGGGACAACCCGCGCGGCCTTCTGGCTGGGACCGCGGATGAACTTCTTGCCTTAGCTCTTTGACGATCTTATCCCTTCGGGGGCGATCCGGAAATGACACCAGGCCGCCCGGCCTGGCCCTTCCTGAACTGAGAACCGCCGATTCCAGGACCCAGCGGCTTAGCCCAGGAGTCCGAGCGGTCTGATAATGGTTCAAACCGAGAAGCGGTTTTCCGGGCAAACAGAACGGACTTCCAGAGAATGGTGAGCTCAATATCACATATTGACTCAACCAAGCATTGCCATGCATTTCTCAGTCCAATTCCATCAAGGGGCCCATGGATGCAACTCCTGTTATATAGGAGGACAAATCCCATATTTGCTCACACCCAAACACCCAAATGATTCGTAACGTACCCAACGACCACCCTTATCATCAACCTTCTTCAAGGAAGACTTTAGATGACATCAAAGCACGCTCTTCCTCACTCGATGAATGCTGTGACTTCAGGTCAAAGGACCACAACACCATTGTCAAATGAGACCTACTTGTGACACTTTTAAGTAACAATCCACAAAGTAGTCTCAGGTTGGGTCTGTCCAGTACAACTTGTTCACTAACAAGTACCCACATGATGACTTGATATCACAATATCATGACCTGTGAGAACCGGTCATCAGTCAACACACATGCTAGTCTTAACGTATCATCATCACCCTTAGCTTCTACGATGATACCTCGACCAGGGACCTTTTAAGAATGAAGCTTCAAAATCATAGGCTCTCACATTCAAGTCACGTACTTGATGTCCTATGGAAGCGAACATTCTAAGGGTATTTATCACGAATTTTATTTTATTATATAGAAACAATATATCGTAATAAAAGAACTTGCCATTAATTGTAAAAGGAAATAATTGGTACATAATTCATCATATGAATAAATATTAAACAGCCAACAGAATATATATTTTACATGCAACCCACAAGACTCCCACTAGAGTTGATCACTCAGGTATCGTATACCCATTGATCTAGTATGACCATCATGCTTTCTCTGCGCGAGAGGCTTTGTCAGTGGATCTACAATATTCTCCTCAGTCGGCACTTTGCAAATGTTCACATCTCCTCGTTCGACAATCTCACGAATAAGATGGAACCGCCAAAGTATGTGCATGGAGCGCTGATGGGATCTAGGTTCCTTAGATTGTGCAATTGCACCATTGTTATCACAGTAGAGAACAACGGGACCAACAATGCTAGGAACTACATCTAGCTCGCCGGTGAATTTCCTAATCCATACAGCCTCCTTCGCTGCATTTGCCGCAGCGATATACTCGGCCTCAGTTGTAGAATCAGCAACTGTCTCTTGCTTGGAACTCTTCCAGCTCACAGCTCCTTCATTCAGGCAAAACACAAACCCTGACTGAGACTTCGAATCATCCCTATCAGTTTGGAAGCTGGCATCCGTGTAACCACTTACAACGAGCTCTTCCTCTCCACCATACACCAAGAATACATCCTTAGTCCTTCTCAAGTACTTCAGGATATTCTTCACGGCTATCCAGTGACATTCACCAGGATCAAACTGATACCTGCTAGTCATGCTCAAAGCAAAAGAGACATCGGGTCGAGTACATAATATTGCATACATGATTGACCCAATTGCCGAAGCATATGGAATCAACTTCATGCGGTCCTTATCTTCACAAGATTTTGGACACTGGTCCTTAGAGAGATTTACACGATGAGACATGGGCAAAAATCCTTTCTTGGACTCAAGCATGTTGAACCGCTTCAACACCTTCTTAATGTACGTACTTTGGGTCAAACCCAGCAACTTCTTCGATCTATCTCTATAGATCTTAATACCGAGTATGTAAGTCGCTTCACCCAAGTCCTTCATTGAAAAGTAGTTCCCTAGGTTGTTCTTAACAACTTTCAGGGTAGGTATGTCATTCCCGATCAATAGTATGTCATCTACATACAATATCAGGAAGACAACAATGCTCCCACTTATTCGCTTGTAAACACGGTTCATCCTCATTCTTGACAAAACCAAACTCTTTGATCTTCTCATCAAAACGAAGATTCCAACTTCTAGAGGCCTGTTTCAATCCATAAATGGACCTGTTCAGCTTGCATATTTTAGTGGCTTCATTTGGGGATACAAAACCCTCGGGTTGTGTCATGTACACTTCCTCAAGGAGGTTTCCATTCAGGAAAGCCGTTTTGACATCCATCTGCCAGATCTCGTAGTCATAATACGCAGTAATAGCAAGCAATATCCTAATGGACTTTACCATGGCAACAGGGGAAAAAGTCTCATCATAGTCAACACCATGAATTTGCTTGAAACCCTTAGCCACCAGTCGCCATTTGAATGTCTGCACATTCCCATCCATATCGGTCTTCTTCTTGAAGACCCACTTGCACCCTATGGGTCGTACCCCTTCAGGTGGTTCCACCAAGTTCCAAACTTGGTTTGTATACATGGAGTCCATTTCGGATTTCATAGCCTCAAGCCATTTGTCGGAGTCCGGTCCATTCATAGCCTCTTGGTAGGTTGCTGGTTCATCATCATGATCCAAAAGCAACACATTACCTATTTGAGACACGAGAAATCCATATCTCTCAGGCTCAAATTTTGGTCTACCAGATCTACGTAGGACTTGTGTCTCTTGAGCAGGTTCTCCAGCTACAACATCTTGTAGTCCTGGCTCAGAATCCAACTCTGGTTCATTCACTACTTGTGGTTCTTGAACTTCTTCAAGTCTACCTTTTGCGTCTTTCTTGATAAGAACTCTTTCTCCAAGAAGACACCCGTCCTTGCGACAAACACTTTGCCCTCAGACGGTAGGTAAAAGTAATATCCTTTCGTTTCCTTAGGATATCCCACCAGATAACACTTATCTGATTTGGGTTCCAGCTTGTCAGGCATTTGACGTCGTACGTATGCCTCACAGCCCCAAATTTTAATGAATGACATACTAGGACGCTTCCCAGTCCATATCTCATATGGTGTCTTTAGAACTGTTTTCGTCGGAGCGCGATTCAGTGTCATTGCAGCAGTCTCTAAATCAAAACCCCAAAAGGAAACAGGCAAGTCTGCATGACTCATCATCGATCGTACCATGTCTAACAGAGTACGATTTCTCCTCTCAGACACACCATTATGCTGCGGTGTCCTAGGTGGAGTGAGCTGTGATACAATACCACACTCTTTTAGATGATCACGAAACTCATGACTAAGGTATTCGCCACCTCGATCGGATCGGAGTGCTTTAACCTTCTTACCCAATTGGTTCTCCACTTCATTCTTAAACTCTTTGAACTTTTCAAAAGTTTCGGATTTGCACTTCATAAGATACACATGTCCGTATCTACTGAAATCATCAGTAAATGTAATGAAGTAGAAATACCCAGCTCTAGCCATAGAACTCATGGGTCCGCATACATCACTATGTACTATACCCAAAAGATCCTCAGCCCTCTCAGTATAACCAGTGAAAGGGGCTTTAGTCATCTTGCCTAATAAACAAGACTCGCATCGCTCAAATGATTCATAATCAAATGAGTCAAATAGTCCATCTTTATGGAGCTTGGATATGCGCTTCTCGTTTATATGGCCCAAACGACAATGCCAGAGATATGTAGGATTTGAGTCATTTGTTCTTAGTCTTTAATTATTATCTACATTATAGATCGGATGGCCTAGGTTCAAAACATAAAGACCATTAAACAATTGAGCTACAGCATAACAAACATCATTCTTAAATATTGAACAACAATTGTTCTTAATTATAAAAGAAAATCCAATCATGTCTAAGCATGAAATGAATATAATTTTTCCAGTTATGGCCGGAACAAAATAACAATTATTAAGTTCTATTACAAGCCCACTGGGCAAAGAAAGACAGTAAACCCGTACGGCTACAACAGCAACTCTTGCTCCATTGCCGACGTGCAGGTCCACCTCTCCTTTACCCAGCAATCTTCTCCTTTTCAGTTCCTGCACATTTGTACAAATGTGAGAACCACATCCGGTATCCAATACCCAAGATGAAGGAGCAGAAAGGTTTATCTCTATAACGTAAATATTCGAAGCGGAAGTCATACCTCCCTTCATTTTCCGCAGACCGTCAATGTATGAAGAACAACTCCTCCTCCAATGACCAGCCTTGCCACAGTGGTGGCATTTCCCTTCCTTCACGGTGCTCTTCTTTTTCAGCGCAGAAGATTTGGGCTCAAGATGTGACTTAGGTCCCACCTTCGTCTTCTTGAAGCCCTTGGCCTTACCCTTGCCTTTATGTACCATCAATATGGGACTAGCAGGCTTGGCCTTCTTCATGTTTATCTCGGCAGTTCGCAACATGCCTAGGAGCTCAGGCAGTGTCTTGTCTATTTCATTCATGTTGTAGTTCAAGACGAACTGCTCATAACTATCCGGCAACGATTGCAGGATACGATCTGTGGCCAACTCTTGACCCAGAGGAAAACCCAGTCTCTCCAGGTTCTCTATATACCCAATCATCTTGAGTACGTGAGTACCAACCGAGTCTCGAGCTCCCATTTTGCACTGAAATAAGGCCTTCGTGACATCGAACCTCTCTTGACGAGCTTGCCCTTGAAACATTTTCTTTAGGTGCTCGTCAATCTCCTTGCACCCCATGTTCTCGTGTTGCTTCTAAAGCTCAGAGTTCATGGTGGCAAGCATAAGGCACTCGACGTCTAAGGCGTCATCGGTATACTTCTTATAAGCATCCTTATCAACATGGGACGAGTTCCCGGTCGGCACCTCGGGGGCTTCTTCTTCCAAGACGTAGAGCTTTCGCTCTTGCCTGAGAACAATTCTCAGGTTCCTATACCAGTCCATATAATTCGTCCCACTAAGCTTGTCCTTCTCAAGGATAACTCTCATGGACAAGGTGGAATGTGAACCACTTGCCATGGAATTCTACAAGAATTCATGCAGAATTTAATCAGTACCAAAATTTCAAAATACAATTTATTTTAATTTGGACTTCAATTAAATACTCCCACTATTTTATTCAAATTGATAGCCCTCACTGTCAATTCGGAGAGTCCATGCGAGCTACTCTCTTAGTGGACAAGATCCGTATTTCACCAACACCACGAGTCCGCTTTGGCGTTCCTCTCATAATGCGGTTATTTATGTAGGCAACGCTTGCCAATTGCATCCTCATGCAACTCTTGTATGGCTGGTGAATAACTCCTTATTCGCATCCATCATATGGTGCATGCCAACCCTATGCCTCTAGGCACTCAACCTTTGAGGTCACCTAGTTAAGTTAGACCCGATGTCGACAGTGGGATATCACAATTATCCGCTCGCACCCTTACCAAGATAGATTAATGCACCTTGCTTTGGCAAGCCCACAATTCATCGATCGAGGCAGGAAGAGTGTCATCCATCAGAAGGCATCCGAACACTTAATATTTGATGAAGGGATTTTAATAGCAAGTTAACACTTAACCATGATCAACATTTGATCAATGTGCACATCCACAGAAAAACAAGCTTTCTAAAATCCACATGCATCTCTCGACTATCAACCTTTGATAGACGAAAGGGCTAAATCTGGACATTTAGAACTCTTCCAAATCTTCAGATTTACATGCATTGGACAAAGGCAAAGACAACTCGACTTAAAGCAGTAGACAAGCTCGTCTCTCATTGTTGGATTCAAAATCCAAAACAATACAAGGGTTCATTAACCACTTGAGGGACGGTTACTGCTAAGGAGACAACAATTTCTAACAATTAGAAATTACCACGAAATCCCAGGCGTTCCTGGCGGGGTTCCAAGGGGCCGCGCCCCTGGCGGGGTCTTAGGGGCAGAGCCCCTAACGGGGTCCAAGGGGCAGAGCCCCTGGCGGTGGTCTCGCTTCCATTTAGAACGCTTCCAAATACCTAGAAACCACACAAAATCACATCAAATGTGATATTCCAAGAAGAAATCTTGACATTTAGAACGCTTCCAAATACCTAGATTTGCACGTACTGGAATAACCAAACTTCTGAAACAACATTCATGATCGGAACCACCCTCTTATACCACTGTTGGGTTTTTCTAGAACCATACATCATATGTAGGCGCAGTGGAAATAAACAGAATAACCCAAAAAGAATTTGGATCGGGCCATGAATATTGAATCAAGAAGTTAAGAAAATTGCTAGGTATGAAATTACCTTTGAGGGATTGGATCAATTCCAACCTAGATGCTCCAAGAAGAAGATTCCTGTCGGCGGCAAAGAGAGTTCTCACGTAGAATTATGTCTACGTCTCTACAGAGATCCACACGAGCCGGGAGAAGAAGACTGGATTCTTGCACTTCCACGGATTGCTAGATCCACTTCAGGAAGAATAACACCAGCGACAATCGTCGGAGAGGAGGTCGGCGGTGGCGAACGGGCGGCGGAACTCCTTCCGTCTATGGTTCGGGCGGAACACCTTCCGTCGGGTCTTCTTCCAGGAGGCGTAAGAAGAGTGTCATGAACCCTTAAGATTAAGTTCCATTTATAGCCGAAGTATAAACAGACCTAAAAGAATCGCTATCCGCAGTCCATACAGAAAAAGAACTCTTTCTGTAACAATTCATCGGGATTTCACGAATCAACATTCGTCGAGATTACGCGGGACAATCCGACGAATTCCAATGAATCACATCAGACGGCAACATTTGCCGAGTTAAGGATCTCTGTAACAATTCGTCGGGATTCCACGGAACAATCCGTAGAATCCGACGAATTCCGACGAATCATATCAGACGGCAACATTTGCCGAGTTAAGGATCTCTGTAACAATTCGTCGGGATTCCACGGAACAATCCGACGAATCCGACGAATTCCGACGAATCATATCCGACGAATTCTATCCTTGTAAACCCGATGAATTCAGACAACAACATTTGCTGGACCTCCCCCATTCTATATGGTGATTGGTAACCTTTACCAACACAGTCAATCTTCCATCTTCTCCACATGCTCTTATGTGCGACCCTGCAGGCTCATATCGCGTTGGCAGTGACATTACATGTTTGACCACTTCTAGATCACAATGGTAACTCCAACAATTAGCACATATTAATTTCAAAACGATATCTATGTTATTTTCTCACAACTTTGTAAGGGATGCCCCCAAAGTTAAATGCATTAAAGAAATCCCTTGCCATGGTTTCCAAATGGGTAAGCAAACAAAGGCTAGCTTTAAGTGCATAATTGGCAATAATTCTACCAGATGTCTTCATCTGCTGCATATGGATTTATTTGGTCCAATGTCAGTTAGAAGCTTAGGTGGGAAAGCTTACACCTTGGTTATTGTTGATGATTACTCTCGGTTTGCATGGGTGTTCTTTCTAAAACTTAAGTCAGAAACCTTCGGCATATTCACTAATTTTGTCAAGCTTATTCAGAATGAACTTGACTGTTCAGTGGTCAAAATCAGAAGTGACCATGGAACAGAATTTCAGTCTGGGGCCATGACAGAGTACTGTGAAAGTCAAGGTATCTCCCATGAGTTTTCCTCTCCTCGCACTCCACAGCAAAATGGAGTAGCCGAGAGAAAGAATAGAACCCTCATAGAAGCTGGCAGGTCTATGTTGAGTGATTCTGCTCTTCCAGAATATTTCTGGGCAGAAGCTATCAACACAGCTTGCCATGTGCAAAACAGAGCACTCATCAATAAGAACCATCGTAAGACCCCATATGAGATTCTAAAGGGCAGAAAACAAAAGATTTCATATTTTAGAATTTTTGGCAGTAAATGCTATGAACTTAACAATGGGAAGCATCCTACAACCAAGTTTAGTGAAAAATATTTTGAAGGTATTTTCGTAGGATATAGTAGCCATAGTAAGGCATATAGGATTTTTAATAAGAAAACTTTAGTGGTAGAAGAAACAGTCCATGTTGTATTTGATGAGACGAGCCTGCTGCATAGCAACTCGTCTAGTATGTTCATTGAAGATGCAGGTGAAAAGCTAAAAGAACTCTCTATGCAAGATGGAGTAAAAACCACAGATGATGCTCCAAAGTTAGCAGAAGAGATCTCGGATCACTCAGAAGATGAACAAGAAGTTCATGAAGAAGATACTCCAGAGGTGGCTGAACCTCAAGTTGCTCCTGAAAATACAAATAACTTGGGAGTCAGATTTTCAAGAGATCATCCAGCTGATCAGATTATCGGAGATCCTTCAAGCAGAGTTCTAACGAGAAGAGGTACAACTAACGAAGTTTTACATTTAAGTTTTCTTTCACAGATTGAGCCGAAGAAGTTTGAATAAGCAAACACCGATCCATACTGGATCCTTGCTATGCAAGAGGAGCTCAACCAATTCAAGAGATGTAAAGTTTGGGAATTAGTACCAAGACCCAAAGGACAAAATGTAATTGGAACCAAATGGGTCTACCGGAACAAGCATGATGAAAAGGGCATCATTACAAAGAACAAAGCAAGACTGGTTGCACAAGGATACAGGCAAGAAGAAGGAATTGACTTTGATCAGACTTTTGCACCAGTAGCAAGACTTGAAGCCATCAGACTGTTTCTGGCTTTTGCTGCTTTTAAGGGCTTTAAGGTATTCCAGATTGATGTGAAGTCAGCCTTCCTGAATGGAGACCTTAAAGAGGAAGTATATGTAGCTCAGCCTCCAGGTTTTGTAGATTCTAACTTTCCTGATCATGTTTATTATTTACATAAAGCTCTGTACGGTCTCAAACAGGCACCCCGAGCCTGGTATGAGACATTGTCTAGCTTCCTTCTTGAGAACAAATTCACAAGAGGAGCAATAGATAAAACATTGTTTCTTAGCGAAGTAAAAGGCGAGATTTTGCTTGTGCAAATCTATGTCGACGATATTATTTTTGGCTCTACAGATGACAAACTTTGCAAAAAGTTTTCTAATTTGATGCAAGGTAAGTTTGAAATGAGCAGTATGGGAGAGCTGAAATATTTCTTAGGACTCCAGGTGCACCAATCTGAAGATGGAATTTTCATCTCTCAGACGAAGTTCACCAAAGAGCTCCTCAAGAAATTTGGAATGGAGAGTGCAACCTCTATTAGGACTCCAATGGGCTCAAGTATGTCTCTGGACAAGGACGAGAAAGGGAAACCTTTTGATGAAACCAAGTACAGAAGCATAATTGGGTCCTTGCTCTATCTTACTGCCAGCAGGCCCGATATAATGTTCTCAACATGTGTTTGTGCCAGGTATCAGGTGAACTGTAAGGAATCTCATTATGCCGCTGCAAAGAGGATTTTGAGATACCTTAAGGGTACACCAAATCTCGGCTTATGGTACCCGAGAAGCAATGATTTTGAACTAATTGGCTTCTCAGATGCTGATTTTGCCGGTAGCAAAGATGATAGAAAGAGTACTTCAGGAACTTGCCAATTCTTGGGAAAAAGGCTTGTTTCATGGAGTAGCAAGAAGCAAAACTGTGTTGCAATATCAACTGCGGAATCGGAGTATATCTCTGCCGGCAGTTGCTGTGCACAACTTTTGTGAATAAAGAATCAGCTTGAGGATTATAACTTAAAGCTCACAGAAATCCCCATGTTCTGTGACTCCTCAAGTGCTATTGCCATAGCAAATAATCCGGTCTCTCACAGCAGAACAAAGCACATCGAGCTTCGCTACCACTTTATCCGGGAACATGTTGAGAGTAAGGATATAAATTTGTTATATGTTAACACTAACAAACAAATTGCAAATATTTTTACGAAGCCTCTAGACGAGACCAAGTTCAATTTCTTCAAAATGGAACTTGGAATGCTCAACAAGGAATCATGAGGTCAAGACTGTTGGAATTTGATGAAATTGCACGGGAGTTCACGGGATATCTCAGAAAATTTTATGAAATTTCACGGGTTTACACGAATATTCTCATGAGATTAGTTCTCATTCTCTAGAGGATTTCACGGGATTTCACGGGTCAAGACCTATATCTTCTCGGACACATTTCTTTTATTAAATACAATTTATTGGATCCGAAAAGTCTTCCGTAAAATCAGGTACGCGACCAAATTTATTATATATATATATAAACAAAGAGAACACGTGATTCCACGCATTCTTCCGTGAAACCCTTCCCGTCCTTTCATCTCCCTTGCGATAAAGCACTGTTCTTATTCCCCGACTTCGACGAGCTCGATGGCGCCAAAGGTAGGTCTGCATTCCGGTGGGGAGCTGGTGCGAGGTGCTTTTCGAGAAGCTTCAGATGAGTTTAGAAACATCATCGTGATGCTTGACGTGGCTGGGCTCAGTTTTGTTTTGGAGGAGCCGGCTAAAATCTTAGAACAAGACGTTCTTGAGTTCTTTAGAAATGCAAAAATCACCAGTCAAGGTAAGAAGATCAAAAGCTCAATTAGGTCATGCAAAATTATCCTAAAGGATAGTGGCATCAACAGACTTTTGAGGATGCCTGAAGTAGAAACAGAAGAACTGTTTGCTGAAGGCTTTCTCAGGGCCAAGAGATTCTGTGGTATTCGTGATGAAAGCTCTAAAATCAGAAGGAAATTCATGAATGATGGAGGTAAGCTTCTATGTGATATTTTAGGAAAAGTCTTATTATGCAAGGTTGGATCTCACGACTACCTCTCTGAAGAAGCTTTCAAAATTCACACTGCTATTATCTGTAGAAAAACTTTTAATTTTGGTGAAGTAATTTTTGAGAAGATTAAAGAGAGCTTTCTTGCTCCCAATTTTGGAAGAATTCTCAGTTTGCTTCTAAATGGTAGCAATCCAGATTTTTTTAATCTTGGAAGAGGCATCCCCATCCACCACGCCAAGAAGATAAACTCATCCATTTTCTCCAAATGGGAAAGGGTCATTCCAAAGGGTGGAGTTAAGGCTGCTGTTTGTGGTGGTGAGGACCCTTTGCATAATGAGAACATGAATATTGAAGAAGGTCAACCCTCAATGGGTAGTGGACCCAGTCCAGATCCTGCTCAAGGCAGAGATGATCATGTTGAGGGGGAGCTTTCAACCCCAAGAGACATTGTGGAAAGTGGTGCTGCTTCAAAGGACATTCCTCCCAGTGAAACTGATCCAGTATATGTTGATCCAGTCAATCCTGCTACTGTCCAGACCTAGAAGGTCAAGAGAAATCTGCTGCTGAAGATGAATCTGCTATGTTAGAAGACTCCAGAAGATCCCCTGTAGAATTTGCTTATATTTCAGAACACAGTGAAGACTTGGCAGATCATGAATCTGTTCCTTCTCAGAAATCAGATTCTTTGGAGATGGGCAGTCTTGGTGATCAGTTGGAGCTAGCAAAGAAGATGCCCTTGCTTGAGGGGGAGAAAGAACAGGAAGACATATTCATGGGTGAATCTGCAGTCCCTCATGTGCTGCTCTTGCCTCCTCCAGAAAATATTTTGAGAAAATCTCCAAGAGCAACTGTACTTGATAAGCAGGCACAGTCTACTAGTTTTGTAGCTGATAGAGTCTCTCCTGATGATTTTGAAACTGGAGCGAGCTCTCACTCTTCCCTGCTCAAGTCAATTTCAACCCTGCTACAAGCTCAAACAGAACATTTTGATCAGTCCATCAAATCAGTCTATCAGAAAATAGATAAAGTTGATAGTGCTTTAAGGCAAGAATTGGCTGAAATGAGACATGAAATGGGAAAATTCAAGAGTGATCAAGAAGCTTGGATGACAAAAGCAGGAAAAGCTTTGGACCACACCAATCAAGGAATTGGTCATGCTCTAAAGAACCTGCATCAAGTTGCTGAAGATGTACTTCATCTGAATTCTGCTCAAGCAACTCTCAACACTGCTCATGATCAAGGGATTACCTTTCTGGATAATCAAGTTGAGAGTCAGCTGCACAAACTCTATACCCTCCTGCATGAAGATGTCATAAAGGGGGAGGAGAGTATTATATCTAAAATAGAAGAAAGTGCTGGTAGAATGAATGATTTGGATGGAAATGTCTTCTCGAAGATGCAAGAGCTTCAGGAAAACATCATGCAATCTGTTACAGATGTCCAGGGGTACACTCATGAATCAACCAGTTGGCTATTCAAAGACGTTGCAGGTATGCTTGGTTTTACTGTTGTAGACAAGATGTCAGCTTCTCCTTCCTCAAGTGTTCCAGGTCCAAGTGCTCCAAACCCTTCTCATTTTCCTATTGAGGATCCTGATTTTGATATAGCAGACATCCCAGTTTCCTCCTATCAAGAATTCTGGGATGATCCAGTGCATGACAGCTCCAAAGCTCCTGAATCTTCTGGAAAATCTTTGAAAAGGAAGATCTTTGGTGACAAACCTTATGCAAAAAGGTCTAATCCTCACAAGAAGATCAGAGAATTCTATGATATGCCTCCTCCAAGAAATTTCCAAGAAAGCTGGAGTCCCTCCTCAAAGGATATCATTCTTACAGCTTTCAACCTTTTTAGCAAGAAAAATGAAAGTGTCAATAAACATTACAGTCAGGAGGAATGGGAGAAGTTCAAAAGAAGGACAACAGAAAGGAGAATTCATTTCAAGACAGGTGGATCTAAAGAGACTGCTCCTGATAGATATTGGCCCAAGCCAAAGACATTCTTTGAGAGAATGGAATCTGAACAAAGAAAGAGAGCTGAAGCAGTAGACATAATTTTTGGAAAGATGAAAGGCAAGGACCAAGCATGAGCTGAACTGCTCTGGAATCATTCTGATTTCTTTGTTTATATATATCTATTTTTGTGCTTGGATAAAACATTGATTCTCTCTTTAAATTACAACTGCCTGTGTTTGTGCTGTTTTATTCATTATATTTTCTGTGCAATTCAACATAGTGCATAGGGTTATGACATCTTCAAATAGGGGGAGATTGTTGGGTATTGTATCCACAATCACCTGGATTTGAAGGTGTCGCCTAATGAACTAAATTGAATTGAGTATGTATTTGATGATTTCTCTTTAGATGTATTGTGACAGGTCATAATGCTAAGTGCACACCAATGTCAGGTTGCAATGGATCACCAAACATAGTTCTAGACAATGTAATCCCTCATTGTGTAGAACAAAGTGTTGGTTCATGTGTAATCTCTCTTTTGGAGTGCACTTCATATTCTCACAACTGAAGGCTTTCAAGGTTGAGGAGTGGAGCAGGTTTTCAGAAGAAAAAGGAATTTTTGCCAAGTCAATTCGTCGAGATGTCACGTGAAGTCCCGTGACTCCCGACGAGTACAGACAGAAGCCATTTTTTCCTTTCTAATGAAGAAAATTCTGCTGCCAAGTCCATTCGTCGGATGTTCTCGTGAACTCCCGACGAATGTCGACGAATCCATACAGAAGCCAGTTTTCCTGGCTGAAGAAGGAATTTCTGTGGCTAAGTCCATTCGTCGGCTGTTCTCGAGAACTCCCGACGAATATCGACGAATGCTGACAGAAGTCAAAAAGGCAGCTTTGTGAAGGAATCTGTGCAGCTAAGTCAATTCGTCGAAAGTTCTCGAGAACTCCCGACGAATCCCGACGAATAAAAACAGAAGGTGTTTTCCACGGCTTGATCAGCATTTCCAATTGCTAAGTCAATTCGTCGAATGTTCACGTGAAGTCTCGATGAATGACGAACAGACGGATTTCAAATTTACGTTTCATTTTTGAAAATTAGGGTTGGCCAACATGTCCAGTACACGTGGTGACCTCTCCTCATCTGTCGCTCGAGCCGTTGAAGGTTTCCCTTTAAATACTCCTTTATTTTTAGGGCAAACACGCATGTTAAGAAGAGATAATATTCTAGCCGTCTTCATCATCGTTTGCTGAACAAGTTTTTGAGATCTAACTTCTACATCGCTCAGGATTCGTTCTCCAGTGCTGCTAAAGAATTCTCAGATAAGAAGGCCTTTGATCTTGTTTCTACTCTCTTTTTTGAAGATCTTTTTAAATAAATCAAAGGGCCTAATCAGATCAGGTTTGCTAAGTTTCTTCTCTTCCAAATCTTTGAAGATCCAAACTTTCTTTCTCAAGGAAGAAGAAGACTCAGTCTTTCAAGATCTGAAAGTTAATCTCTGTTGTTATTTAGAAGAAGTATTTTATTTCAATCTCTATTTGTTTTCTGTAGGAGTTTTCACTCCAAGTTATTTTGTAGGAGTTGTTTACTCCGAGTTGTAGGAGTTTATCTCCGAGTGTTTTCGTAGGAGAGGTTGTTCTCCGAGCTTGTAGGAGCCGTTGTCTCCGAGTGTAGGATTTGTTGATAAATCCGAGTTTTGGTGAAATTGCCGACGCTAGCCCGAAGTGCTAGATAAGCGGAGAGGGAGAGAGGAGTACCCACCTTGGGGAACCTCTATAAATCTTGTGTCTCTGTGCTGTGATTTTTATTGTTGTGTGTGCTAATTTTTTATTCCGCAATCGCAGTAGAGATCACCTATTCACCCCCCCCCCCCCCCCCCCCCCCCCCTTAGGTGATTTAGGTAGACAACTAGTTCTTTCAGTGGTAATGTGGGATTTAGCTCCAACTGACACCTAAATTTAAACAGCTATAACTTTTGATCCGGTTGTCCGGATTTTGCCCAAAACACCTTTTCGCTATGAGCTCAGAGCTACACATCCTATGGAGAATAAGATTTACTCGATCAAGTTTATTTAGAGGTCGGTGGATAGTGCATTGCAGTGGAAATGAGGGATTTTGCTCCAATTGATAGCTAAACTTAAAATATCCATAAATTTGATTCGGTTGTCATATTGTTTTTCCCACAACACCTTTTCGGAATGAGATCGGGGCCCTGCATCCATTGGACAACAAGTTTTACCCATTCTAGTTCATTTAGTGGTTGATCTACAGTGGGTTGCAGTGGTAATGTGGGATTTAGCTCCAAATGACACATAAACTTGAAACCGATGGATTTCTTGATCAAGTTGCCCAATTTTTGCCCACAATACCTTTTAGAATAATCTCGGAGGCCTACATCCAGTGGAGAGTTGGATATAACCATTCAAGTTCATTTATTGTTCGATATACAGTGGGTTCCATTGGTTATGCGGGTTGGTAATAAGGTATTTAGCTTGAAAGGAGACCTAATCTTCAAATACCGTAACTTTTGATCTGGTTGTCCGATTTTCGCCCACAATACCTTTTCGGAATGAGATCGGAGCCCAAAATCCAATGGAGAACAATTTTAACCCATTCAAGCTCGTTTAGAGGTCGATATACAATGGGTTGTGCTGGTAATACTAGATTTTGCTCCAAATGACACATAAATTTGAAAATGAAAGAATGTTTGATGCGGTTTGTAGTGAAAGTAAGAGATTTAGCTACAAATGGCACTCAAACTTTAAACATCAATAACTTTTGATCCGGTTGTCTGATTTTACCCCCACAACACCTTTTAGGAATGAGCTTGGAGCCCTACATTCATTGAATCACAAATTTTGCCTATTGCAGCTCATTTAGTTGTCGATATATAGCGGGTTGCATCGGTAATGCGAAATTTAGCTCCAAATGACACCTAAACTTGAAACAACCATAACTTTTGATCAGGTTGTCTGTCTTTTGCTCACAAAATGTAACGCCCCAGCTTTTCTTATAGTCTTCCAAGCGGGGATTCGTATTGTTAAGGTCCTGTATATTAAAGCTATCGTCGCGTAGTGTTAATGCGAGAGGGCGTTATTGTTGCGTCATCGTCGTCCGGCGAGTTTGATTCTAGGTTGAGGCAAATATGCAGACATACACATATATATTCATGTAAAAAAATTTCAGATACCGGTAAATGTATACAAATACATGTATAAGCAAATGGACATATATATTTATATGCAATCACATATAACCTATATATATAAAGGTTAAATATATGTATATAATTATATATATATATATATATATATATATATATATATATATAAAACTTATTCATAAAAGTTATACAGTTTTTTTATATATATATACATATATCAGCGGCTGTTCGAGGCATTCGCCGGCTCTTTTTGGTTTTCCCCTCCCCCGATGGCTTTGGTCTTTCGAGACAGAGGTTAGGAGCGGGCTAGGGTTCGGCGTCGGCTCGTCGGAGGTGGCGATTTGGAGGCCACTGGAGCTTGGCTCCTTCGTCGGAGTAGTGAATCGGTGAGCCCTCGCCGGCTTCGGCGGCGGTCTCGCAGTTTTCCGGCCATAGCCTTCACTTCGGCATGTCGGCTTCCGTTTCAAGGCAAGAAAACTATTCTCTATCCCCCTCTTCCTCCTTTATCCCCTTCCTCCATGTGGTATAGTGGCGATGAGGCTTATTGCTTCAGGAAATCTGGAACTGTGGTAATCGTTTTTTTTTTCTCTATAGTTGTTATAGTGGCTGTTGGGGGAAAAGGTTTCAGGGAATTTCTATTTTTTTTTTGTTATGGAGGTTGTGCCTTTGTTGGGGGCTGCTTTTGCAATACCTGTTGAGTGGGGGTGCTGCCTTTTCCTTGCTAATTTAGTGGGGGTGTTGCCTTTTCCTTGCTAATCTAGTGGGGGTGTTGAATTTTCCTTTCTAATTTAGTGGGGGTGCTACCTTTTCTTTGCTAATTAATGGGGGTTGCTTCCTTTAGTTCTTCTCTGTTGTTGTTGTGTTGTGCTGCTGCTGTATTTTTATTATGAGGGGCTGCTCTTATTTCCTTTTGTTTTCTCCTTTTATGGGGCTGCTGCTGTTGGTTTTAGTCGGGCTGCTGCTATGCTTTTCCTAAGGGGCTGCTTTGCTTCACTCTTGTTGGGTTTCATTCCTTGCAAACTAATTTTGCGCGCTTCGATTCAAGTAGCTAGAAATGATCAATATTACGGTGATTCTATTTGCTAACTCCTCGGCACACTTAATTGGCCCTGTTTTTATTATATGCTAGCTATTATGGTTGGGTGAATCCTTATATCCCTCTTTTATATGCTACCTGCTATATGTTTAGCTTTGTTCCGATCCTGTGCTAATCCTTGATGGTTTATTCTGGTTGATTTTGTTCCAGATAATGTTTACTTGGCTAATTCTGCATATTTACTTGGCTAAATATTGATGGACTTGTTTGCACTGGAATGATGGATATAGGGAACGATGGGGTCCCCCATCATGGTTTTGTTAATAGTGGTTGGTAGGGCGATGAGACCACCACCACGGCGCCTTTTTATTTTGGGTGAACATCCACTTTATGTGCGTAGTTAGTGACATTATTTGGGTCCGCCACACTGGTTCGTTTTGAACATCCCCTTTATGTGGGTGGATAGTGACATTATTTTGGGTCCGCCACCACTGGTCCATTTTTGCATTATATGCCAAGTTTAGTCATGCTCTTGCTTATCGGGCTGGTTCTATGCGGGATCTTCCTAACCTTCTATTACTGAAATCCTTATATAAGCGTATATATATATTTATATATATATATGGGTATATGTATATATATATGTATTTATATACCCTTTCAGCTTGGATATTGTTCGATTCAAAAGTGCGCTCACGAAGAAAATCGAGGGCTGCGGATTATCGGTTACTATTTGGTTAGAGAATTTAGACCGCTAGCAGCGGTCGAGGCCAGACTTCGCCCGCCGCGGCAAATGCCACTCTTGCGACGGGCTTTCCTTTGATTGAAAAGTAGCGGTTACAAGTGCAGGAAAGCAGAAGCCGGCCGGTCAAACAGTTCGCGAGACCAGAAACTCGAGACCGGAGCTCCGACAAGCGAGCTCTTCGATTCGAGTGTGCGTGTCTTGTGAACAGTGCCGCCCCCTATTTATAGGCTTGGGGGCCTGCCCGAATGGGCAGGGATAAAATAACCACCTGCCCGGGTACAGGAGAAACGGGCAGGCGGTGACGGGATGCACAAGGAAGAAAAAAGAAAGAAGCCGCGCGGCTTGGCGGCTTGCTCTTCCGACCTGTCTTGCTTGAGGCTGAGGATACCGGGACCAAGTCAATAATGCAGACCGCGCGGTTTGGAGATTGAGGCCGCGGTCTGCCTTCTGGTCATGACTTAGCCGATCTTCACGAGGTAACTTGGATAGCCTTTGATCTGGAGCCCCGGCCTGT
Organism: Dactylorhiza incarnata; assembly: GCA_033032865.1. Taxonomy (NCBI): domain Eukaryota; kingdom Viridiplantae; phylum Streptophyta; class Magnoliopsida; order Asparagales; family Orchidaceae; genus Dactylorhiza; species Dactylorhiza incarnata. Next base: position 75,710 of record JAWHQI010000743.1, read on the forward strand.
TCTTCGGGGCTGGAACCTCGAGTTTCTATGGGACAACCCGCGCGGCCTTCTAGCTGAGACTGCGGATGAACTTTTTGCCTTAGCTCTTGACGATCTTCTCCCTTTGGGGGCGATCCGGAAATGACACCAGGCCACCCGCCCTGGCCCTTCTTGAACTGGGAACCGCTGATCCCGGGACCCAGCGGCCTGACCCAGGAGTTCGAGCGGTCTGCTAATGGTCCAACCCGAGAAGCGGTTTTCCGGGCAAACATAATCCCCGCATATTTTCAAATCTCAAGAGAATTTCGAAAATATTAGCTTTGACCGGGAGACCGCATCCGACCTGCCTTAAATTCTATAAGAGAGCCAGAGAATTCATTCTGCGGAGTTTTTCCTGAAATCACGGGGTATTACTCGCCAGTTGCGGTTAGAATTTTTAAGACCGGCGATTCTTCAGCAATGGACTTCTTAGACGCTGTGCTAGACCGCGTGGATCCCAGCGGAGATCAGAAGAGGGCGGAAGATAAGAGGCGCGAGCCGTCGGAGAAGTCGAATAAGGAGACAGAAAAGCAAGACCGGAAGGACCGGAAAAAGAGAAAGCGGGCCGAGAAGGCCGCAGCGGATAGCCTCAAACCGGTCGTGGACTTAACAACTCCCAAGACTCCTGCAGAGCCCGTGGCGAACAGTTCGAGGCCTCTTCTTGGTGACCCGCTGATTCCTTCAGAAGACCCTGGTCAACAGGTCGCCAACCCGCTGAACAAAGAGGAGACCGTTCCTCCTGAAAAAGCTGATACCGGTAGTCCTTCGAAGAAGACCGGCGAAAACGACTCGTTTGGCATGGAGATTACTCCTTCTGGGAACCCCCATCTGCTAGTTAGAAACTTGGAGGAAGAGGCGGTCAACTCCCCAAGGGTGGGCGATCTGAATACCCCTTTGTCCGTGGACGACTACCCCAGCCCTTCCAAAGAAGTTAGCCCAGCTCCGAGCAAGAAGGAGAGGAAAAGGAAGAAGACCGGGTCCGTGACCGAGCGTATAACGAAGAAAGTCAAGAGGTTAGCCGCTAAGGAAAGGGCGGCTCTTAAGAAACCGACCGAATCCCTCCTCCAGACCAATTCGCGACTAAAGGAGGAGCTAGGCCTTGCAACTCCTCCACCCAACAAGTCAAATGAATCACCGGCTACCCCTGATACGAAACCGGGCGAACTGCCTCCGGACTCGGCGAGCAGCTTATCTTTTAATGGGATCTTCAGGGGTATGGATGAGCTGGTGAAGCAAGATCAGCTTCTTGACAGCCCGATTGTTTCCAGACAAAATCCCTCTGCCACTGATAATACAGTCCGGCCTGAAGAGACCGCTCGGACGGAGGCCGAAGAACGAGAAGCTGCCGCCCGGACTGCCTTGGAGGTCGAAGAGAGAACGAGGGAGCTTGAAGAAGTGCTGAAAGCGCGGGAGGAAGTTCCCCCAGCGATGACCGGGGAAGAAATAATGATGGTGAAGAAGGAGGGGGCGAAACGAACTTTGAACAAGCCGTCGCGGCCTGATCCTCTTGTGGCAGGTAAGGGCTCCACGGACTATAAAGCTGTCCGCTTCTCCATTCCGCGGCCTCGCCATAATAAATTAGTGAATCCGGAACGGTCTAAGTGGCCTGTCCGTCCAGGCACTGCTCTTGTATTTATGTTCATTTGTATATATATATATGGCGTTGCATGCTCTTACTTTTCATAACCGAGCGGCTTCTTTCAGATAGCGTGGATCAGGTTACGAAGCCGGGCGACCTTGAGGCCAGCCTGCCTCCGTTAGTTCCACTGATTCCAACCAGTGCAACGACTTTGCCGGAAGGACCGCAGCTGTTTGACCATCTCGAGGAAGATCTGGTCAACCTGAGAGCCCGCTTGAAGGAGGTAGAAGACCGGGAGGCCGCCACTCGGACCGTTCTGGAGGCTGAGCAGATTGCGAGGAAGAAGGCTGAAGAGGCGCTGAAGGCGCAGTCGGAGATCAACAGGAAATCCGGCTCAGAAAAGGAGAAAGTCCTGGAGACTCAGCTTGAGGCCGCGCGGGCAGCAGTGGTGGCTACGCGAGCTGCTCTAACTGCTCAACTGGAGAAGGAGAAGAGAGTCTCTGCTAAATTTGAGAGCGACTCGAAATATTACCAGGATAAATTCCTGCGTTTAACCAGAGAAGTCGCCGCTGGTCGGCGAAATATGAACGATGGGGTGGTAGCTGTTAGCCGCCCGACTATTGGAGCGGGCTCGAATCCTCCCCCAGTCCGGGCGGCTGATCCAATGATTGACGAGGCCGCCACAACCCCCCGTATGATTGCCGCTACGCGGGTCGAAAGGGATGCCGGGCGGCTTCATAGCACAATCAACCACCTTCATTATCATACAAGCCAGATTTACTCTCTCCTGAACACAACCAGTGACCAGGTCGCGCGACATCACAGAGAGGATGTCTCCCCAGAACGCCGTCAGCCGTGACCGGCCTTTGAGAACAATTTGTACTATAAGCGTGGCTTATTGGTTTGAACAATGTTTTCTGTCTTGTATTCTGGATAACTCGTGCGGTCTCTTATTTAACCGCTATACTTTGTGTTCTGCTTTAGATCTCATGCTTTATTCGAACCGACTTCAGGTCGCTCGATCTGTGATGTATGCTTGCTTCTGTTTTCCTGGATGCCTTTGCTTCTTTTATTTTTCTGGTGAATCTGACCACTTAGGTCATTGACCGCGCGGTTAGAATGTATAGTCGCGATATGATTTTACTATTCACAGATCATAGAAATCTATAAGTAGGGAATTCTTCGAAGTCATTCTTACGATTTCCGGATGGCGCGATCCAAGAACAAGTCGCAGCGACCTGTTAAAGTTAAAGCCGTCCGAGCTGATGCGGCCTTAGCATTCCATTCGGGGAACCATCCGGAATGCCGCCTTACTCAGAGCGAACTGGACGATTTCATCGCAAAACACATGGCAGGGAGTAATCTACTCGCGCGGCTTCCTCTACGCGATGAGCGGATTAACTCTTCCAATCCGCACCAGATAGCTATCCCGGTCGACCACTTCGAATATGGCTTCAAGTTTCCACTGCCGCTTGAAGTCATAGCCATCTTCGACCATTACGGGGTCGTACCCGGTCAACTTCCACCGAACTCCATCGCCTCCATATATAGTTTCATCTCGTACCTGCGGTTCGAGCGGATCAGGTTCTCCCTCGACCTATTCAGAAAGTTCTTCTCGGTGCGGGCTGCCTCCGACTCGGGGACTTCAGCTTACAGGGGGCACCTCTACTTCGGCTGCCATGGGTTGAAGATCGTCAATTTGGCGAACAAAGTCTCCGACTGGTCGGAGCGGTTCGTAATGCTCGAAGGCAACTTCGGACTGTTGCAGACCAACCCGCAAGTCCGAGGGGAAGAAGTTTTCCAGATCCCTCAGGTCGGAAAGATTGAAGCGGACACCTTCGCGTTCCTTGAGAACGAGCGGTTGGATATCAACCACTATATCCCGCTGTTCTCGGAGCTGGAGGATATCCTCCCTGAGCATAGTAAGTTCTTTCAGACCGCCTGTATGTAACCGCGCGGACTTCGTTACTTACACTTTTGTTTTCTCTTTTCAGCTGCCCACGCCGTCCCTGCGAACAAGCCGGTCACGCCAGTCGTCCCGGTTTTGACTCAAAGGGAGAAGAGGCTAAAGCGAAACAGATCGCTATCGTCTGAGGAAGAAGGCCCGGCTTCTCCTGATGACTACGAGCTCCTTCGCTCTTGTGGGAACCCGCCCGATCTGCAGGGCAATCCGACCGTCCTTTGGCATAGGGATGGAAGCCGGATCCGGGTATCCACCGCTCTTCCTCCATGGGGGAGCGACAAAATTGAACGCCATGCCCTAGCCGCTGGGGCCGCCTTGTATGGTCGAAAGACTTTAAGGAAGCTGATGAGAACCCCTGAAGAAGAGCTCCCCCGGCTAGCGGCTCAAGCCGGCGCCTGGGGGTTTTCGGCCAACCACTTCATGGCCCTGGCGTATAAGCGGCTAGTTTCTGTTCAGAAACACCTGGAGAAGAAGTACGAGGAGCAGGCTGCGGAGAATACGCGGCTTCGAGAGGAGAACGCGCGGCTTCAAGAAGTCGTGGCGGTGAGTTTCTCAAAAGACAACGCGGTTCCCTTTGTTTAGCCCGAGCGGCCTAATTCATTTTTCCTCTTCTTGTAGAAGCAATATGAGGTGACCAACCCGGCCTTCCATGACGAGGTGCTGCCTCATGTGGCCCAGGGGATCGACAAAGCTTTGGGTCTCATAGGTGACCGGGGCGGTCTGTGTGAAGGATTTAATGGAACCACCTTGTCCGACCTCTTCCCCGCCTTGAAGGTCCAACTTGACGAAATCAGCCGAAGGAAAAAAGGAAAATCCAAGGTAGGCGAGGAGGCCGAGGCCGACGCGGGCAGGGAGATCGTGCTCCATCAAGGAGGCGATGGAAGTGGTGAAGCCGCTGAAGAAGCCGACGCGGATGGTGATGCCAGCGACGACGACGACGAGGACAGCTTGTCCTCTGGAACCACCGGTTCTGCAAGCAAGACCGGGCGGTCTAGTGACAGCAGTTCATCCGGCTCCTCCTCATTAAGCGAAGGTTATTCGCCGGAGGCTGACATCGATGGTGCGGACTCAAATTCTCCTGTCAAGAAGAAGAAGAAAGAATCGGCAGACTAATGCCCTTGTCTTTTGTTTTAATTTTTGTAACCGCCGGTTTCTTTTTGTTGGCCGGGCGGTCAATATTTTGTAAACACATTTTGAAAAAATGAAACAGAGATTTTACCTGTCTGGTTGTCCTTCTATTATTACTTACTTGTGATACCTTCTCTCTTTTCTTTGCTCTTTATGATCCAACCGCGCGAACATCCTGGTCCGAGCATAAGTGATGATGGATTATCTTCGACGATCCTTTGTCCGAACCGTGCGATTACTTGTTTAGATCTCAACACGCCTCATTTCTGATAGTATGATCCATAACGCATAGACTTATGCGACTATAATATAGACCGGGCGGCTTCTTTTCATTTGAAGATACTTTATACTTGCTGCTATAAATAATGAACAACTTTCACGCGGTTCGAATTTAGTCCTGGCGAGCAATCCATTGTGTCTAGAGATAATTTTCGCTAAGAAATAGCTTAACCTGATCGGTTAGAGCACAATCCGAGCGACCATATATTCAGATCCAGAAATATCCAATTTCGACTATTCATTCAGGAATAGATACTGCCCGGCCGGTTTAAAATTCAACCCGGATCATATAGCCAGATCCAGAAATATCCAATTTCGACTATTCATTCAGGAATAGATAGTGCCCGGCCGGTTTAAAATTCAACCCGGATCATATAGCCAGATCCAGAAATACCCAATTTCGACTATTCATTCAGGAATAGATAGTGCCCGGCCGGTTTAAAATTCAACCCGGATCATATAGCCAGATCCAGAAATACAACTTGATAGAATGGAGAGATAGATAGATCCGATTCAGTCAAAATGTAACCCGAGCGATCATATAATTAGCTCCAGAAATATTCAATCTTTATAAAGGATGGATGATCCCGCCCGGTTTGAATACAACCCGGACAATCAGATAATCAGCTTTGGAGATATCCAACTTAGTTTAAAGACAGACAGATTCGCCCGGCTAGAACACAATCCGGATAATCATATGACTAAATCTAAAAACATCCAACTTATTAAAGGATGGATAGATAGATAAAACGTCCGGCCAGAATGAGATCCGAGCAATTATATATATTAGTTCCAGAAATATCAATTTATAAAAGATGAATGGACCCGCCCGGCTTGAATGCCACCCGGGTAATAGATGATCGGTTCCGGAGATACCTAATTAAAAAATTGATAAGGTCGCCCGGTTGGATAACCACTCGGGTCATTATATAATTGCCAGGAAATATCCCAACTTATATCCAATCAGACCGTTCGGTTTGGATGTTCAGACCGCATGGTCTTAATATCATAACCCTTTATTAGGGTAGACGAACACCTGCACCTGTTCTAACCAAATCTTCCTCGAATTGTTCTTATACAAGAAACCATAAGAGGCAAATGCCTCCCTGTAGAGAGAATAAAAAAGGTATGTACAGACTCAAATGACCAAGTGGGCAGGTGGGCCTCGGCGGCGAACATTGCTTTCCTCAAGTGGTCATAAGAGCTGTAAACGACTCATCCGCTCTCTTGCCTAGGGTTACAAGCCGAGTTGATCAATTGGGCAGGTGGGCCTCGGCGGCGAACATTGCTTTCCTCAGAGAGATCAACTCAGTTGTGGGCCCAACTAGGCACCGTTTCGAGAGTACCTAAGAGTATTCGATGGTCACAGACTATGATGATCAGTTGGGCAGGTGGGCCTCGGCGGCGAACATTGCTTTCCTCAGAAAGATCATCAAAGCTGTAACTATATCCCTTCGGGGCATGATAGAGCTGACAATCACCTAGACCTCCCTTGATGCAGGGGTGTGTCAGATATCGGCCGGGATCCAAAATTCTGAAGACCTCCGCAGCGGAATTGGCAAGCTACCACTACATGTGTGCGAAAACTCCCCGCATCACATGGTCTTGGTGGGTTTTACGCTACGACTACAATCCGAGGGGGTTCGAGCAGAATTCGGCGATATCTCAGAGGTTTGGGGAGTGAGATATGTATATTTACATTCACAATGTAGAGAACCATCAGACAAGAAGAGGTGTCAGTATAGGGCTTTTCATTTAATACCAAAAGAAATGTAGAGAATAAAAGAGATAATTCAAGGATAGAATCGTTTAAGATCGTCACCGCTCCAAGTACGCGGGATGTCTTCCCCTTCACTGGTGTGGAGACGGTAGGCCCCGTTCTTTAATACTTCTTTGATGATAAAAGGTCCTGCCCAATTAGGATCCAGCTTTCCAACATTACCAGACCTGGCTGCAGCATCTACCTTCTTTAATACCAAATCACCGCTTGCGAACTGCTTTACTCTGACATTCTTGTCAAAATATTTTGCCATCCTCCTTTTAACTTCCTCCTGTCTGATAGTTGCCTCGTCTTGAAGCTCCTCAATCAGATCCAGACTATACCTCATAGCCTCATCATTTTCATCCATCCATGATTCTCCTCCCTCTTTTGCATACATAACCCTTGGAGTGACCACTTCAAATTCTACGGGAACAACGGCCTCTGAGCCATGAGATAGTTTGAACGGCGTCTCCCCTGTAGCTGAAGATGGCGTAGTACGAAGAGTCCAAAGGATGGAAGGAAGCTGGTCCGCCCAATTCCCTTTTTGATTTAAGACACTTTTCATCAAGAGCTGCCGGATTTGCCTGTTCGCTGCTTCCACCTGACCATTGGTCCTGGGATGATGTATTGAGGAAAATCGCAGATCAATTCCCACCTGATCGCAGAAGCTTTTCATCTCGGAATTGTTGAACTGTGGACCGTTATCGGTAACAATTGCTAACGGAATTCCATGCCGGCAGATTATTTCCCCCCAGATGAAGTTTTTGACAATTTGAGTTGTTGTTTTCGCCAGCGCTTTTGCCTCAATCCACTTACTGAAATAGTCGATCATTACAAGGATGAAACGGCGTTGACCGCTGGCCATCGGAAAGGGTCCCATAAGATACATTCCCCATACTGCAAAGGGCCACGGCGCGGTTATCGACCTGAGCGACTGAGCAGGCAAATGTTGAAGAGGAGCGAACTTTTGGCACTGGACACATCGCCTGGCAAATGCTTCAGCATCTTTCCTCATGGTCGGCCAGAAATACCCCTGCCGCAAGATCCTTTTCTCCAAAGTCTTCGCTCCTGAATGACTACCACACTCTCCTGAATGAATTTCCTGAAGTATGATCGAAATTTCTTCTTCTGAGACACATCGTGCTGAGGGAGAAATTAGAGTTTTCCTATACAGGACTCCTGCCATCAAGTAGTAGTAGGCTGCCTTTCTTTTGAATCTATTTCTGTCCCTGATTGATGAATGAAACTCTCCTTTTGACAGAAACAATTCATAGGGGTCTTTCCAGGAAGGATGCTGATCGATCTGCATGAGCTCCTCTTCCTCTGTCTCATCTATTGCCGGACGAAAGAGTTCTGAGGTCACCCCTCCTGATGGAAGACCAAACTTTGACAATTCGTCTGCCTCTTCATTCTGTGTTCTCGGAATGTGTTCGATAATGAAGGATTTGAATCTCCCAATTTCTTTCTTAGCTAAAAATAGATACTTTCTCAATATCGGTTCTCTTGTTTCATAATTCCCTAGAACCTGCGAAGCCATCACAAGAGAATCAGTTTTCACATGAACGTGTTCTATCCCAAGCTCCTTCGCGAGTCTCAAGCCGGCCAAGAATGCTTCGTATTCGGCCTGGTTATTTGTAACTGAAAAGAAGAATTTGATAGCCTGCTCCAGCCTGATGCCATTTGGACTGATCAGAACCACTCCGGCTCCCACGGAGTTTTTGCCAGAAGCCCCATCCACATAAATGATCCAAGCCAAGGGAGATTGCACTATTTGTTCTGGATTAGACTCCATCGTGTCTACCAAGAAATCTGCCAATACTTGTGCCTTTATTGCCGTTCTGGGAATGTATAATATTTCGAACTCGCTTAACTCGATTGCCCATTTGGCCAACCTTCCTGAATGATCCGGCTTTTCCAAGATGCTCTTTAGTGGATGGTCCGAGACCACCTGAATGGGATGAGCCTGAAAATAGGGGCGGAGCCTTCGTGATGACATGACCAAAGCCAAGGCTAATTTCTCCAAGATTGAATATATAGTTTCCGCATCTTTGAGGATGTGGCTGACATAATATATCGGAAACTGCTTTTTTTCTTCCCGCACCAGGACAGAGCTTATCGCATCTGGGCCCACTCCCAAGTATAAGAATAGTGTTTCCCCTTCGCGAGGGCTTTGAAGAAGAGGGGTTGAGGTTAACTGCTTTTTCAACTGTTCGAAACCATTATCGCACTCTTCACTCCATTCGAACTTAGATCCTCCCCTAAGTGTTTTGAAAAATGGAGCGCTTTTATCCCCTGACTTGGAAATGAATCGGCTCAATCCTGCCAACCTCCCCCCAAGTCGCTGCACTTCCTTCGGATTGCGAGGAGGGGTCATGTCCAGGATGGCCTTTACTTTATCTGGGTTTGGCGCGAGGCCATTAGGAGTGAGAAGGTGTCCCAGAAATTTTCCTTTGTTTGCCCCAAACACACATTTCAAAGGATTTAGTTTTAATTTGAACCTCCGCAGAGTAGCGAACGTCTCTACGAGGTCTTTCAGATGGATTGAAAAAGTTTTACTTTTTAGAAGAAGATCGTCTACATATACTTCAAGATTTCTCCCTTTCTGTTTTTTGAATACTGTGTCCATCATCCTCTGATATGTCGCCCCCGCATTTTTGAGCCCGAAGGGCATGACAAGATAACAATAACATCCATCATTGGTAATGAAGGATGTATGCGAGATATCAGGTTTATGCATCTTAATCTGGTGATAACCAGAAAATGCATCTAGAAAGCTCATGAAATTATATCCTACCGCGGAATCTACTAAAACATCTATCCGAGGCAAGGGATAGCAATCTTTGGGGCACGCTTTATTGAGCTTTGTGAAGTCCACGCACATGCGCCACTTCCCACCAGATTTTGGAACCATTACAATGTTTGACATCCACGTTGGATATTGAATTTCAGAAATAAAACCCGCTTTTAGGAGCTTGGAAACCTCCTCTCTGATGGGCAATGCCAGCTTTGTTGCCACCTCCCTCTTCTTTTGTTGGATCGGCTTGAATTCAGGAGAGACGTTGAGGTGATGGCACGCTACGTCTGGATCTACCCCAGGCATGTCCTCCGCTGACCAGGCGAAGATGTCCAAGTTCTCGAACAGGCAGGAGGTTAGTTGAGCTTTTTCCTCTTCCGACAGCTCGGCGTTGATGATCAGCTTCTTCTCTTCCCCTTCAGCAATGGGGACTTCTTGGATCTCCTGGGCAGGTTCCAGGTAAACTCCTTTCCGCTCTGTGCTTTCTTTGATTTCCTCAGGGAGCTTGGACACCTCGTAGATGTCATTCTGAGCCTTGTGAAGTGGTGCCTCGGTGATCACATTAACTGTCTTTACATAGCATTCGCGAGCAACCCTTGGATCACTCCGGATCCGATATTGACGCCCCTCAGCGGCGAACTTCAAGGCCAAATGGAAAGTAGATACTACCGCTCTGTAAGCGTTCAGAATTGGCCTTCCGAAAATTGCACAGTAGCTGCTTGGGGCTTCCACCACCACGAAGTTTATCAGCTTTGTTATACCCCCCAGCGATACCAAAAGCTTTACGCATCCCTCCACTTCCTTCTTCTCTCCCGAGAAGCCATAGAGGGGCCCTTCCGTGGAGAGTAAAGACTTTCCAGTTTTAAGGGCTTCGAATGTTTCACGGAAAATGAGATTAACTGAGCTGCCGGTATCAATCAGAATTTTGTGCACGGTGTAGTTTTCAATAACCGCCTTTATCACCACTGCATCATCAAAAGGATTTGCATTTGGGGAAAGATCTTCTTGGCCGAAGGTAACGACCGCCCTTTCTGGAGTAGAAGTGGAGGCGACTGCCACTTCTTGCTTCGTAACTCTCCCGATGCTAGATTTCCGAGAAGATTCTACTCCTGCCCCACCATGAATGCAATAGACGTTGCCAAGAGGGCCAACGTCATTCACCTCTATACACTCGGTTGTGGGATGTATATCCCCATAGCAACCTGCCTCTTCCACATCAGCACACTCCCAGGTCACTTCGACCACTTCCTTCTTCTTCTCGGTTCGCGGCTCAACCGGGGTTTCTTGCCGAATCAACCCTCGGAGCTTCCCTTCTTTCAGGAGCTTCTCTATCAACCACCGGAGGGCCCGGCAATCCTCAGTCTGATGCCCTTCCTCTTTATGATATTCACAATAAAAGTTAGGGTTCCGGTTGCGAACTTCTGATTTCAAGGGAGGAGGCCTCTTGAAGTCAGGCCTCTTTTGGAGAATCTGCACGACCTCGTTCATGGTGACATTGAGAGGGGTGAACGACTCCTGAGATTCATCATATCGGATGGATGGGATAGTTGGGGATGGTTGTGCGATGTACTGCGGCAGATATACAGGCATTATTTGCGGAGCTCCCATGGGTTGAGTGGGTGCGATGGCCAACGGCGGTTTCTGATCTTGAAACCGTTGATGGCCGAGGAATGGTTGTTTAGGCTTAAGATTCCTCCCCCTCTGAGCCCGGGGTTCGAAATCAGGCCGAGATGGATGATTGTAACGTTGCTGATGAGTTGATACGGGATTAAACTGATCGTTATTGCTGAGCAATTTGGCAACATAACCAGGATTAGTCTTTTCTCCCCTGATAAATTTGTTAGCCAGACTAATCATCTCCTGGTATGTTTTTGACTCCCTGATTTGAGCTTCAAATTTCAGCGGCCCCTCCCTGAGGCCATGCATCAGAGCGACCCTATATAATTCTGGATCGACGTTTTGCACCTCCATTATCTCCCTTTGAAAACGGTCAACGAAGCGGGCCCACGTTTCGTTTTCCTGCTGCCGTATCTCAAATAGGGCTGCCGGACCGTTCTTCCTCTTTTTCGAGGTAGAGAATCGAAGCAGAAATTTCTCTACGCAGTTCTGCAAAACATCTAATGGATCGAGGATGCAATCCATAGAACCATTCTCTGGCTTGTCCATCGAAGGACGTCACCAGGAGCTTACACTTAGTTGCATCAGTGATGGTCCTCAGAGCAACAGCCGATTCAAACGCTTGAAGATGAATTGCCGGATCGGACTCCCCACCATATGTTGATAAGCGTGGTTCTCGAAAGTTATTCGGAGCCGGCTCTCCCCGGATCTCATCCGTGAAGGGAGAACTCTCCTCGGCATCCTCGTATAGAGAAAAAGCAGGGTGGTAGGGGATCTCTGCTGCGGTCATTTGCGGAGAGGCCGCCTGATAGGAGCGGGCAGGTGCTCCGGCCGGGTAGGACTGGTAGGCGGCGACCTCAGGCGGATAGGAAAAGCGAGCGGCCTGAGAAGCCGCCCCCTGGAAGTCAAGGACTCGAGCCGGCATACACCGCGCGGCCTCTTGGTAGAAATTCTGCCGATCCGCAGAACCTTCTGGTGGCGGTTGGGAGTGAGCGACCTGCGCAAATGGGTATGGAGGTGGAGGAGGTAGAACAGGGGTCATGGCCGGGTTAACCGCGGCCTGTTGGGGGGCTAACCGCTTGGTTAGCAGAGCTAGAGCCTGACTGATCTCGTCCAGACGCTGATCAGTTGCTTTCTGAGCCTGGTCGGCTTCTCTCTTAGTTTGCTCCAGAGCCTCCCACAGGGAGTCATCGCTATGATCGGACCGGTCTCTTGGAGGGAACTGGCGGTCTGACATTCTGAACCAAAGATTTCGCTGATAGTCCGCGATCTGAAGGTCGCGTGTTTCTGTTCGATTCAAAAGTGCGCTCACGAAGAAAATCGAGGGCTGCGGATTATCGGTTACTATTTGGTTAGAGAATTTAGACCGCTAGCAGCGGTCGAGGCCGGACTTCGCCCGCCGTGGCAAATGCCACTCTTGCGACGGGCTTTCCTTTGATTGAAAAGTAGCGGTTACAACTGTAGGAAAGCAGAAGCCGGCCGGTCAAACAGTTCGCGAGACCAGAAACTTGAGACCGGAGCTCCGACAAGCGAGCTCTTCGATTCGAGTGTGCGTGTCTTGTGAACAGTGCCGCCCCCTATTTATAGGCTTGGGGGCCTGCCCGAATGGGCAGGGATAAAATAACCACCTGCCCGGGTACAGGAGAAACGGGCAGGCGGTGACGGGATGCACAAGGAAGAAAAAAGAAAGAAGCCGCGCGGCTTGGCGGCTTGCTCTTCCGACCTGTCTTGCTTGAGGCTGAGGATACCGGGACCAAGTCAATAATGCAGACCGTGCGGTTTGGAGATTGAGGCCGCGGTCTGCCTTCTGGTCATGACTTAGCCGATCTTCACGAGGTAACTTGGATAGCCTTTGATCTGGAGCCCCGGCCTGTTCTTCGGGGCTGGAACCTCGAGTTTCTATGGGACAACCCGCGCGGCCTTCTAGCTGAGACTGCGGATGAACTTTTTGCCTTAGCTCTTGACGATCTTCTCCCTTTGGGGGCGATCCGGAAATGACACCAGGCCGCCCGGCCTGGCCCTTCTTGAACTGGGAACCGCTGATCCCGGGACCCAGCGGCCTGACCCAGGAGTTCGAGCGGTCTGCTAATGGTCCAACCCGAGAAGCGGTTTTCCGGGCAAACAGATATGTCACTTGTTACTTCTCCTGCTCTTACTTTTAACTATGCTGTTTTCTTGCACCCTTTGGGCTGAGGCATTCTTTTCTTATGGATGCCTCAGGTTCAGGTTCGTAGCTGCTGCAGGTTTTAGAACAGGGTTGTTCAGTTTCTCGGGTGGAGGGCTTTCCTCCCTATTAGGTAAGGATTCAGTTTCTCTTATTGTAGCATTTCTTTTGGGTGTTGACTCTTTTCCTGTGGGTTCGTGTCAGATGTTGACTCCCGCACGGCTTTTTGTTTGGTTTACTTGCTGCTACTACTGCTAGTTTCTTTTTCTGCTACTTGGTTATTTTGTATATGTACACTCTGGGAAAAGCCAATTTTGGCTGAACATTAATGCAGTTCTTTTAGCATTATAAAAATTTGTTCTTATAACTGTTTGTCACATTACTATTAAGTACCACATACTTGCAAAACGTAAACCAAAGTAAAATGATACTTATTTATTATGTACTAAATTTAGACCGGCAATCGCTCTGGAGACGTCTCTGGTCTTCAACGCCGTTAGGAATAAAGTAAACCTATTTTCCTTCCGCTGTGTACGTATGTCTTTTATAAAGTGCGGCTTGGTAAACCGCAGGGCCGAGGGACACGGTCTCCTAACCCAAATGAAATGAATATTAAAAGATAATCCTTTTACTTAATTCATACCTTTTTGTAAAAGAAAATGTTCGTTTGAGTGCTCGCCTGAACGTCTGTAGTTGTCCCCTACAGGACGTGGCATCATGATGCGTGTTTTCCCCTTCGCTCTGATAATATAATTTATTTCGGGAAAATATGGGTTGTGACAGTTGGTATCAGAGGGAGGTTAGCCGGGTTGCTGGAAATGGTATGGTTGGCCCGGTTAACCGTTCAGTGAGAATCGTTAATCATTGCATACACTCACCGATGGGTCATCGGTAGATCTCGGCTGAAGCACGAACACTACACTCATAAGCATGAAAGAAGTATACGGGGCATATTATGTAGTATGGGATGCATAATATGTGTTTGTATATGGATCCTCATAGGTGACCACATGCGAATGTTATGTAGTATGGGATGCATAACGTAGGTCGCATGCGTGTCCATTAGATTTTTTCTTTTCGTTGCATGTGATAATATGTAGTATGGGATGCATAAGATCGCATGTGTACGCCGCTCATAGCATGCATTAAGGCATTTTCTTAGTTTGCATAACACTGCATGCATAGCATAACATTGCATAAGCACACGTGCCAAGCCAGAGATCTACACAATGACACAAGTACACCCATGATTTTAAAGTAAGATTTTAAGTTTATATGCATACGGGAGAGATGCAAGAGAGGTAAAGGATGGTGTACCATCCTGAGTATAGCGTGATATTATGTATTTACTTTTGCCAGAGAAAAAGCAGTAGCAAAAGCAAGTATTTGTATGTCTTCCTTTCCTAAAGATCTGAGTCCAGTCTTATTTTGATACTGTTCCTGTTAGGAATGGCTTCTAGGCGTCGGCCTGCGAAATCTGTTCCTCAGTCTGAGGGCGAGACATCGGGTGCGCATAGTGAAGCGATGATTGAAGAGCTGCGTCTGAATAACGAGACTTTGGCGCGACAGTTAGTCGCGATGCAGGTGCATATGCAGACGTTGTTGGCTGCCACTCAGCGGCAACAACCAGTGACGAGTCAGCCGGAGACCGTCCGTCCTGCACCTCTTGTTCCCCCTGCCACGTTGTCGCCGGAGATGGATTTTATTTCGCACTTCCAGAGGCTAGGAGCCCCGACTTACGACGGGAAGGCAGACTTTATGGCGCATGATGATTGGATCTTGGCAATGGAGGAGATGTTCTTATATTCCGGCGTGTCGGCAGACCAGAGGGTGATGATTGCTGCCTTTCAGCTGAAGGGTTTGGCAAAGAGTTGGTGGATCAGGGAAAAGGGAGCACTTGCAGAAGGTTGCTCGTGGGAGCAGTTCAAGGGGAGACTGTTGAAGAAATTCCTGCCTTCAGTTGAACAAGATCGCCTGGTGAATAGCTTCTTGCATCTGAAGCAAAGACAGCTCACAGTGGGGGAATATGAGATTGAGTTCAGTAAGCTGAGCTGGTTCGCCCCGGATTTGGTTGCCTCTGAGGAAAACCGGGTGAAGAGATTTTTGGGAGGTCTCCGTAGTGAGATCCAGCAGTTAGCTAGTGCCTACCGTTCCGTGAGCTTTGCAGATGCGGTGGAGGCCGCACTGAAGGTAGAAGCGATCGAGAATGCAAAAAATAGAGGAAAGGAATTAAGAATGGAGAAAAGAAAAGCTGATGATGGAGGCAGCCTTGCTCCAGGAAAGAAGGGCAAGGTAGTATGCAGTTTTTGCGGCCGTATGGGCCATCCATTCGAGAAGTGTTTTAAGAGGTTGGGCGCGCAGAAGCAGCCTCAGGTGATAGCTCTTCATGGGGCTGCGAAGAATGATCTGTTTTGCACTTCGTGCAAACAGAGGAGGCACGACGACAGTCGTTGCTGGTCAAAGGATAAGGTTTGTTATCAGTGCGGTCAAAGGGGACACTTGAGGTCCAAGTGCCCGCAGCTCCAGTCTACCGGCCACCAGTTTGCGCTCCCAGCCGCGGCTCCGCCATCGCCTCAGCAGCAGCAGATTGATCGTGGGAAGGTGAAGTTAAATGCAGTGACAAAAGAAGGAGCGTAGTGCTCGAATCAGATGATATCAGGTTCGTCCTCGTTCTCGTTATAGTTTAATCTCGTTATGATGAATTAGTCGCTAAATTAATGCCTCATTCTTGTGTTGTCGCGTGTCTATACCGCTTTGTTAGGCGAGTTTAAGGTTCGAGACTGTTGGGCGCACGCTCTTTTCGACTTTGGTGTCGCTGATCTGAAGGTGATCGACTTGGAGGACTTTGACGTGATCTTAGGCATGGATTGGCTAGCCCGTTATGACGCCGTGATCCAGTGCAGGGATAAGCGTTTGGATTTCCTGATGGATGATGGCCAGCCCAGGAGAGTGTTTGGCTTCCCACGTCAGACTTCCTCCGTTCTGTCGGTGGTCTGTGCCCAAGATTTGGCAGAGTTTGATGGTCGGGTCGCGGCAGCTAAAGGTGCACGAGCGGAACTACCCGACACATGCCTTGGCGTTTGCTGCGTTGATCTATGCCTTGAAGCTGTGGAGGCATCTCTTGTATGGGGTGGAGTGCAAGATCTACTCAGATCACAAGAGCCTGATTTACGTATTTTCCCAGCGCGAGCTGAACCTGCGCCAGCGTCAGTGGATGGAGTACGTGTCCGATTATGATGTGGAGATCCTCTATCACCCCGGCAAGGCAAACGTAGTGGCGGATGTCCTGAGCAGGAAGTCAGCTTCTGTCTTTGGACTCTCTGTGCAGTCCTTGGTAGAGGAGTTCTTTTTGATGAGCATTGCGGTGAAGCCCAGCGGTGGTCCATCTCGTATGGAGGTCGAGGAGCCGTCCTGGATTGTTTTGCCAAGGTCGCCCCAAAAGGATGATCGGGATTTACAGCACCTCCAGAGCAGAGCTGAGAGAGATGAGTTGCCAGATTTCTCGATTGATGCGGAGGGTACTTTGAGGTACCGTGGCAGGCTGTGCATACCCGCGGTGGAGCAGATTCGGGCGAAGAATTGTGAGGAGGCTCACGACTCCAGCCTATCCTATCATCATGGTTCTACCAAGATGTATCGCGACCTAAAGCAGATTGTTTGGTGGCCTGGCATGAAGGGCGATATTACGAGATTCGTGGTGCAGTGCTACACTTGTCAGCGCATCAAGGTGGATCACAGGAGGCCTGGGGGCAAATTTACGCCGTTGGATATTCCCTTGTGGAAGTGGGAGAGCATCTCCATGGACTTCATTACTGGATTGCCGAGATCTCCGCGGGGGCATGATGCAGTGTGGGTCATTGTTGACAGGTTGACCAAGTGTGCTCACTTCGTGCCGTACAAGACTGGTTATTCGATGGAGAAGATTGCATCTCTGTATGTGCAGGAGGTCATCAGGCTGCATGGGGTTCCAGCGAGCATAGTGTCTGACCGTGATTCCAGGTATACCTCTCATTTTTGGCAGAGTCTGCAAGGGGCCTTGGGCCCCGATCTCAGGTATTCTACGACCTATCATCCACAGACGAATGGGCAGACGGAGAGGGTTAATCAGATCGTGGAGGATATGATCCGGTGCTATATTCTAGAGCATGGAGGGGCGTGGGATGTACGCCTTGGGCTCATTGAGTTCGCGTACAACAATAGCTACCAGGATTGCTTGCAGATGGCTCCGTTTGAGGCGCTGTATGGGAGGAGGTGTCGGACTCCCCTGTTCTGGGCTGAAGTGGGCGAGAAGCCTGTTCTGGGTGTCCTGAGGCTTTGGAGGAGATGGGTTTTGCTGTGACGCAGATCAGAGAGAAGCTGCAGATAGCTCAGGAGCGTTATGAGAAGTAGGCCAACCGGCGTAGGAGTGATCTGGAGTTTGCAGTGGGGGACATGGTGTTCCTTAAGGTGTCCCCGATGGCAGGCGTCAAGAGGTTTGGAAAGAGCCACAAGCTGGACCCCAGATATGTAGGCCCATTTGAGATCGTCGAGCGCATCGGGACTGCTGCTTACAGGTTGTCGTTACCTGCCTCTTTCCCCGGCGTGCACGACGTTTTCCATGTGAGCCAGCTGCGGAAGTGCGTCCGCAGCGATCGCCATGTTCTGGATTCCGTGCCAGTGCTGCAGCCCAATCTGTCGTTTGTGGAACAGCCTGTTCGCATTTTGGAGAGGCAGGATCGGGTGTTGTGAAGGAGGTCCATCCCTATGGTGAAAGTCCTCTGGGATAATCAGGATGTTCGGGGTGCGACCTGGGAGCTCGAGTCAGCGATGAAGGAGTCCTATCCTCATCTCTTCTGTTAGCTTCCCCGGTAAGTTTCCGTCTTCTACATTTTTTTTACCTTGTTCGGTTTTGTTTTTGCAAAGTTTCGGGGCCAAACTCTTGTTAGGAGGGGTGACTGTAACGCCCCAGCTTTTCTTATAGTCTTCCAAGCGGGGATTCGTATTGTTAAGGTCCTGTATATTAAAGCTATCGTCGCGTAGTGTTAATGCGAGAGGGCGTTATTGTTGCGTCGTCGTCGTCCGGCAAGTTTGATTCTAGGTTTAGGCATATATGCAGACATACACATGTATATTCATGTAAAAAAAAAATCAGATACCGGTAAATGTATACAAATACATGTATAAGCAAATGGACATATATATTTATATGCAATCACATATAACCTATATATATAAAAGTTAAATATATGTATATAATTATATATATATATATATAACTTATTCATAAAAGTTATAAAGTTTATATATATATATATATATATATATATATACATATATCAGCGACTGTTCGAGGCATTCGCCGGCTTTTTTTGGTTTTCCCCTCCCCCGATGGCTTTGGTCTTTCGAGAGAGAGGTTAGGAGCAGGCTAGGGTTCGGCGTCGGCTCGTCGGAGGTGGCGATTTGGAGGCCACTGGAGCTTGGCTCCTTCGTCGGAGTAGTGAATCGGTGAGCCCTCGCCGGCTTCGGCAGCGGTCTCGCAGTTTTCCGGCCATAGCCTTCACTTCGGCGTGTCGGCTTCCATTTCAAGGCAAGAAAACTATTCTCTATCCCCCTCTTCCTCCTTTATCCCCTTCCTCCATGTGGTATAGTGGCGATGAGGCTTATTGCTTCAGGAAATCTGGAACCGTGGTAATCGTTTTTTTTCTCTATAGCTGTTATAGTGGCAAGAAATTTCTCTATAGCTGTTATCGTGGAAATCGCTTATTGCTGCAGGAAAAAAATTATTTTCTTTGTTAAGATGGCTGTTATAGTGGCTGTTGGGGGAAAAGGTTTCAAGGAATTTCTGTTTTTTTTTTGTTATGGAGGTTGTGCCTTTGTTGGGGACTACTTCTATCTTTTCCTTGTCCAATTAAGGGCTGTTCTATCTTTCTCCTTGTCCAATTAAGGGGCTGCTGCTGTTATGCATTTTTGCTGGGGGCTGCTTCCATTATTTTTGTTGTTGTCTAAATGGGGGCTGTTTTCATACTATATTGTTGGGGGCTGCTTTTGCAATACCTGTTGAGTGGGGGTGCTGCCTTTTCCTTGCTAATTTAGTGGGGGTGTTGCCTTTTCCTTGCTAATTTAGTGGGGGTGTTGCCTTTTCCTTTCTAATTTAGTGGGGTGCTGCCTTTTCTTTGCTAATTAATGGGGGTTGCTTCCTTTGGTTCTTCTCTGTTGTTGTTGTGTTGTGCTGCTGCTGTATTTTTATTATGAGGGGCTGCTCTTATTTCCTTTTGTTTTCTCCTTTTATGGGGCTGCTGCTGTTGGTTTTAGTCAGGCTGCTGCTATGCTTTTCCAAAGGGGCTGCTTTGCTTCACTCTTGTTGGGTTTCATTCCTTGCAAACTAATTCTGCGCGCTTCGATTCAAGTAGCTAGAAATGATCAATATTACGGTGATTCTATTTGCTAACTCCTCGGCACACTTAATTGGCCTTGTTTTTATTATATGCTAGCTGCTATGGTTGGGTGAATCCTTATATCCCTCTTTTATATGCTAGCTGCTATATGTTTAGCTTTGTTCCGATCTTGTGCTAATCCTTGATGGTTTATTCTGGTTGATTTTGTTCCAGATCATGTTTACTTGGCTAATTCTGCATATTTACTTGGCTAAATATTGATGGACTTGTTTGCACTGGAATGATGGATATAGGGAACGATGGGGTCCCCCATCATGGTTCTGTTAATAGTGGTTGGTAGGGCGATGAGACCACCACCACGGCGCCTTTTTATTTGGGGTGAACATCCCCTTTATGTGCGTGGTTAGTGACATTATTTGGGTCCGCCACACTGGTTCGTTTTGAACATCCCCTTTATGTGGGTGGATAGTGACATTGTTTTGGGTCCGCCACCACTGGTCCATTTTTGCATTATATGCCAAGTTTTGTCATGCTCTTGCTTATCGGGCTGGTTCTATGCGGGATCTTCCTAACCTTCTATTACTGAAATCTTTATATAAGCGTATATATATAGTTATATATATGGGTATATGTATATATATATATATATATGTATTTATATACCCTTTCAGCTTGGATGTGTCACTTGTTACTTCTCCTGCTCTTACTTTTAACTATGCTGTTTTCTTGCACCCTTTGGGCTGAGGCATTCTTTTCGTATGGATGCCTCAGGTTCAGGTTCGTAGCTGCTGCAGGTTTTAGAGCGGGGTTGTTCAGTTTCTCGGGTGGAGGGCTTTCCTCCCTATTCAGTTTCTCTTGTTGTAGCGTTTCTTTTGGCTGTTGACTCTTTTCCTGCGGGTTCGTGTCAGATGTTGACTCCCGTACGGCTTTTTGTTTGGTTTACTTGCTGCTACTACTGCTAGTTTCTTTTTCTGCTACTTGGTTATTTTGTATATGTACACTCTGGGAAAAGCCTATTTTTGCTGAACATTAATGCAGTTCTTTTAGCATTATAAAAATTTGTTCTTATAACTGTTTGTCACATTACTATTAAGTACCACATACTTGCAAAACGTAAGCCAAAGTAAAATGATAATATAATATATTTCGGGAAAATACGGGTTGTGACACAAAACCTCTTCGAAATGAGCTCTGAGCCATACATTCAATGGAGAGCAAGTTTTACCCAATCTAGTTCATTTAGTGGTCGATATACATTGAGTTGTAGTGGTAATGTGGGATTTATCTCCAACTGGCACCTAAACTTCAAACAGCTATAACTTTTGATCCGGTTGTCCGGATTTTGCCCAAAACACCTTTTCGCAATGAGCTCAGAGCCATACATCCTATGGAGAATAAGATTTACATGATCGAGTTCATTTAGAGGTCGGTGGATAGTGGATTGCAGTGGAAATGAGGGATTTTGCCCCAATTGACACCTAAACTTAAAACATCAATAAATTTGATCTGGTTGTCAGATTTTTGCCCACAACACCTTTTCGGAATGAGATCGGAGCCCTGCATCCAATGGACAACAAGTCTTACCCATTCTAGTTCGTTTAGTGGTTGATCTACAGTGGGTTGCAGTGGTAATGTGGGATTTAGCTCCAAATGACACATAAACTTCAAACAGAAAGAACTCTTGATCCAGTTGCCCAATTTTTGCCCACAATACCTTTTAGAATGAGCTCGGAGGCCTACATCCAGCGGAGAGTAGGATATAACCATTCAAGTTCATTTATTGTTCGATATACAGTGGGTTCCAGTGGTTATGCGGGTTGGCAATAAGTTATTTAGCTTGAAAGGAGACCTAATCTTCAAATATCCGTAACTTTTGATCTGGTTGTCTGATTTTCGCCCACAATACCTTTTCGGAATGAGATCGAAGCCTTAAATCCAATGGAGAATAATTTTAACCCATTCAAGCTTGTTTAGAGTGTTGAATCCAAAATTGTCCTCACGCCCTCGACGCTAAATCCCAGAGGAAAGAGAGGGGGTAGTGGTCGAGCAACTGGTTACTTGAGTCGCAAATGAAGAGCTGAGTGAGAGAGAAGAAGCGAGGGCCGCTAGCTTGCGGCGAGGCCGGACTTCGCCCGCCGCGACAAATGCCACTCCTACGGCGGGCTTTCCCTCTATTTAATAATCTGCATTACATCTTGCCATTTTTAGTACATGGAAACAGAATGAGTACAAGAGAGAGAGAGAGTGGCAAAAAAGTAAGCCGCGTGGGCTGTTTGCCGAGGCCGCCCGGACAGTTCGCTGAGGTCGCCCGGACAGGTTGCTGAGGTCGCCCGGACAGGTCGCTGAGGTCGCCTGGATAGGTTGCCCGGACAGGTCGCCCGGACAGGTCGCCCGGACGGGTCGCCCGGACAGGTCGCCCGGACAGGTCGCCCGGACAGGTCGCCCGGACAGGTCGCCAGGACAGGTCCCCCGGATAGGTCGCCTGGACAGGTCGTTAAAGTCACCCGGACAGGTCGCCTGGACATGTCGCAGCTAGGCGCGGTCTGGCAGTTTCTAGCCGCCAGTTTCTCCCCCCAACTTGCCTGTTCCTCTGTTCATGCCGAGGGTGCTATTTATAGGCTCTGGGTCGATGTCATCACCGCCGGTGAGCCGATGACTGAAGTTCTACCAGCGCGGTCTGAAGGAGGAGGCCGCCTACCCGCGCGGTATGAAGGAGGAGGCCGCCTACCCGCGCGGTCTGAAGGAGGAGGCCGCTTACCTGCGCGGTCTAAAGGAGGAGGCCACCCGCTTTGGGCGGTCTGAGGGAGGAGGCCGCCCGCTTTGGGCGGTCTGAGGGAGGAGGCCGCCCGCTTTGGGCGGTCTGAGGGAGGAGGCCGCCCGCTTTGGGCGGTATGAGGGAGGAGGCCGCCCGCTTTGGGCGGTCTAAAGGAGGAGGCCGCCCGCCTTCGGCGGTCTGAAGGAGGAGGCTGCCCGCATTAGGCGGTCTGAAGGAGGACACCGCCCAGACTGCTTGCTGAGATCGCCCGGACTGCTTGCCGAGGCCGCCCGGACTGCTTGCCGAGGCCGCCCGGACTGCTTGCCGAGGCCGCCCGGACTGCTTGCCGAGGCCGCCCGGACTGCTTGCCGAGGCCGCCCGGACCGCTTGCCGAGGCCGCCCGGACTGCTTGCCGAGGCCGCCCGGACTATTCGTCGAGGTCGCCCAGACATCCCGGGCGCGTAATCTGTAAAAATGTAGCGAAAAAGGCCTCCCAGGGGAGGATGGCCGATTTCTGGGTCAACATAATCCCCGCACTTTTTCAAATTTCCAAGAAACTTCGAAAAAGTAGGTATTGACCCACAAAAATCGTGATCCGCTACTGGTAAACTGTCAAAAGAGTGGGAAAGACAGAGAGGGAACGAGTACCTGATGCCTCACAACAGAGGAACTAGTGAATGCTTATTCTTTCTCCTGTGAGGGAGGAGAGTCACAGCAAGTATAAAACACGATTCACAAGTACCTAAAGGGAATTTGCGAACATCGGCCTATTTTGTCCTCTGAGGTGGACTAGTAATCAACTACTAATCTATGAGGAGAACTCGATAAGTAAAGAAAGAACGTGGCGCGAGTATCTGAACATAACTCGTGAACACCTGCTAGTTTCTCTACAAAAGAGAACTCGAAGCAAGTATAAAAGAGAATATAACGCGAGTACCTGAAAAGAACTCGCGAACACCTGCTAATCTCTGCAAAAGAGAACTCAATGCAGGTATAAAATATAACGCGAGTACATGAAGAGAACTCGCGGACACCTGCAAATCTCTGCAAAAGAGAACATAAAGCAGGTATAAGAGAAACTATAACGCGAGTACCTGAAGAGACCTCGCAAACACCTGCTAATCTCTGCAAAAGAGAATTCCAAGCGGGTATAAAATGCAATATAACGCGAGTACCTGAAGAAAACTCGCGAACACCTGTTAACCACTGTAAAAGAGAACTCAAAGCAGGTATAAGAGAAACTATAACGCGAGTACCTGAAGAGAACTCGCGAATACCTGCGAACCTCTACAAAAGAGAACTCAAAGCAGGTATAAGAGAAACTATAACGCGAGTACCTGAAGAGAACTCGCGAATACCTGCTAACCTCTGCAAAAGAGAACTCAAAGCAGGTATAAGAGAAACTATAATGCGAGTACCTCAAGAGAACTCGCGAATACCTGCTAACCTCTACAAAAGAGAACTCAAAGCAGGTATAAAAGAAACTATAACGCGAGTACCTGAAGAGATCTCGCGAATACCTGCTAACCTCTGCAAAAGAGAACTCAAAGCAGGTATAAGAGAAAATAATAACGCGAGTACCTGAAGAGAACTCGCGAATACCTGCAAACCTCTGCAAAAGAGAACTCAAGGCAGGTATAAAAAAAACTATAACGCAGTACCTTAAGAGAACTCGCGAATACCTGCTAACCTCTGCAAAAGAGAACTCAAAGTAGGTATAAGAGAAACTATAACGCGAGTACCTGAAGAGAACTCGCGAATACCTGCTAACCTCTGCAAAAGTGAACTCAAAGCAGGTATATGAGAAACTATAACGCGAGTACCTGAAGAGAACTCGTGAATGCCTACTAACCTCTGCAAAAGAGAACTCAAAAAAGGTATAAAAGAAACTATAACGCGAGTACCTGAAGAGAACTCGCGAGTACCTGCTAACCTCTGCAAAAGAGAGCTCAAAGCAGGTATAAAAGAAACTATAACGCGAGTACCTGAAGAGAACTTGCGAATACCTGCTAACCTTTGCAAAAGAGAACTCAAAGCAGGTATAAGAGAGACTATAACGCGAGTACCTGAAGAGAACTCGCGAATACCTGCTAACCTCTGCAAAAGAGAACTTAAAACAGGTATAAAAGAAACTATAACGCGAGTACCTGAAGAGAACTCGCGAGTACCTGCTAACCTCTGCAAAAGAGAGCACAAAGCTGATATAAAAGAAACTATAATGCGAGTACCTGAAGAGAACTCGCGAATACCTGCTAACCTTTGCAAAAGAGAACGCAAAGCAGGTATAAGAGAATCTATAACGCGAGTACCTGAAGAGAACTCGCGAATACCTGCTAACCTCTGCAAAAGAGAACTCAAAGCAGGTATAAGAGAAACTATAACGCGAGTACCTGAAGAGAACTCACGAATACCTGCTAACCTCTGCAAAAGAGAACTCAAAGCAGGTATAAGAGAAACTATAACGCGAGTACCTGAAGAGAACTCGCGAATACCTTCTAACCACTGCAAAAGAGAACTCAAAGCAGGTATAAGAGAAACTATAACGCGAGTACCTGAAGAGAACTCGTGAATACTTGCTAACCTCTACAAAAGAGAACTCAAAGCAGGTATAAGAGAAACTATAACGCGAGTACCTCAAGAGAACTCGCGAATACCTGCTAACCTCTACAAAAGAGAACTCAAAGCAGGTATAAGAAAAACTATAACGCGAGTACCTGAAGAGAACTCGCGAATACCTGCTAAACTCTACAAAGAGAACTCAAAGCAGGTATAAGAGAAACTATAACGCGAGTACCTGAAGAGAACTCGCGAATACCTGCTAACCTCTGCAAAAGAGAACTCAAAGCAGGTATAAGAGAAACTATAACGCGAGTACCTAAAGAGAACTCGCGAATACCTGCTAACCTCTGCAAAAGAGAACTCAAAGCAGGTATAAGAGAAACTATAACGCGAGTACCTGAAAAGAACTCGCGAATACCTACTAACCTCTGCAAAAGAGAACTCAAAGTAGGTATAAGAGAAACTATAACGCGAGTACCTGAAGAGAACTCGCGAATACCTGCTAACCTCTGCAAAAGTGAACTCAAAGCAGGTATATGAGAAACTATAACGCGAGTACCTGAAGAGAACTCGTGAATGCCTACTAACCTCTGCAAAAGAGAACTCAAAGCAGGTATAAGAGAAACTAATAACGCGAGTACCTGAAGAGAACTCGCGAATACCTGCTAACCTCTGCAAAAGAGAACTCAAGGCAGGTATAAAAGAAACTATAACGCGAATACCTTAAGAGAACTCACGAATACCTACTAACCTCTGCAAAAGAGAACTCAAAACAGGTATAAGAGAAACTATAAGGCGAGTACTGAAGAGAACTCGCGAATACCTGCTAACCTGTGCAAAAGAGAACTCAAAGCAGGTATAAGAGAAACTATAACACGAGTACCTGAAGAGAACTCGCGAATACCTGCTAACCTCTTCAAAAGAGAACTCATAGCAGGTATAAGAGAAACTATAACGCGAGTACCTGAAGAGACCTCGCAAACACCTGCTAATCTCTGCAAAAGAGAATTCCAAGCAGGTATAAAATGCAATATAACGCGAGTACCTGAAGAAAACTCACGAACACCTGTTAACCACTACAAAAGAGAACTCAAAGTAGGTATAAGAGAAACTATAACGCGAGTACCTGAAGAGAACTCGCGAATACCTGCGAACCTCTTCAAAAGAGAACTCAAAGCAGGTATAAGAGAAACTATAACGCGAGTACCTGAAGAGAACTCGTGAATACCTGCTAACCTCTGCAAAAGAGAACTCAAAGCAGGTATAAGAGAAACTATAATGCGAGTACCTGAAGAGAACTCGTGAATACCTGCTAACCTCTCCAAAAGAGAACTCAAAGTAGGTATAAAAGAAACTATAACGCGAGTACCTGAAGAGATCTCGCGAATACCTGATAACCTCTGCTAAAGAGAACTCAAAGCAGGTATAAGAGAAAATAATAACGCGAGTGCCTGAAGAGAACACGCGAACACCTGCTAACCTCTGCAAAAGAGAACTCAAGGCAGGTATAAAAGAAACTATAACGTGAATACCTTAAGAGAACTCACGAATACCTACTAACCTCTGCAAAAGAGAGCTCAAAGCAGGTATAAGAGAAACTATAACGCGAGTACCTGAAGAGAACTCGCGAATACCTGCTAACCTCTTCAAAAGAGAACTCAAACCAGGTATAAAAGAATCTATCATGCGAGTACTTGAAGAGAACTCGTGAATACCTGCTAACCACTACAAAAGAGAACTCATAGCAGGTATAAGAGAAACTATAACACGAGTACCTGAAGAGAACTCGCGAGTAACTGCTAAACTCTGCAAAAAAGGGCTCAAAGCAGGTATAAAAGAAACTATAACGCGAGTACCTGAAGAGAACTTGCGAATACCTGCTAACCTTTGCAAAAGAGAACTCAAAGCAGGTATAAGAGAGACTATAAAGCGAGTACCTGAAGAGAACTCGCGAATATCTGCTAACCTCTGCAAAAGAAAACTTAAAACAGGTATAAAAGAAACTATAACGCGAGTACCTGAAGAGAACTCGCGAGTACCTGCTAACCTCTGCAAAAGAGAGCACAAAGCTGATATAAAAGAAACTATAACGCGAGTACCTGAAGAGAACTCGCGAATACCTGCTAACCTTTGCAAAAGAGACCTCAAAGCAGGTATAAGAGAATCTATAACGCGAGTTCCTGAAGAGAACTCGCGAATACCTGCTAACCTCTACAAAAGAGAACTCAAAGCAGGTATAAGAGAAACAATAGCGCGAGTACCTGAAGAGAACTCACGAATACCTGCTAACCTCTTCAAAAGAGAACTCAAAGCAGGTATAAGAGAAACTATAACGCGAGTACCTGAAGAGAACTCGCGAATACCTGCTAACCACTTCAAAAGAGAACTCAAAGCAGGTATAAGAAAAACTATAACGCGAGTACCTGAAGAGAACTCGTGAATACTTGCTAACCTCTACAAAAGAGAACTCAAAGCAGGTATAAGAGAAACTATAACGCGAGTACCTAAAGAGAACTCGTGAATACCTGCTAACATCTACAAAAGAGAACTCAAAGCAGGTATAAGAGAAACTATAACGCGAGTACCTGAAGAGAACTCGCGAATACCTGCTAAACTCTACAAAGAGAACTCAAAGCAGGTATAAGAGAAACTATAATGCGAGTACCTGAAGAGAACTCGCGAATACCTGCTAACCTCTGCAAAAGAGAACTCAAAGCAGGTATAAGAGAAACTATAACGCGAGTACCTAAAGAGAACTCGCCAATACCTGCTAACCTCTGCAAAAGAGAACTCAAATCCGGTATAAGAGAAACTATAACGCGAGTTCCTGAAGAGAACTCGCGAATACCTGCTAACCTATGCAAAAGAGAACTCAAAGTTGGTATAAAAGAAACTATAACGCGAGTACCTGAAGAGAACTCGCGAATACCTGCTAACCTCTGCAAAAGAGAACTCAAAGCAGGTATAAGAGAAACTAATAACGCGAGTACCTGAAGAGAACTCGCGAATACCTGCTAACCTCTGCAAAAGAGAACTCAAGGCAGGTATAAAAGAAACTATAACGCGAATACCTTAAGAGAACTCACGAATACCTACTAACCTCTGCAAAAGAGAACTCAAAACAGGTATAAGAGAAACTATAATGCGAGTACTGAAGAGAACTCGCGAATACCTGCTAACCTCAGCAAAAGAGAACTCAAACCAGGTATAAAAGAAACTATAATGCGAGTACTTGAAGATAACTCGCGAATACCTGCTAACCTCTGCAAAAGAGAACTCAAAGCAGGTATAAGAGAAACTATAACACGAGTACCTGAAGAGAACTCGTGAATACCTTCTAACCTCTGCAAAAGAGAACTCATAGCAGGTATAAGAGAAACTATAACGCGAGTACCTGAAGAGACCTCGCAAACACCTGCTAATCTATGCAAAAGAGAATTCCAAGCAGGTATAAAATGCAATATAACGCGAGTACCTGAAGAAAACTCGCGAACACCTGTTAACCACTACAAAAGAGAACTCAAAGCAGGTATAAGAGAAACTATAACCCGAGTACCTGAAGAGAACTCGCGAATACCTGCGAACCTCTTCAAAAGAGAACTCAAAGCAGGTAAAAGAGAAACTATAACGCGAGTACCTGAAGAGAACTCGTGAATACCTGCTAACCTCTGCAAAAGAGAACTCAAAGCAGGTATAAGAGAAACTATAACGTGAGTACCTGAAGAGAACTCGCGAATACCTGCTAACCTCTGCAAAAGAGAACTCAAAGCAGGTATAAGAGAAACTATAACGTGAGTACCAGAAGAGAACTCGCGAATACCTGCTAACCTCTGCAAAAGAGAACTCAAAGCAGGTATAAGAGAAACTATAACGCGAGTACCTGAAGAGAACTTTCGAATACCTGCTAACCTTTGCAAAAGAGAACTCAAATCGGGTAAAAGAGAAACTATAACGCGAGTTCCTGAAGAGAACTCGCGAATACCTGCTAACCTCTGCAAAAGAGAACTCAAAACAGGTATAAAAGAAACTATAACGCGAGTACCTGAAGAGAACTCGCGAATACCTGCTAACCTCTGCAAAAGAGAACTCAAAGCAGGTATAAGAGAAACTACTAACGCGAGTACCTGAAGAGAACTCGCGAATACCTGCTAACCTCTGCAAAAGAGAACTCAAGGGAGGTATAAAAGAAACTATAACGCGAATACCTTAAGAGAACTCACGAATACCTACTAACCTCTGCAAAAGAGAACTCAAAACAGGTATAAGAGAAACTATAACGCGAGTACCTGAAGAGAACTCGCGAATACCTGCTAACCTCAGCAAAAGAGAACTCAAACCAGGTATAAAAGAAACTATAATGCGAGTACTTGAAGAGAACTCGCGAATACCTGCTAACCTCTACAAAAGAGAACTCAAAGCAGGTATAAGAGAAACTATAACACGAGTACCTGAAGAGAACTCGCGAATACCTGCTAACCTCTGCAAAAGAGAACTCATAGCAGGTATAAGAGAAACTATAACGCGAGTACCGGAAGAGACCTCGCAAACACCTGCTAATCTCTGCAATAGAGAATTCCAAGCAGGTATAAAATGCAATATAACGCGAGTACCTGAAAAAACTCGCGAACACCTGTTAACCACTGCAAAAGAGAACTCAAAGCATGTATAAGAGAAACTATAACCCGAGTACCTGAAGAGAACTCGCGAATACCTGCGAACCTCTTCAAAAGAGAACTCAAAGCAGGTATAAGAGAAACTATAATGCGAGTACCTGAAGAGAACTCGCGAATACCTGCTAACCTCTACAAAAGAGAACTCAAAGCAGGTATAAAAGAAACTATAACGCGACTACCTGAAGAGATCTCGCGAATACCTGCTAACCTCTGCAAAAGAGAACTCAAAGCAGGTATAAGAGAAAATAATAACGCGAGTACCTGAAGAGAACTCGCGAATACCTGCTAACCTCTGCAAAAGAGAACTCAAGGCAGGTATAAAAGAAACTATAACGTGAATACCTTAAGAGAACTCACGAATACCTACTAACCTCTGCAAAAGAGAACTCAAAGCAGGTATAAGAGAAACTATAACGCGAGTACCTGAAGAGAACTCGCGAATACCTGCTAACCTCTGCAAAAGAGAACTCAAACCAGGTATAAAAGAAACTATAATGCGAGTACTTGAAGAGAACTCGCGAATACCTGCTAACCTCTGCAAAAGAGAACTCAAAGCAGGTATAAGAGAACTTATAACACGAGTACCTGAAGAGAACTCGCGAATACCTGCTAACCTCTGCAAAAGAGAACTCATAGCAGGTATAAGAGAAACTATAACGCGAGTACCTGAAGAGACCTCGCAAACACCTGCTAATCTCTGCAAAAGAGAATTCCAAGCAGGTATGAAATGCAATATAACGCGAGTACCTGAAGAAAACTCTCGAACACCTGTTAACCACTGCAAAAGAGAACTCAAAGCAGGTATAAGAGAAACTATAACGCGAGTACCTGAAGATAACTCGCGAATACCTGCTAACCTTTGAAAAAGAGAACTCAAAGCAGGGATAAGAGAATCTATAACGCGAGTACCTGAAGAGAACTCGCGAATACCTGCTAACCTCTGCAAAAGAGAACTCAAAGCAGGTATAAGAGAAACTATAACGCGAGTACCTGAAGTGAACTCGCGAGTACCTGCTAAACTCTACAAAGAGAACTCAAAGCAGGTATAAGAGAAACTATAACGTGAGTACCTGAAGAGAACTCGCGAATACCTGCTAACCTCTGCAAAAGAGAACTCAAAGCAGGTATAAGAGAAACTATAACGTGAGTACCAGAAGAGAACTCGCGAATACCTGCTAACCTCTGCAAAAGAGAACTCAAAGCAGGTATAAGAGAAACTATAACGCGAGTACCTGAAGAGAACTTGCGAATACCTGCTAACCTTTGCAAAAGAGAACTCAAATCGGGTAAAAGAGAAACTATAACGCGAGTTCCTGAAGAGAACTCGCGAATACCTGCTAACCTCTGCAAAAGAGAACTCAAAACAGGTATAAAAGAAACTATAACGCGAGTACCTGAAGAGAACTCGCGAATACCTGCTAACCTCTGCAAAAGAGAACTCAAAGCAGGTATAAGAGAAACTACTAACGCGAGTACCTGAAGAGAACTCGCGAATACCTGCTAACCTCTGCAAAAGAGAACTCAAGGGAGGTATAAAAGAAACTATAACGCGAATACCTTAAGAGAACTCACGAATACCTACTAACCTCTGCAAAAGAGAACTCAAAACAGGTATAAGAGAAACTATAACGCGAGTACCTGAAGAGAACTCGCGAATACCTGCTAACCTCAGCAAAAGAGAACTCAAACCAGGTATAAAAGAAACTATAATGCGAGTACTTGAAGAGAACTCGCGAATACCTGCTAACCTCTACAAAAGAGAACTCAAAGCAGGTATAAGAGAAACTATAACACGAGTACCTGAAGAGAACTCGCGAATACCTGCTAACCTCTGCAAAAGAGAACTCATAGCAGGTATAAGAGAAACTATAACGCGAGTACCGGAAGAGACCTCGCAAACACCTGCTAATCTCTGCAATAGAGAATTCCAAGCAGGTATAAAATGCAATATAACGCGAGTACCTGAAAAAACTCGCGAACACCTGTTAACCACTGCAAAAGAGAACTCAAAGCATGTATAAGAGAAACTATAACCCGAGTACCTGAAGAGAACTCGCGAATACCTGCGAACCTCTTCAAAAGAGAACTCAAAGCAGGTATAAGAGAAACTATAATGCGAGTACCTGAAGAGAACTCGCGAATACCTGCTAACCTCTACAAAAGAGAACTCAAAGCAGGTATAAAAGAAACTATAACGCGACTACCTGAAGAGATCTCGCGAATACCTGCTAACCTCTGCAAAAGAGAACTCAAAGCAGGTATAAGAGAAAATAATAACGCGAGTACCTGAAGAGAACTCGCGAATACCTGCTAACCTCTGCAAAAGAGAACTCAAGGCAGGTATAAAAGAAACTATAACGTGAATACCTTAAGAGAACTCACGAATACCTACTAACCTCTGCAAAAGAGAACTCAAAGCAGGTATAAGAGAAACTATAACGCGAGTACCTGAAGAGAACTCGCGAATACCTGCTAACCTCTGCAAAAGAGAACTCAAACCAGGTATAAAAGAAACTATAATGCGAGTACTTGAAGAGAACTCGCGAATACCTGCTAACCTCTGCAAAAGAGAACTCAAAGCAGGTATAAGAGAACTTATAACACGAGTACCTGAAGAGAACTCGCGAATACCTGCTAACCTCTGCAAAAGAGAACTCATAGCAGGTATAAGAGAAACTATAACGCGAGTACCTGAAGAGACCTCGCAAACACCTGCTAATCTCTGCAAAAGAGAATTCCAAGCAGGTATGAAATGCAATATAACGCGAGTACCTGAAGAAAACTCTCGAACACCTGTTAACCACTGCAAAAGAGAACTCAAAGCAGGTATAAGAGAAACTATAACGCGAGTACCTGAAGAGAACTCGCGAATACCTGCTAACCTTTGAAAAAGAGAACTCAAAGCAGGGATAAGAGAATCTATAACGCGAGTACCTGAAGAGAACTCGCGAATACCTGCTAACCTCTGCAAAAGAGAACTCAAAGCAGGTATAAGAGAAACTATAACGCGAGTACCTGAAGAGAACTCACGAATACCTGCTAACCTCTGCAAAAGAGAACTCATAGCAGGTATAAGAGAAACTATAACGCGAGTACCTGAAGAGAACTCGCGAATACCTGCTAACCACTTCAAAAGAGAACTCAAAGCAGGTATAAGAGAAACTATAACGCGAGTACCTGAAGAGAACTCGTGAATACTTGCTAACCTCTACAAAAGAGAACTCAAAGCAGGTATAAGAGAAACTATAACGCGAGTATCTAAAGAGAACTCGCGAATACCTGCTAACCTCTACAAAAGAGAACTCAAAGCAGGTATAAGAGAAACTATAACGCGAGTACCTGAAGAGAACTCTCGAATACCTGCTAAACTCTACAAAGAGAACTCAAAGCAGGTATAAGAGAAACTATAACATGAGTACCTGAAGAGAACTCGCGAATACCTGCTAACCTCTACAAAAGGGAACTCAAAGCAGGTATAAGAGAAACTATAACGTGAGTACCAGAAGAGAACTCGCGAATACCTGCTAACCTCTGCAAAAGAGAACTCAAAGCAGGTATAAGAGAAACTATAACGCGAGTACCTGAAGAGAACTTGCGAATACCTGCTAACCTTTGCAAAAGAGAACTCAAATCGGGTATAAGAGAAACTATAACGCCAGTTCCTGAAGAGAACTCGCGAATACCTGCTAACCTCTGCAAAAGAGAACTCAAAACAGGTATAAAAGAAACTATAACGCGAGTACCTGAAGAGAACTCGCGAATACCTGCTAACCTCTGCAAAAGAGAACTCAAAGCAGGTATAAGAGAAACTAATAACGCGAGTACCTGAAGAGAACTAGCGAATACCTGCTAACCTCTGCAAAAGAGAACTCAAGGCAGGTATAAAAGAAACTATAACGCGAATACCTTAAGAGAACTCACGAATACCTACTAACCTCTGCAAAAGAGAACTCAAAACAGGTATAAGAGAAACTATAACGCGAGTACCTGAAGAGAACTCGTGAATACCTGCTAACCTCTGCAAAAGAGAACTCAAACCAGGTATAAAAGAAACTATAATGCGAGTACTTGAAGAGAACTCGCGAATACCGGCTAACCTCTACAAAAGAGAACTCAAAGCAGGTATAAGAGAAACTATAACACGAGTACCTGAAGAGAACTCGCGAATACCTGCTAACCTCTGCAAAAGAGAACTCATAGCAGGTATAAGAGAAACTATAACGCGAGTACCTGAAGAGACCTCGCAAACACCTGCTAATCTCTGCAAAAGAGAATTCCAAGCAGGTATAAAATGCAATATAACGCGAGTACCTGAAAAAAACTCGCGAACACCTATTAACCACTGCAAAAGAGAACTCAAAGCATGTATAAGAGAAACTATAACGCGAGTACCTGAAGAGAACTCGCGAATACCTGCGAACCTCTTCAAAAGAGAACTCAAAGCAGGTATAAGAGAAACTATAACGCGAGTACCTGAAGAGAACTCGCGAATACCTGCTAACCTCTGCAAAAGAGACCTCAAAGCAGGTATAAGAGAAACTATAATGCGAGTACCTGAAGAGAACTCGCGAATACCTGCTAACCTCTACAAAAGAGAACTCAAAGCAGGTATAAAAGAAACTATAACGCGACTACCTGAAGAGATCTCGCGAATACCTGCTAACCTCTGCAAAAGAGAACTCAAAGCAGGTATAAGAGAAAATAATAACGCGAGTACCTGAAGAGAACTCGCGAATACCTGCTAACCTCTGCAAAAGAGAACTCAAGGCAGGTATAAAAGAAACTATAACGTGAATACCTTAAGAGAACTCACGAATACCTACTAACCTCTGCAAACGAGAACTCAAAGCAGGTATAAGAGAAGCTATAACGCGAGTACCTGAAGAGAACTCGCGAATACCTGCTAACCTCTGCAAAAGAGAACTCAAACCAGGTATAAAAGAAACTATAATGCGAGTACTTGAAGAGAACTCGCGAATACCTGCTAACCTCTGCAAAAGAGAACTCAAAGCAGGTATAAGAGAACTTATAACACGAGTACCTGAAGAGAACTCGCGAATACCTGCTAACCTCTGCAAAAGAGAACTCATAGCAGGTATAAGAGAAACTATAACGCGAGTACCTGAAAGACCTCGCAAACACCTGCTAATCTCTGCAAAAGAGAATTCCAAGCAGGTATGAAATGCAATATAACGCGAGTACCTGAAGAAAACTCGCGAACACCTATTAACCACTGCAAAAGAGAACTCAAAGCAGGTATAAGAGAAACTATAACGCGTGTACCTGAAGAGAACTCGCGAATACCTGCGAACCTCTACAAAAGAGAACTCAAATCAGGTATAAGAGAAACTATAACGCGAGTACCTGAAGAGAACTCGCGAATACCTGCTAACCTCTGCAAAAGAGAACTCAAAGCAGGTATAAGAGAAACTATAATGAGAGTACCTGAAGAGAACTCGCGAATACCTGCTAACCTCTACAAAAGAGAACTCAAAGCGGTATAAAAGAAACTATAACGCGAGTACCTAAAGAGATCTCGCGAATACCTGCTAAACTCTTCAAAAGAGAACTCAAAGCAGGTATAAGAGAAAATAATAACGCGAGTACCTGAAGAGAACTCGCGAATACCTGCTAACCTCTGCAAAAGAGAACTAAAGGCATGTATAAAAGAAACTATAACGCGAGTACCTTAAGAGAAATCGCGAATACCTGCTAACCTCTGCAAAAGAGAACTCAAAGCAGGTAAAAGAGAAACTATAACGCGAGTACCTGAAGAGAACTAGCGAATACCTGCTAACCTCTGCAAAAGAGAACTCAAAGCAGGTATATGAGAAACTATAACGCGAGTACCTGAAGAGAACTCGCGAATACCTGCTAACCTCTGCAAAAGAGAACTCAAAATAGGTATAAAAGAAACTATAACGCGAGTACCTGAAGAGAACTCGCGAGTACCTGCTAACCTCTGCAAAAGAGAGCTCAAAGCAGGTATAAAAGAAATTATAACGCGAGTACCTGAAGAGAACTTGCGAATACCTGCTAACCATTGCAAAAGAGAACTCAAAGCAGGTATAAGAGAGGCTATAACGCGAGTACCTGAAGAGAACTCGCGAATACCTGCTAACCTCTACAAAAGAGAACTTAAAACAGGTATAAAATAAACTATAACGCGAGTACCTGAAGAGAACTCGCGAGTACCTGCTAACCTCTGCAAAAGAGAGCACAAAGCTGATATAAAAGAAAATATAACGCGAGTACCTGAAGAGAACTCGCGAATACCTGCTAACCTTTGCAAAAGAGAACTCAAAGCAGGTATAAGAGAATCTATAACGCGAGTACCTGAAGAGAACTCGCGAATACCTGCTAACCTCTACAAAAGAGAACTCAAAGCAGGTATAAGAGAAACTATAACGCGAGTACCTGAAGAGAACTCACGAATACATACTAACCTCTGCAAAAGAGAACTCAAAGCAGGTATAAGAGAAACTATAACGCGAGTACCTGAAGAGAACTCGCGAATACCTGCTAACCACTGCAAAAGAGAACTCAAAGCAGCTATAAGAGAAACTATAACGCGAGTACCTGAAGAGAACTCGTGAATACTTGCTAACCTCTACAAAAGAGAACTCAAAGCAGGTATAAGAGAAACTATAACGCGAGTACCTAAAGAGAACTCGCGAATACATGCTAACCTCTACAAAAGAGAACTCAAAGCAGGTATAAGAGAAACTATAATGCGAGTACCTGAAGAGAACTCGCGAATACCTGCTAAACTCTATAAAGAGAACTCAAAGCAGGTATAAGAGAAACTATAACGCGAGTACCTGAAGAGAACTCGAGAATACCTGCTAACCTCTGCAAAAGAGAACTCAAAGCAGGTATAAGAGAAACTATAACGCGAGTACCTGAAGAGAACTCGCGAATACCTGCTAACCTCTGCAAAAGAGAACTCAAAGCAGGTATAAGAGAAACTATAACGCGAGTACCTGAAGAGAACTCGCGAATACCTGCTAACCCCCGCAAAAGAGAACTCAAATCGGGTATAAGAGAAACTATAACGCGAGTTCCTGAAGAGAACTCGCGAATACCTGCTAACATATTCAAAAGAGAACTCAAAGTAGGTATAAAAGAAACTATAACGCGAGTACCTGAAGAGAACTCGTGAATACCTGCTAACCTCTGCAAAAGAGAACTCAAAGCAGGTATAAGAGAAACTAATAACGCGAGTACCTGAAAAGAACTCGCGAATACCTGCTAACCTCTGCAAAAGAGAACTCAAGGCAGGTATAAAAGAAACTATAATGCGAATACCTTAAGAGAACTCACGAATACCTACTAACCTCTGCAAAATAGAACTCAAAGCAGGTATAAGAGAAACTATAACGCGAGTACCTGAAGAGAACTCGCGAATACCTACTAACCTCTGCAAAAGAGAACTCAAAGCAGGTATAAAAGAAACTATAATGCGAGTACTTGAAGAGAACTCGCGAATACCTGCTAACCTCTGCAAAAGAGAACTCAAAGCAGGTATAAGAGAAACTATAACACGAGTACCTGAAGAGAACTCGCGAATACCTGCTAACCTCTACAAAAGAGAACTCATAGCAGGTATAAGAGAAACTATAACGCGAGTACCTGAAGAGAACTCGCCAATACCTGCTAACCTCTGCAAAAGAGAACTCAAAACAGGTATAAAAGAAACTATAACGCGAGTACCTGAAGAGAACTCGCGAGTACCTGCTAACCTCTGCAAAAGAGAGCTCAAAGCAGGTATAAAAGAAACTATAACGCGAGTACCTGAAGAGAACTCGGTAATACATGCTAATCATTGCAAAAGAGAACTCAAAACAGGTATAAGAAAAACTATAACTCGAGTACCTGAAGAGAACTCGCGAATACCTTCTAACCTCTGCAAAAGAGAACTCAAAGCAGGTAAAAGAGAAACTATAACGCGAGTACCTGAAGAGAACTCACGAATACCTGCTAACCTCTGCAAAAGAGAACTCAAAGCAGGTATAAGAGAAACTATAACGCGAGTACCTGAAGAGAACTCGCGAATACCTGCTAACCTCTGCAAAAGAGAACTCAAAGCAGGTATAAGAGAAACTATAATGCGAGTACCTGAAAAGAACTCGCGAATACCTGCTAACCTCTGCAAAAGAGAACTCAAACCAGGTATAAAAGAAACTATAACGCGAGTACCTGAAGAGAACTCGCGAGTACCTGCTAACCTTTGCAAAAGAGAGCTCAAAGCAGGTATAAAAGAAACTATAACGCGAGTACCTGAAGAGAACTTGCGAATACCTGCTAACCTTTGCAAAAGAGAACTTAAAGCAGGTATAAGACCTACTTTAACACGAGTACCTGAAGAGAACTCGCGAATACCTGCTAACCTCTGCAAAACAGAACTCAAAACAGGTATAAAAGAAACTATAACGCGAGTACCTGAATAGAACTCGCGAGTACCTGCTAACCTCTGCAAAAGAAAACTCAAAGCAGGTATAAAAGAAATTATAATGTGAGTACCTGAAGAGAACTCGCGACTACCTGCTAACCTTTGCAAAAGAGACCTCAAAGCAGGTATAAGAGAAACTATAACGCGAGTACCTGAAGAGAACTCGCGAATACCTGCTAACCTCTGCAAAAGAGAACTCAAAGCAGGTATAAGAGAAACTAGAACGCGAGTACCTGAAGAGAACTCACGAATACCTGCTAACCTCTGCAAAAGAGAACTCAAAGCAGGTATAAGAGAAACTATAACGCGAGTACCTGAATAGAACTCACGAATACCTGCTAACCTCTGCAAAAGAGAACTTAAAGCAGGTATAAGAGAAACTATAATGCGAGTACCTGAAGAGAACTCGCGAATACCTGCTAACGTCTGCAAAAGAGAACTCAAAGCAGGTATAAGAGAAACTATAACGTGAGTACCTGAAGAGAACTCGTGAATACCTGCTAACCTCTGCAAAAGAGAACTCAAAGCAGGTAGAAGAGAAACTATAATGCGGGTACCTAAAGGGAACTCGTGAATACCTGCTAACCTCTGTAAAAGAGAACTCAAAGCAGGTATACGAGAAACTATAACGCGAGTACCTGAAGAGAACTCGCGAATACCTGCTAACCTCTCCAAAAGATTACTCAAAGCAGGTATAAGAGAAACTATAACGCGAGTACCTGAAGAGAACTCGGGTGCTAACCTCTGCAAAAGAGAACTCAAAGCAGGTTTAAGAGAAACTATAACGTGAGTACCTGAAGAGAACTCGCGAATACCTGCTAACCTCTGCAAAAGAGAAATCAAAGCAGGTATAAGAGAAACTATAACGCGAGTACCTAAAGAGAACTCGCGAATACCTGCTCACCTCTGCAAAAGAGAACTCAAAGCGGGTATAAGAGAAACTATAACGCGAGTACCTGAAGATAACTCCCGAATACCTACTAACGTCTGCAAAAGAGAACTCAAAGCAGGTATAAAAGAAACTATAACGCGAGTACCTGAAGAGAACTCGCGAATACCTGCTAACCTCTGCAAAAGAGAACTCAAAGTAGGTATAAGAGAAACTAATAACGCGAGTATCTGAAGAGAACTCGCGAATACCTGTTAACATCAGGAAAAGAGAACTCAAGGAAGGTATAAAAGAAACTATAACGCGAGTACCTTAAGAGAGCTCGCGAATACCTGCTAACCTCTGCAAAAGAGAACTCAATGCAGGTATAAGAGAAACTATAACGCGAGTCCCTGAAGAGAGCTCGCGAATACCTGCTAACCTCGGCAAAAGAGAACTCAAAGAAGGTATAAAAGAACTATAACACGAGTACCTGAAGAGAACTCGTTAATACCTGCTAACCTCTGCAAAAAAGAACTTAAAGCAAGTATAAGAGAAACTATAACGCGAGTACCTGAAGAGAACTCGCGAATACCTGCTAACCTCTGCAAAAGAGAACTCAAAGTAGGAATAAAAGAAACTATCAAGCGAGTACCTAAAGAGAACTCGCGAATACCTGCTAACCTCTGCAAAACAAATCTCAAAACAGGTATAAAAGAAACTGTAACGCGAGTACCTGAAAAGAACTCGCGAGTACCTGCTAACCTCTGCAAAAGAGAGCTCAAAGCAGGTATAAAAGAAACTATAACGCGAGTACCTGAAGAGAGCTCGTGAATACCTGCTAACCTTTGCAAAAGAGAACTCAAAGAAGGTATAAGAGAAACTATAACTCTAGTACCTGAAGAGATCTTGCGAATACCTGCTAACCTCTGCAAAAGAGAACTCAAAGAAGGTATAAGAGAAACTATAACGCGAGTACCTGAAGAGAACTCACGAATACCTGCTAACCTCTGCAAAAGAGAACTCAAAGCAGGTATAAGAGAAACTATAACGCAAGTACCTGAAGAGAACTCGTGAATACCTGCTAACCTCTACAAAAGAGAACTCATAGCAGGTATAAGAGAAACTATAACGCGAGTACATGTAGAGAACTCGTGAATACCTGCTAACCTCTGCAAAAGAGAACTAAAAGCAGGTATAAGAGAAACTGTAACGCGAGTACCTAAAGAGAACTCGCGAATACCTGCTAACCGGTGCAAAAGAAAACTCAAAGCAGGTATAAGAGAAACTATAACGCGAGTACCTGAAGAGAACTCGTGAATACCTGCTAACCTCTACAAAACAGAACTTAAAGCAGGTATAAGAGAAACTATAATGCGAGTACCTGAAGTGAACTCGCGAATACCTGCTAACCTCTGCAAAAGAGAACTCAAAGCAGGTATAAGAGAAACTATAACGCGAGTACCTGAAGAGAACTCGCGAATGCCTGCTAACCTATGCAAAAGAGAACTCAAAACAAGTATAAAAGAAACTATAACGCAAGTACCTAAAGAGAACTCGCGAGTACCTGCTAGCCTCTACAAAAGAGAGCTCAAAGCAGGTATAAAAGAAACTATAACGCGAGTACCTGAAGAGAACTCGCGAATACCTGCTAACCTCTGCAAAAGAGAACTCAAAGCAGGTATAAGAGAAACTATAACGCAAGTACCTGAAGAGAACTCGTGAATACCTGCTAACCTCTACAAAAGAGAACTCATAGCAGGTATAAGAGAAACTATAACGCGAGTACATGAAGAGAACTCGTGAATACCTGCTAACCTCTGCAAAAGAGAACTAAAAGCAGGTATAAGAGAAACTGTAACGCGAGTACCTAAAGAGAACTCGCGAATACCTGCTAACCAGTGCAAAAGAGAACTCAAAGCAGGTATAAGAGAAACTATAACGCGAGTACCTGAAGAGAACTCGTGAATACCTGCTAACCTCTACAAAACAGAACTTAAAGCAGGTATAAGAGAAACTATAATGCGAGTACCTGAAGTTGAATCGCGAATACCTGCTAACCTCTGCAAAAGAGAACTCAAAGCAGGTATAAGAGAAACTATAACGCGAGTACCTGAAGAGAACTCGCGAATGCCTGCTAACCTATGCAAAAGAGAACTCAAAACAAGTATAAAAGAAACTATAACGCGAGTACCTGAAGAGAACTCGCGAGTACCTGCTAGCCTCTACAAAAGAGAGCTCAAAGCAGGTATAAAAGAAACTATAACGCGAGTACCTGAAGAGAACTCGCGAATACCTTCTAACCTCTGCAAAAGAGACCCCAAAGCAG
The DNA here is from genome assembly GCA_033032865.1 of Dactylorhiza incarnata. Taxonomy (NCBI): domain Eukaryota; kingdom Viridiplantae; phylum Streptophyta; class Magnoliopsida; order Asparagales; family Orchidaceae; genus Dactylorhiza; species Dactylorhiza incarnata. The sequence continues at coordinate 117,024 of JAWHQI010000743.1, forward strand.
GTATAAGAGAAACTATAATGCGAGTAACTAAAGAGAACTCGCGAATACCTGCTAACCTCTGCAAAAGAGAACTCAAAGCAGGTATAAGAGAAACTATAACGTGAGTACCTGAAGAGAACTCGCGAATACCTGCTAACCTCTACAAAAGAGAACTCAAAGCAGGTATAGGAGAAACTATAACGCTAGTACCTGAAAAGAACTAGCGAATACCTGCTAACCTCTGCAAAAGAGAACTCAAAGCAGGTATAAGAGAAACTATAACGCGAGTACCTGAAGAGAACTCGCGAATACCTGCTAACCTCTGCAAAAGAGAACTCAAAACAGTTATAAAAGAAACTATAACGCGAGTACCTGAAGAGAACTCGCGAGTACCTGCTAACCTCTGCAAAAGAGAACTCAAAGTAGGTATAAGAGAAACTAATAACGCGAGTATCTGAAGAGAACTCGCGAATACCTGTTAACCTCAGCAAAAGAGAACTCAAGGAAGGTATAAAAGAAACTATAACGCGAGTACCTTAAGAGAGCTCGCGAATACCTGCTAACCTCTGCAAAAGAGAACTCAAAGCAGGTATAAGAGAAACTATAACGCGAGTCCCTGAAGAGAGCTCGCGAATACCTGCTAACCTCGGCAAAAGAGAACTCAAAGAAGGTATAAAAGAACTATAACACGAGTACCTGAAGAGAACTCGTTAATACCTGCCGCAAAAAAGAACTCAAAGCAAGTATAAGAGAAACTATAACGCGAGTGTTTACCCAGAAAACGGCGATCCTCTCCGAGGAGGCCTTTTTCACGGCGTTTTTATACATGACGCGCCCAGAATGGTAAGAAGGGACGACCTCCTCCTTCAGATCACCCAAGGCGTGTGGCCTCCGTCAGGCCGCCCAGCAGGGGCGGCCTCCTCCGTCAGGCCGCCCAGCAGGGGCGGCCTCCTCCGTCAGACCGCCCAGCAGGGGCGGCCTCCTCCGTCAGACCGCCCAGCAGGGGCGGCCTCCTCCGTCAGGCCGCCCAGCAGGGGCGGCCTCCTCCGTCAGACCGCCCAGCAGGGGCGGCCTCCTCCGTCAGACCGCCCCGCACGGGCGGCCTCCTCCGTCAGACCGCCCAGCAGGGGCGGCCTCCTCCGTTAGACCGCCCAGCAGGGGCGGCCTCCTCCGTCAGGCCGCCCAGCAGGGGCGGCCTCCTCCGTCAGACCGCCCAGCAGGGGCGGCCTCCTCCGTCAGACCGCCCAGCAGGGGCGGCCTCCTCCGTCAGGCCGCCCAGCAGGGGCGGCCTCCTCCGTCAGTCCGCCCAGTAGAGGCGGCTTCCTCCGTCAGCCGCCCAGCAGGGGCGGCCTCCTCCGTCAGCCGCCCAGCAGGGGCGGCCTCCTCCGTCAGACCGCCCAGCAGGGGCGGCCTCCTCCGTCAGACCGCCCAGCAGGGGCGGCCTCCTCCGTCAGGCCGCCCAGCAGGGGCGGCCTCCTCCGTCAGGCCGCCCAGCAGGGGCGGCCTCCTCCGTCAGACCGCCCAGCAGGGGCGGCCTCCTCCGTCAGGCCGCCCAGCAGGGGCGGCCTCCTCCGTCAGACCGCCCAGCAGGGGCGGCCTCCTCCGTCAGACCGCCCAGCAGGGGCGGCCTCCTCCGTCAGGCCGCCCAGCAGGGGCGGCCTCCTCCGTCAGACCGCCCAACAGGGGTGGCCTCCTCCTTCAGACCGCCCAGCAGGGGCGGCCTCCTCCGTCAGGCCGCCCAGCAGGGGCGGCCTCCTCCGTCAGGCCGCCCAGCAGGGGCGGCTTCCTCCGTCAGACCGCCCAGCAGGGGCGGCCTCCTCCGTCAGGCCGCCCAGCAGGGGCGGCCTCCTCCTTCAGGCCGCCCAGCAGGGGCGGCTTCCTCCGTCAGACCGCCCAGTAGTGGCGGCCTCCTCCGTCAGGCCGCCAAGCCGGACGGCCTCTTCCTTCAGACCGCGCAGGTAGGGATCCAGTCACCGGCTCACCGGAGGTGACGACATCGACCCAGAGCCTATAAATAGGACCCTCGACCATGAACAAAGGACAGGCAAGTTGGGGGCAAAACTAGCGGCTAGAAACAGCCAGACCGCACCTAGCTGCGGCCTTTCCGAGCGACCTCAACAAAGCAGCCCGGGCGACCTCAAGAAACAGGCCGGGCGGCCTCAACAAAGCAGCCCGGGCGACCTCAAGAAACAGGCCGGGCGGCCTCAGAAAAACAGCCTGGGCGACTTGTCTTTCTTATCTGTCATCCTCTTGTACTCATTTCATTTCCATGTACTAAAAGTGGCAAGTTGTAAGACAGATTATTGAATAAAGGGAAAGCCCGTCGCAGGAGTGGCTTTTGCCGCGACGGGCGAAGTCTGGCCTCGCCGCAAGCTAGCGGCCCTCTCTTCTTCTCCCCTCTTCACTCGCGACCCAAGTAACCAGCTGCTCGCGGCCTCCTTTTCCCCCAATCCCCTCGAGTAGATCGTGGAGGTGCAATTTTGGATTCAACAGAAATACGCGACCTTCAGATTGCGAGTAGTTGATGAACAACAGTTGTGATGAAGACGCGAGATTTGGCCTAAAATACCTTTAATTTTAAAACGGCCATAACTTTTGATCCGGGTGTCGGAATTCAGAAATTCAAAGCCCGACGCGACCGTCTTGAGCCGAACTATCCAAAAATTGAACCGGGTTTCCCGTTTAGGCACTTTTCAGCCCTCAGATTTCAAAAATTCGGCTTCGTTTGAAAGTTATTTCAGTTTTTCTATTTCGACAATTCTTGTTTTCATGGATCATCCGTCAGAAGGCCCCGAGCATCCTTCCAATCATCATGAAGTTCCTGTTCAAAGTGATGACATAAACCCCCTATTAGCAGAGATCGCCCACCTCAAAAGACAAGTGGATTCTCAACTTAATACTATAGCAGCTACTTATGACAAGCCTTCTAGCAGTCATCTAGAACATTTGTTACAACCTGAAGCAGCAGGACTCTCTATTCCTCATTATGAGTCTCATAAGGTTAGTATGGGTGATCCACCTTACCTTGTTGATAGACTAACAATTCCTGCAGGAGAAGAACAAGAACCTTCCCCATTATCATACAAAATTCGTTGGGAAGTAGTCCCAAATGACTTCAAAGAGCCTCGTCTGCCAGTCTATTCTGGAATGAGTGATCCGGTTTTTCATCTGCAAGCCTTTGAGGCAGCTACCTCACTAAGAGCTCTATCAGATGGTATCAAGTGTAAACTTCTCATCATGACCTTTGACGGTCAAGTTTTGGATTGGTTCTACCATTTACCATCTCAATCGATCAATTGCTTCGGAGATCTTCGAAGAGAATTTTATTTGAGGTTCAGCACTTTAAGGAAACGTAAGAGAGGTCTTCCAGCTCTTTTTCAGATCAAGCAAATGGATAACGAATCCACGGCTCACTTCATCGATCGCTTTCAAAAAGAAATCCTTGATGTTGTTAATGCTGATCAAAGTCTCTATAAACATGCCTTAATTAATGGTCTCCAGGAAGGTCCTCTTAAGTTTGAAGTCACCATGAAAGAGCCAGAATCTTATGCTCATCTTATTGAAATAGCAAATCAGTTCATTAAGGCCGAGGATGCGAACCCCGATTATTTTGCTTCTTTAATTCAGAGGCCCCAACAACAACAGAAGGATTATTCTTCTCATGGTCATCTTCCTATCAATCGCCGTGGCTATTTGTTAGAATATGAACAAGGTCCCAACTTATCATCTCAACGTGAAATATGCTATGATTATGAGCATCTATCTGCTTCTCCAAGTTTCCTGCAGCTAAATCAATCAGAGCTATGTCTTGTCAACCCTCATATCCCAACTCAGACTTATAGTTACAGGTCATGCAATTCTCCTCGCCCGCATAAGCAAGATAAGCTCCGAGGAAGGTATACAGGTTTAACTATCTCAATGAAAGAAGCTCTTCAGATTATCCAGCAAGAACCTGGTTTTACAAGGCCTTCTCTCATGCGACCTGATCATAGGAATTGTCACAAAGACTTGTTTTGTCAATACCACATGTGTGTGGGTCATGATACAGAAAAGTGTCGCGCTCTTCATAAGCTTGTAGAGAAGTTGTCGAAAGAAGGCAAACTGCGGGAATATGCTGCTTAAAAATATTATTGTAAAATCTTTTCTAGCAATATCGATTATTCACTCGAAGTGATGCTGGATCTACTTTCATTGGTAGAAAGGTTTGTCTTAAAGCTCGTCTTAAAACTCTTTCAGTTATGTTTACATTAGCTCTTTCCTTCAAATGCATACATGGTTGAAAATGGCTTGTGAATGTTGTGGCAATCAAACCCATCTTTCGATGGTCGCCAAAATCTCTAAAAGCAATCAAACCCATCTTTTGATGGTCGCCAAAATCTCTAAAGGCAATCAAACCCATCTTTCGATGGTCGCCAAAATCTTTAAAGGCAATCAAACCCATCTTTCGATGGTCGCCAAAATCTCTAAAGGCAATCAAACCCATCTTTCGATGGTCGCCAAAATCTTTAAAGGCAATCAAACCCATCTTTCGATGGTCGCCAAAATCTCTAAAGGCAATCAAACCCATCTTTCGATGGTCGCCAAAATCTCTAAAGGCAATCAAACCCATCTTTCGATGGTCGCCAAAATCTCTAAAGGCAATCAAACCCATCTTTCGATGGTCGCCAAAATCTTAAAGGCAATCAAACCCGTCTTCCGATGGTCGCTCAAATCTTTAAAAGCAATTGAACCCATCTTTTGATGGTCGCCTCTTTATAGTTTCATCTTTATATATCCACATTATAGTGGTTGCTCCAATTGAGCATTACTGCTTCCTTTGCATATGATACAGGTGCTATGCTAGTTTTTTGCTTACAAATGAGGTGAATATCACCATATTGTATCTAGACATCCAAAAACTTCTTTTCTATAGATGTTTATATGAGAAGATGAACAGGTGGTTGCGAGTTCTCTTCAGGTACTCGCATATTAGATTATTTTATACCTGCTTTATGTTCTGTTTTGCAGAGATTAGCAGGTATTTGCGAGTTCTCTTCAGGTACTCGCATATTAGATCGTTTTATACCTGCTTTATGTTCTGTTTTGCAGATATTAGCAGGTATTCGCGAGTTCTCTTCAGGTACTCGCGTATTAGATTGTTTTATATCTGCTTTATGTTCTGTTTTGCAGATATAAGCAGATATTCGTGAGTTCTCGTCAGGTACTCGCGTATTAGATTGTTTTATACCTGCTTTATGATCTGTTTTGCAGATATTAGCAGGTATTCGCGAGTTCTCTTCAGGTACTCGCGTATTAGATTGTTTTATACCTGCTTTTGAGTTCTCTTTTGCAGAGATTAGCAGGTGTTCGCGAGTTCTCTTCAGGTACTCGCATTATGTTTTATACCTGCTTTATGTTCTGTTTTGCAGATATTAGCAGGTATTCGCGAGTTCTCTTCAGGTACTCGCGTATTAAATTATTTTATACCTGCTTTATGTTCTGTTTTGCAGAGATTAGCAGGTGTTCGTGAGTTCTCTTCAGGTACTCGCGTTATGTTTTATACCTGCTTTGAATTCTCTTTTGCAGAGATTAGCAGGTGTTCGCGAGGTCTCTTCAGGTACTCGCGTTATGTTTTATACCTGCTTTGAGTTCTCATTTGCAGAGATTAGTAGGTATTCGCGAGGTCTCTTCAGGTACTCGCGTTATGTTTTATGCCTGCTTTATGTTCTGTTTTGCAGATATTAGCAGGTATTCGCGAGTTCTCTTCAGGTACTCGCGTATTAGATTGTTTTATACCTGCTTTATGTTCTGTTTTGCAGATATAAGCAGATATTCGCGAGTTCTCTTCAGGTACTCGCGTATTAGATTGTTTTATACCTGCTTTATGATCTGTTTTGCAGATATTAGCAGGTATTCGCGAGTTCTCTTCAGGTACTCGCGTATTAGATTGTTTTATACCCGCTTTTGAGTTCTCTTTTGCAGAGATTAGCAGGTGTTCGCGAGTTCTCTTCAGGTACTCGCATTATGTTTTATACCTGCTTTATGTCTGTTTTGCAGATATTAGCAGGTATTCGCGAGTTCTCATCAGGTACTCGCATAAATAGATTGTTTTATACCTGCTTTATGTTCTGTTTTTGCAGACATTAGCAGGTATTCGCGAGTTCTCATCAGGTACTCGCGTATTAGATTGTTTTATACCTGCTTTATGTTCTGTTTTGCAGATATTAGCAGGTATTCGCGAGTTCTCTTCAGGTACTCGCGTATTAGATTGTTTTATACCTGCTTTATGACCTGCTTTATGACCTGCTTTGCAAATATTAGTAGGTATTCGCGAGTTCTCTTCAGGTACTCGCGTCATATTGTATGTCTGCTTTATGTTCTGTTTTGCAGATATTAGCAGGTATTCGCGAGTTCTCTTCAGGTACTCGCGTATTAGATTGTTTTATACCTGCTTTATGTTCTGTTTTGCAGATATAAGCAGATATTCGCGAGTTCTCTTCAGGTACTCGCGTATTAGATTGTTTTATACCTGCTTTATGATCTGTTTTGCAGATATTAGCAGGTATTCGCGAGTTCTCTTCAGGTACTCGCGTATTAGATTGTTTTATACCTGCTTTATGTTCTGTTTTGCAGATATAAGCAGATATTCGCGAGTTCTCTTCAGGTACTCGCGTATTAAATTATTTTATACCTGCTTTATGTTCTGTTTTGCAGAGATTAGCAGGTGTTCGTGAGTTCTCTTCAGGTACTCGCGTTATGTTTTATACCTGCTTTGAATTCTCTTTTGCAGACATTAGCAGGTATTCACGAGTTCTTTTCAGGTACTCGCGCTATGTTTTATACCTGCTTTGAATTCTCTTTTGCAGACATTAGCAGGTATTCACGAGTTCTTTTCAGGTACTCGCGCTATGTTTTATACCTGCCTTGAATTCTCTTTTACAGAAAATTGCAGGTGTTCGCGAGTTCTCTTCAGGTACTCGCGTTATGTTTTATATGCCTGCTTTAAGTTCTGTTTTTGCAGAGGTTAGCAGGTGTTCGCGAGTTCTCTTCAGGTACTCGCGTTATAGATTCTTTTGCCTACTTTAAGTTCTTTTGCATAGATTTGCAGGTGTTCGTGAGTTCTATTCAGGTACTCGCATTGTAGTTTGCTTTACACCTGCTTAGAGTTCTCTTTTGCAGAGATTAGCACTTTTTGGCCCCTCTCTTCATGTACTCGAGCTATAGTAAATACCTGCTTAAGCTTTCTTTTGTAGAGGTTAGCAGGTGATCGCGAGTTCTCTCCAGGCACTCGCGTGTTCCTATCTCTTTCTGCATGCTCTAACTTTTGCCTTGCAGAAATTACCATATATTGGCAAAGCATGATCAGGTACTTGCAAGACTCTTCTCCTTTTTTATAAGTTCCTTAACTCTTCTCCCTCGCAGAAGGAAGACAATTTGTGAAATACGGATCGCGATTTTCGTGGGTAAGTTCTACTTTTTCGAAGTTCTCTATGGAACTTGAAAAAGTGCGGGGATTATGTTTACCCAGAAAACCGCGATCCTCTCCGAGGAGGCCTTTTTCACGGCGTTTTTATACATGACGCGCCCAGAATGGTAAGAAGGGATGACCTCCTCCTTCAGATCACCCAAGGCGTGTGGCCTCCGTCAGGCCGCCCAGCAGGGGCGGCCTCCTCCGTCACGCCGCCCAGCAAGGGCGGCCTCCTCCGTCAGACCGCCCAGCAGGGGCGTCCTCCTCCGTCAGACCGCCCAGCAGGGGCGGCCTCCTCCGTCAGGCCGCCCAGCAGGGGCGGCCTCCTCCGTCAGACCGCCCAGCAGGGGCGGCCTCCTCCGTCAGACCGCCCAGCAGGGGCGGCCTCCTCCGTCAGGCCGCCCAGCAGGGGCGGCCTCCTCCGTCAGGCCGCCCAGCAGGGGCGGCCTCCTCCGTCAGGCCGCCCAGCAGGGGCGGCCTCCTCCGTCAGACCGCCCAGCAGGGGCGGCCTCCTCCGTCAGCCGCCCAGCAGGGGCGGCCTCCTCCGTCAGGCCGCCCAGCAGGGGCGGCCTCCTCCGTCAGGCCGCCCAGCAGGGGCGGCTTCCTCCGTCAGACCGCCCAGCAGGGGCGGCCTCCTCTGTCAGACCGCCCAGCAGGGGCGGCCTCCTCCGTCAGGCCGCCCAGCAGGGGCGGCCTCCTCCGTCAGGCCGCCCAGCAGGGGCGGCCTCCTCCGTCAGGCCGCCCAGCAGGGGCGGCCTCCTCCGTCAGGCCGCCCAGCAGGGGCGGCCTCCTCCGTCAGGCCGCCCAGCAGGGGCGGCTTCCTCCGTCAGCCGCCCAGCAGGGGCGGCCTCCTCCGTCAGGCCGCCCAGCAGGGGCGGCCTCCTCCGTCAGACCGCCCAGCAGGGGCGGCCTCCTCCGTCAGACCGCCCAGCAGGGGCGGCCTCCTCCGTCAGGCCGCCCAGCAGGGGCGGCCTCCTCCGTCAGACCGCCCAGCAGGGGCGGCCTCCTCCGTCAGACCGCCCAGTAGGGGCGGCCTCCTCCGTCAGGCCGCCCAGCAGGGGCGGCCTCCTCCGTCAGGCCGCCCAGCAGGGGCGGCTTCCTCCGTCAGGCCGCCCAGCAGGGGCGGCCTCCTCCGTCAGGCCGCCCAGCAGGGGCGGCCTCCTCCGTCAGGCCGCCCAGCAGGGGCGGCCTCCTCCGTCAGGCCGCCCAGCAGTGGCGGCCTCCTCCGTCAGGCCGCCAAGCCGGACAGCCTCTTCCTTCAGACCGCGCAGGTAGGGATCCAGTCACCGGCTCACCGGAGGTGACGACATCGACCCAGAGCCTATAAATAGGACCCTCGACCATGAACAAAGGACAGGCAAGTTGGGGGCAAAACTAGCGGCTAGAAACAGCCAGACCGCACCTAGCTGCGGCCTTTCCGAGCGACCTCAACAAAGCAGCCCGGGCGACCTCAAGAAACAGGCCGGGCGGCCTCAACAAAGCAGCCCGGGCGACCTCAAGAAACAGGCCGGGCGGCCTCAGAAAAACAGCCTGGGCGACTTGTCTTTCTTATCTGTCATCCTCTTGTACTCATTTCATTTCCATGTACTAAAAGTGGCAAGTTGTAAGACAGATTATTGAATAAAGGGAAAGCCCGTCGCAGGAGTGGCTTTTGCCGCGACGGGCGAAGTCTGGCCTCGCCGCAAGCTAGCGGCCCTCTCTTCTTCTCCCCTCTTCACTCGCGACCCAAGTAACCAGCTGCTCGCGGCCTCCTTTTCCCCCAATCCCCTCGAGTAGATCGTGGAGGTGCAATTTTGGATTCAACAGCGAGTACCTGAAGAGAACTCGCGAATACCTGCTAACCTCTGCAAAAGAGAACTCAAAGTAGGAATAGGAGAAACTATCAAGCGAGTACCTAAAGAGAACTCGCGAATACCTGCTAACCTCTGCAAAACAAATCTCAAAACAGGTATAAAAGAAACTATAACGCGAGTACCTGAAGAGAACTCGCGAGTACCTGCTAACCTCTGCAAAAGAGAGCTCAAAGCAGGTATAAAAGAAACTATAACGCGAGTACCTGAAGAGAACTCGCGAATACCTGCTAACCTTTGCAAAAGAGAACTCAAAGAAGGTATAAGAGAAACTATAACTCTAGTACCTGAAGAGATCTTGCGAATACCTGCTAACCTCTGCAAAAGAGAACTCAAAGAAGGTATAAGAGAAACTATAACGCGAGTACCTGAAGAGAACTCACGAATACCTGCTAACCTCTGCAAAAGAGAACTCAAAGCAGGTATAAGAGAAACTATAATGCAAGTACCAGAAGAGAACTCGTGAATACCTGCTAACCTCTACAAAAGAGAACTCATAGCAGGTATAAGAGAAACTATAACGCGAGTACATGAAGAGAACTCGTGAATACCTGCTAACCTCTGCAAAAGAGAACTAAAAGCAGGTATAAGAGAAACTGTAACGCGAGTACCTAAAGAGAACTCGCGAATACCTGCTAACCGGTGCAAAAGAGAACTCAAAGCAGGTATAAGAGAAACTATAACGCGAGTACCTGAAGAGAACTCGTGAATACCTGCTAACCTCTACAAAACAGAACTTAAAGCAGGTATAAGAGAAACTATAATGCGAGTACCTGAAGTGAACTCGCGACTACCTGCTAAACTCTGCAAAAGAGAACTCAAAGCAGGTATAAGAGAAACTATAACGCGAGTACCTGAAGAGAACTCGCGAATGCCTGCTAACCTATGCAAAAGAGAACTCAAAACAAGTATAAAAGAAACTATAACGCGAGTACCTGAAGAGAACTCGCGAGTACCTGCTAGCCTCTACAAAAGAGAGCTCAAAGCAGGTATAAAAGAAACTATAACGCGAGTACCTGAAGAGAACTCGCGAATACCTGCTAACCTCTGCAAAAGAGAACACAAAGCAGGTATAAGAGAAACTATAACGCAAGTACCTGAAGAGAACTCGTGAATACCTGCTAACCTCTACAAAAGAGAACTCATAGCAGGTATAAGAGAAACTATAACGCGAGTACATGAAGAGAACTCGTGAATACCTGCTAACCTCTGCAAAAGAGAACTAAAAGCAGGTATAAGAGAAACTGTAACGCGAGTACCTAAAGAGAACTCGCGAATACCTGCTAACCAGTGCAAAAGAGAACTCAAAGCAGGTATAAGAGAAACTATAACGCGAGTACCTGAAGAGAACTCGTGAATACCCGCTAACCTCTACAAAACAGAACTTAAAGCAGGTATAAGAGAAACTATAATGCGAGTACCTGAAGTGAAATCGCGAATACCTGCTAACCTCTGCAAAAGAGAACTCAAAGCAGGTATAAGAGAAACTATAACGCGAGTACCTGAAGAGAACTCGCGAATGCCTGCTAACCTATGCAAAAGAGAACTCAAAACAAGTATAAAAGAAACTATAACGCGAGTACCTGCTAGCCTCTACAAAAGAGAGCTCAAAGCAGGTATAAAAGAAACTATAACGCGAGTACCTGAAGAGAACTCGCGAATACCTTCTAACCTCTGCAAAAGAGACCCCAAAGCAGGTATAAGAGAAACTATAATGCGAGTAACTAAAGAGAACTCGCGAATACCTGCTAACCTCTGCAAAAGAGAACTCAAAGCAGGTATAAGAGAAACTATAACGTGAGTACCTGAAGAGAACTCGCGAATACCTGCTAACCTCTACAAAAGAGAACTCAAAGCAGGTATAGGAGAAACTATAATGCTAGTACCTGAAGAGAACTAGCGAATACCTGCTAACCTCTGTAAAAGAGAACTCAAAGCAGGTATAAGAGAAACTATAACGCGAGTACCTGAAGAGAACTCGCGAATACCTGCTAACCTGTGCAAAAGAGAACTCAAAACAATTATAAAAGAAACTATAACGCGAGTACCTGAAGAGAACTCGCGAGTACCTGCTAACCTCTGCAAAAGAGATCTCAAAGCAGGTATAAAAGAAACTATAACGCAAGTACCTGAAGAGAACTAGCGAATACCTGCTAACCTTTGCAAAAGTGAACTCAAAGAAGGTATAAGAGAAACTATAATGCGAGTACCTGAAGAGAACTCTTGAATACCTGCTAACCTCTGCAAAAGAGAACTCAAAGCAGGTATAAGAGAAACTATAACGCGAGTACCTGAAGAGAACTTACGAATACCTGCTAACCTCTTCAAAAGAGAACTCAAAACAGGTATAAAAGAAACTATAACGCGAGTACCTGAAGAGAACTCGCGAGTACCTGCTAACCTCTGCAAAAGAGAGCTCAAAGCAGGTATAAAAGAAACTTTAACGCGAGTACCTGAAAAGAACTCACGAATACCTGCTAACCTTTGCAAAAAAGAACTCAAAGCAGGTATAAGAGAAACTATAACTCGAGTACCTGAAGAGAACTCACGAATACCTGCTAACCTCTGCAAAAGTGAACTCAAAGCAGGTATAAGAGAAACTATAATGCGAGTACATGAAGAGAACTCGCGAATACCTGCTAACCTCTGCAAAAGAGAACTCAAAGCAGGTATAAGAGAAACTATAACGCGAGTACCTGAAGAGAAATCGCGAATACCTGCTAACCTCTGCAAAAGAGAACTCAAAACAGGTATAAAAGAAACTATAACGCGAGTACCTGAAGAGAACTCGCGAGTACCTGCTAGCCTCTATAAAAGAGAGCTCAAAGCAGGTATAAAAGAAACTATAACGCGAGTACCTGAAGAGAACTCGCGAATACCTTCTAACCTCTGCAAAAGAGACCCCAAAGCACGTATAAGAGAAACTATAACGCGAGTACCTAAAGAGAACTCGCGAATACCTGCTAACCTCTGCAAAAGAGAACTCAAAGCAGGTATAAGAGAAACTATAACGTGAATACCTGAAGAGAACTCGCGAATACCTGCTAACCTCTCCAAAAGAGAACTCAAAGCAGGTATAAGAGAAACTATAACGCGAGTACCTGAAGAGAACTAGTGAATACCTGCTAACCTCCGCAAAAGAGAACTCAAAGCAGGTATATGAGAAACTATAACGCGAGTACATGAAGAGAACTCGTGAATACCTGCTAACATCTGCAAAAGAGAACTCAAAACAGGTATAAAAGAAACTATAACGCGAGTACCTGAAGAGAACACGCGAGTACCTGCTAACCTCTGCAAAAGAGATCTCAAAGCAGGTATAAAAGAAACTATAACGCGGGTACCTGAAGAGAACTAGCGAATACCTGCTAACCTTTGCAAAAGTGAACTCAAAGCAGGTATAAGAGAAACTATAACGCGAGTACCTGAAGAGAACTCGCGAATACCTGCTAACCTCTGCAAAAGAGAACTCAAAGCAGGTATAAGAGAAACTATAATGCGAGTACCTGAAGAGAACTTACGAATACCAGCTAACCTCTGCAAAAGAGAAATCAAAGCAGGTATAAGAGAAACTAAAACGCGAGTACCTGAAGAGAACTCGCGAATACCTGCTAACCTCTGCAAAAGAGAACTCAAAGCAGGTATAAGAGAAACTATAACGCGAGTACCTGAAAAGAACTCGTGAATACCTGCTAACCTCAGCAAAAGAGAACTCAAAGCAGGTATAAGAGAAACTATATCACGAGTACCTCAAGAAAACTCGCGAATACCTGCTAACCTCTTCCAAAGAAAACTCAAAGCAGGTATAAGAGAAACTATAATGCGAGTACCTGTAGAGAACTCGCAAATACCTGCTAACCTCTACAAAAGAGAACTCAAAGCAGGTATAAGAGAAACTATAACGCGAGTACATGAAGAGAACTTGCGAATACCTGCTAACCTCTGCAAATGAGAACTCAAAGCAGATATAAGAGAAACTATAACGCAAGTACCTGAATAGAACTCGCGAATACCTGCTAACCTCTACAAAAGACAACTCAAAGCAGGTATAAAAGAAACTATAACGCGAGTACCTAAAGAGAACTCGCGAATACCTGCTAACCTCTACAAAAGAGAACTCAAAGCAGGTATAAAAGAAACTATAACTTGAGTACCTGAAGAGAACTCGCGAACACCTGCTAATCTCTGCACAAGAGAACTCAAAGCAGGTATAAAACATAACTCGAGTACCTGAAGAGACCTCGCGAACACCTTCTAATCTCTGTAAAAGAGAACTTAAAGCAGGTACAAAACAATCTATAACGCGAGTACCTGAAGAGAACTCGCGAATACCTGCTAATCTCTGCAAAAAGAGAACTTAAAGTAGGTATAAATGAATATAACGTGAGTACCTGAAGAAAACTCGCGATCACCTGCTAATCTCTGCAAAAAGAGAACTGAAAGCAGGTATAAAAGAGTATGACGCGAGTCCCTGAGGAAAACTCGTGATTACCTGTTCATCTTTACAAGGGATATGTGTAAAGAACATGTGTTCATATAAAATTTATAGAAGAGATGTTTTTGGGTGCCTCGACATTATATGGTGATATCCACATCATTTGTAAACAAGAAGCTAGCATATCATCTGTATCATATGCAAAAGAAGTAGTAATGCTCAATCGGAGCAACCACTATAATATGGATATAAAGATGAAACTGTATTGGGGCGACCATCAAAAGATGGGAATCTGAGGGCTTTTAAAGATTTTGGCGACAATCGAGAGACGGGTTTGATTGCCTTTAAAGATTTTGGCGACCATCGAGAGATGGGTTTGATTGCCGCAACATTCACAAGCCATATTCAACCGTGGACGCGTTTGAAGGAAAGAGCTAATGCAAGCATAAATAAAAGAGCTTTAAGATGAGCTTTAAGACAAACCTTTCTGCCAATGAAAGTGAGTAGATCTAGCATCGAGTGAATGATCAATATTGCTAGAAAAGATTTTACAATAATATTTTTAAGAAACGTACTCCCGCAGTTTGCCTTCTTTTAGTAACTTCTCTACAAGCTTATGTAGGGCACGACACTTTTCTGTATCATGACCCACACACATGTGGTATTGACAAAATAAGTCTTTGTGACAACCCCTATGATCAGGTCGCAGGAGAGAAGGTCTCGTAAAACCAGGTTCATGCTGAATAATCTGAAGAACTTCTTTCACAGAGATAGTTAAACTTGTACGCCTCCCTCGGAACTTATCTTGCTTATATGGGCGAGGAGAATTACATTGTTTGCCCGGAAAACCGCTTCTTGGGTTGGACCATTATCAGACCGCGCGGACTCCTGGGCCAAGCCGCTGGGTCCTGGGATCGGTGGTTCTCAGTTCAAGAAGGGCCAGGCCGGGCGGCCTGGTGTCATTTCTGGATCGCCCCCAAAGGGATAAGATCGTCAAAGGGCCAAGGCAAGAAGTTCATCCGCGGTCTCAGCCAGAAGGCCGCGCGGGTTGTCCCATAGAAACTCGAAGTTCCAGCCCCAAAGAACAGGCCGGGGCTCCAGATCGAAGGCTATCCAAGTTACCTCTTGAAGATCGGCTAAGTCATGACCAGAAGGCAGACCGCGGCCTCAATCTCCAAACCGCGCAGTCTGCATTATTGACTTGGTCCCGGTGTCCTCAGCCGCAAGCAAGACAGGTCGGGAGGGCAGGCCGTCAGGTCGCGCGACCTCTTTCTTTTTTCTTCTTTGTACATCCCGTCACCGCCTGCCCGTTTCTCCTGTACCCGGGCAGGAGGTTATTTTATCCCTGCCCATTCGGGCAGGCCCCCAAGCCTATAAATAGGGGGCGCCACTGTTCACAAGACACGCACACTCGAATCCAAGAGCTCGCTTGTCTGAGCTCCGGTCTCGAGTTTCTGGTCTCGCGAACTGTTGACCGGCCGGCTTCTGCTTTCTCGCATTTGTAACCACTACTTTTCAATAAAAGGAAAGCCCGTCGCAGGAGTGGCATTTGCCGCGACGGGCGAAGTCTGGCCTCGACCGCTGCTAGCGGTCTGAATTCTCTAACTAAATAGTAACCGATAGTCCGCAGCCTTCAATTTTCTTCGTGAGCGCACTTTTGAATCGAACAGAAACACGCGACCTTCAGATCGCGGACTGTCAGCGAAATCTTTTGGTTCAGAATGTCAGACCACCAGTTCCCTCCGAGAGACCGATCCGACCGCAGTGATGACTCTTTGTGGGAAGCTCTGGAGCGGACAAAGAGAGAAGCCGACCAGGCTCGGAAAGCGACTGATCAGCGTCTGGATGCGATCACTCAGGCTCTAGCTTTATTAACCCAGCGGTTAGCCCCCCAACAGGCCGCGGTTAACCCGGCCATGACCCCTGTTCCACCTCCTCCACCTCCATACCCATTAGGGCAGGTCGCTCACTCCCAACCGCCACCAGAAGATTCTGCGGACCGGCCGAACTTCTACCAAGAGGCCGCGCGATGTATGCCGGCTCGGGTCCTTGACTTTCAAGGGGCGACCTCTCAGGCCGCTCGCTTTTCCTATCCGCCTGAGGTCGCCGCCTACCAGTCCTACCCGGCCAGAGCACCTGCCCGCTCCTATCAGGCGGCCTGTCCGCAAGTGACCGCGGCAGAGGTCCCTTATAACTCTGCTTTCCCTCTGTACGAGGATGCCGAGGAGAGTTCTCCCTTCACCGACGAAATCCGAGGAGAGCCGGCCCCAAACAACTTTCGAGAACCACGCATGTCAGCATATAGTGGGGAGTCCGATCCAGCAATACACCTCCAGGCATTTGAATCGGCTGTTGCTCTGAGGACCATCACTGATGCAACAAAGTGCAAGCTCCTGGTGACGTCCTTTGATGGGCAGGCCAGAGAATGGTTTTACGGATTGCATCCTCGATCTATCAGATGCTTTGCGGAATTGCGTAGAGAATTTCTGCTTCGATTCTCTACCTCTAAGAAGAGGAAGAATGGTCCGGCAGCCCTATTCGAGATACGGCAGCAAGAAAACGAAACATGGGCCCGTTTCGTCGATCGTTTCCAAAGGGAAATAATGGAGGTGCAAAACGTCGACCCAGAGTTATATAGGGTCGCTCTGATGCATGGCCTTAGAGAGGGGCCGTTGAAATTCGAGGCTCAAATCAGGGAGCCAAAAACATACCAGGAGATGATTAGTCTGGCTAATAAATTCATCAGGGGGGAAAAGACTAATCCTGGTTATGTTGCCAAATTGCTCTGCGACAATGATCAGTTCAATCCCGCATCAACTCATCAGCAACGTTATAATCATCCATCTCGGCCTGATTTCGAACCCCGGGCTCCGAGGGGGAGAAATCTTAAGCCTAAACAACCATTTCTCGGCCATCAACGGTTTCAAGATCAGAAACCGTCGTTGGCCATCGCACCCACTCAACCCATGGGAGTTCCACAAATAATGCCCGTGTATCTGCCACAATACATCGCACAACCATCTCCACCTATCCCGTCCATCCGATATGATGAAACACAGGATTCATTCACTCCTCTCAACGTAACCATGAATGAGGTCGTGCAGATTCTTCAGAAGAGGCCTGACTTTAAAAGGCCCCCTCCTTTGAAATCAGAGGTTCGCAATCGGAACCCGAACCTTTATTGTGAATATCATAAAGAAGAGGGGCATCAGACTGAGGATTGCCGGGCCCTCCGGTGGTTGATAGAAAAACTCCTGAAAGAGGGAAAGCTTCGGGGGTTGATTCGGCAAGAAACTCCGGTTGAACCGCGAGCTGAGAAGAAGAAAGAAGTGGTCGAAGTGACGTGGGAGTGTGCAGATGTGGAAGAAGCAGGTTGCTATGGGGATATACATCCCGCAACCGAATGTATAGAGGTGAATGATGTTGGCCCTCTTGGCAACATCTATTGCATTCATGGTGGGGCAGGAGTAGAATCTTCTCGAAAATCTAGCATCGGGAGAGTTATGAAGCAAGAAGTGGCAGTCGCCTCCACTTCTACTCCAGAAAGGGCGGTCATTACGTTTGGCCAGGAAGATCTGTCCCCAAATGCAAATCCTTTTGATGATGCAGTGGTGATAAAGGCGGTTATTGAGAACTACACCGTGCATAAAATCCTGGTTGATACCGGCAGCTCAGTTAATCTCATCTTCCGCGAGACGTTTGAAGCCCTTAAGACTGGGAAGTCTTTGCTCTCCACAGAAGGGCCCCTCTATGGCTTCTCGGGAGAGAAGAAAGAAGTAGAGGGGTGCGTAAATATTTTGGTATCACTGGGGGGTATAACGAAGCTGATAAACTTCGTGGTGGTGGAAGCCCCAAGCAGCTATTGTGCAATTTTCGGAAGGCCAATTCTGAACGCTTACAGAGCTGTAGTATCTACTTTTCATTTGGCCTTGAAATTCGCCGCTGAGGGACGTCAATATCGGATCCGAAGCGATCCAAGGGTTGCACGTGAATGTTATGTGAAGACAGTTAATATGATCACCGAGGCACCACTTTGCGAGGCTCAAAATGACATCCACAAGGTGTCCAAATTCCCTGAGGAAATCAAAGAAAGCACAGAGCGGAAAGGAGTTTTCTTGGAACCTGCCCAGGAAACCCAGGAGATCCCCATTCCTGAGGGGGAAGAGAAAAGGCTTATCATCAACGCCGAGCTGTCGGAGGAGGAGAAAGCTCAACTAACCTCCTGTCTGTTGGAGAACTTGGACATCTTCGCCTGGTCAGCGGAGGACATGCCTGGGGTAGATCCAGATGTAGCATGCCATCACCTCAACGTCTCTCCTGAATTCAAGCCGATCCAGCAAAAGAAGAGGGAGGTGGCAACAAAGCTGGCATTACCCATCAGAGAGGAGGTTTCAAAGCTCCTGAAAGCGGGTTTTGTTTCTGAAATTCAATATCCAACGTGGATGTCAAACATTGTAATGGTTCCAAAATCTGGTGGGAAGTGGCGCATGTGCGTAGACTTCACAAAGCTCAATAAAGCGTGCCCCAAAGATTGTTATCCCTTGCCTCGGATAGATGTTTTAGTTGATTCCGCGGTAGGATATAATTTCATGAGCTTCCTAGATGCGTTTTCTGGTTATCACCAGATTAAGATGCACAAACCTGATATCCCGCATACATCCTTCATTACCAATGATGGATGTTATTGTTATCTTGTCATGCCCTTCGGGCTCAAAAATGCGGGGGCGACATATCAGAGGATGATGGACACAGTGTTCAAAAAACAGAAAGGGAGAAATCTTGAAGTATATGTAGATGATCTTCTTCTAAAAAGTAAAACTTTTTCAATCCATCTGAAAGACCTCGTAGAGACGTTCGCTACTCTGCGGAGGTTTAGATTAAAACTGAATCCTTTGAAATGTGTGTTTGGGGCCAACAAAGGAAAATTTCTGGGACATCTTCTCACTCCCGATGGCCTCGCACCAAATCCCGATAAAATAAAAGCCATCTTGGATATGAACCCTCCCCGTAACCCGAAAGAGGTGCAACAACTTGGGGGGAGGCTTGCAGGATTGAGCCGATTCATTTCCAAGTCGGGGGACAAAAGCGCTCCATTTTTCAAAACTCTTAGGGGGGGATCTAAGTTCGAATGGAGTAAGGAGTGCGACAATGCTTTTGAACAGTTGAAAAAGCAGTTAACCTCAACCCCTCTTCTTCAAAGCCCTCGCGAAGGGGAAACACTATTCTTATACTTGGGAGTGGGCCCAGATGCGATAAGCTCTGTCTTGGTGCGGGAAGAGAAAAAGAAGCAGTTTCCGATATATTATGTCAGCCACATCCTCAAAGATACGGAAACTAGATATTCAATCTTGGAGAAATTAGCCTTGGCTTTGGTCATGTCATCACGGAGACTCCGCCCCTATTTTCAGGCTCATCCCATTCAGGTGGTCTCGGATCATCCACTAAAAAGTATCTTAGAAAAGCCGGATCATTCAGGAAGGTTGGCTAAATGGGCAATTGAGCTAAGCGAGTTCGAAATATCATACGTTCCAAGAACGGCGATAAAGGCACAAGTATTGGCAGATTTCTTGGTGGACACGACGGAGTCTAATCCAGAACAGAGAGTACAGTCTCCCTTGGCTTGGATCATTTATGTGGATGGGGCTTCTGGCAGAAACTCCGTGGGAGCCGGAGTGGTTCTGATTAGTCCAAATGGCGTCAGGCTGGAGCAGGCTATCAAATTCTTCTTTTCAGTTACAAATAACCAGGCCGAATACGAAGCATTCTTGGCTGGCTTGAGACTCGCGAAGGAGCTTGGGATAGAACATGTTCATGTGAAAACTGATTCTCTTGTGATGGCCTCGCAGGTTCTGGGGAATTATGAAACAAGAGAACCAATGTTGAGAAAATATCTATTCCTAGCGAAGAAAGAAATTGGGAGATTCAAATCCTTCATCATCGAACACATTCCGAGAACACAGAATGAAGAGGCAGACGAATTATCAAAGTTTGGTCTTCCATCCGGAGGGGTGACCTCAGAACTTTTTCATCCGGCAACAGATGGGGCGGAAGAAGAGGAGCTCATGCAGATCGATCAAAATCCTTCCTGGAAAGATCCTTATGAACTATTTCTGTCAAAAGGGGAGTTTCATTCGTCAATCAAGGACAGAAATAGATTCAGAAGAAAGGCAGCCTACTACTACTTGATGGCAGGAGTCTTGTATAGGAAAACTCTGATTTCTCCCTCAGCACGGTGCGTTTCAGAAGAGGAGGTCCCGGCTATACTTCAGGGAATTCATTCGGGAGAGTGCGGTAGTCATTCAGGAGCAAAGACTTTGGAGAAAAGGATCTTGCGGCAGGGATATTTTTGGCCGACCATGAGGAAAGATGCTGAAGCATTTGCCAGACGATGCGTCCAGTGCCAAAAGTTCGCTCCTCTTCAGCATTTGCCTGCTCAGTCACTCAGATCGATAACCGCGCCATGGCCTTTTGCAGTATGGGGGATGGATCTTATGGGACCTTTTCCGATGGCCAGCGGTCAACGCCGTTTCATCCTTGTAATGATCGACTATTTCAGTAAGTGGATTGAGGCAAAAGCACTAGCAAAAACAACAACTCAAATCATCAGAAACTTCATCTGGGGGGAAATAATCTGCCGGCATGGAATTCCGTTAGCAATTGTTACCGATAATGGCCCACAATTTAATAATCCAGAGATGATAAGCTTTTGTGATCAGGTCGGGGTTGATCTTCGGTTTGCCTCAGTTCATCATCCTAGGACCAATGGTCAAGTGGAAGCAGCTAACAGGCAAATCCGGCAGCTCTTGATGAAAAGGGTCTTAAATCAAAAAGGGAATTGGGCGGACCAGCTTCCTTCCATCCTTTGGACTCTTCGTACCACGCCATCTTCAGCTACAGGGGAGACGCCGTTCAAACTATCTCATGGCTCAGAGGCCGTTGTTCCCGTAGAATTTGAAGTGGTCACTCCAAGGGTTATATATGCAAAAGAGGGAGGAGAATCATGGATGGATGAAAATGATGAGGCTATGAGGTATAGTCTAGATCTGATCGAGGAGCTTCAAGACGAGGCAACTATCAGACAGGAGGAAGTTAAAAGGAGGATGGCAAAGTATTTTGACAAGAATGTCAGGGTAAAGCAGTTCGCAAGCGGTGATTTGGTATTAAAGAAGGTAGATGCTGCGGCCAGGTCTGGTAATGTTGGAAAGCTGGATCCTAATTGGGCAGGACCTTTTATCATCAAAGAAGTATTAAAGAATGGGGCCTACCGTCTCCACACCAGCGAAGGGGAAGACATCCTGCGTACTTGGAGCGGTGACGATCTTAAAAGATTCTATCCTTGAACTATCTCTTTTGTTCTCTACATTTCTTTTGGTATTAAATAAAAAGCCCCATACTGACACTTCTTCTTGTTTGATGGTTCCATGCATTGTGAATTTCAATATACATAACTCATTCCCTAAACCTCTGAGATATCGTCAAAATCTGCTCGAACTCCCTCGGATTGTAGTCGTAGCGTAAAACCCACCAAGACCATGTGATGCGGGGAGTTTTCGCACACATGTAGTGGTAGCTTGCCAATTCCGCTGCGGTGGTCTTCAGAATTTTGGATCCCGGCCGATATCTGACACACCCCTGCATCAAGGGAGGTCTAGGTGATTGTCAGCTCTATCATGCCCCGAAGGGATATAGTTACAGCTTTGATGATCTTTCTGAGGAAAGCAATGTTCGCCGCCGAGGCCCACCTGCCCAACTGATCATCATAGTCTGTGACCATCGAATACTCTTAGGTACTCTCGAAACGGTGCCTAGTCGGGCCCACAACTGAGTTGATCTCTCTGAGGAAAGCAATGTTCGCCGCCGAGGCCCACCTGCCCAATTGATCAACTCGGCTTGTAACCCTAGGCAAGAGAGCGGATGAGTCGTTTACAGCTCTTATGACCACTTGAGGAAAGCAATGTTCGCCGCCGAGGCCCACCTGCCCACTTGGTCATTTGAGTCTGTACATACCTTTTTTATTCTCTCTACAGGGAGGCATTTACCTCTTATGGTTTCTTGTATAAGAACAATTCATGGAAGATTCGGTTAAAACAGGTGCAGGTGTTCGTCTATCCTGATAAAGGGTTATGATATTAAGACCATGCAGTCTGTACATACCTTTTTTATTCTCTCTACAGGAAGACATTTACCTCTTATGGTTTCTTGTATAAAACCATTCGAGGAGAATATGGTTAAGACAGGTGCAGGTGTTCGTCTACCCTGATGAAGGGTTATGATAAATGAGACCGAGCGGTCTGAACATCCAAACCGAGCGGTCTGATTGGATATAAGTTGGGATATTCTCTGACAGGTATATGATTACCCAGGTTGTTATATAACCGGGCGATCTTATCAAATTTTTTGGATATCTCCGGAGCCGATTATCTGTTACCCAGGTTGTTATGTAACCGGGCGGTCTTATCAATGTTTTATAAGATGGAAATCTCCGAAGGAGGTCATCTAGTACCCAGGTGACAGTCAAACCGGGCGAGTCTATTCATCTTCTATAAAAATGGATATTTCTGGAAAAGATATATAGTTGCTCAGATTTCATTCTGACCGGTCGAATTTATCTATCTGTCCATCCGTTAATGAGTTGGGTATTTCTACATTCGGATCATATGGTTGTCCAGATTGTAATCTAGCCGAGCGAATTTATACGTCTTTAAACTAAGTTGGATGTTTCCGGGACTGACTAATCTGATTACCCGGGTTACAATCTAACCGGGCGGATATGCCCGTCTTTTATTAAATTATCTGATTGCCCGGGTTGTATTCAAATCGGGCGGGATTATTCATCCTTTATAAAATTGGATACTTCTGGAGCTAATTGTGTGATCGCTCGGGTTACACTTTGACCGATCGGATATATCTATCCCTCTACTCCATCAAGGTAATACTTATGGATCTGGCTATGTAATCCGGGTTGAATATTAAAACCGGCCGGGCATTATCCATCCCTGAATGAATAATCAGAATTGGATATTCCTGGATTTGAATATGAGGTCGCTCGGATTGTGTTCTAACCGATCAGGTTAAGCTATTCCTTAGCAAAAGTTACTCCAGACATAATGGATTACTCGCCAGAACCGAATCCGAACTGCGTGAAAGTTGTTATTCATTACATAGCAGCAAGTATTTAATATCTACAAATGAAGAGAAGCCGCGCGATCCGAGTTATAGCCGCATGAATCTATCTGTTATTAGAAATCGAATATCCTGAGATCCAAATAAATAATCGCGCGGGCTGGATAAAGGATCTTCGAAGACAATCAATCATCACTTATGCTCGAACCAGGATGTTCGCGCGGTTGGATCACAAAGAACAAAGAAAAGAGACAAGGTATCACAAGTAAGTAATAATAGAAGAACAATCAGACAGGTAAAATTTCTATTTCATTTCCCAAAAAAAGTGTTTACAAAATATTGACCGCCCGGCTAACAAAAAGAGACCGGCGGTTACAAAAATCAAAACAAAGGGCACTAGTCTGCCAATTTTTTCTTCTTCTTCTTAACAGGAGAAATTGAGTCGATATCGACCTCCGACGAATAACCTTCACTTAGTGAGGAGGAGCCGGACGAACTGCTGTCGCTAGACCGCCCGGTCTTGCTTGCAAACCGGTGGATCTAGAGGACAAGCTGTCCTCATCGTCATAGTCATCAGCATCTCCATCCGCGTCGGCCTCTTCAGCGGCTTCATCACTTCCATCGCCTCCTCGATGGAGCATGATCTCCCTGCCCGCGTCGGTTTCGGCCTCCTCGCCCACCTTGGATTTTCCTTTTTTCCGTCGGCTGATTTCGTCAAGCTGGACCTCCAAGGCGGGGAAAAGGTCGGAGAAGGTGGTTCCGCCGAATCCTTCGGACAGACCGCCCCGGTCTCCCATGAGACCCAAGGCCTTGTTGATCCCTTGGGCCACATGGGGTAGCACCTCGTCCTGGAAGGCCGGGTTGGTCATCTCGTATTGCCTCTGCAAAAGAAAGGCAAAATGAATTAGGTCGCCCGGGCTGATCAAAGGGGACCGCATTGTCTTTTTGAAAAACTCACTGCCACGACTTCCTGAAGCCGCGCGTTCTCCTCCCGAAGCCGCGTATTCTCCGCGGCCTGCTCCTCGTACTTTTTCTCCAGGTGTTTCTGAACAGAAACTAGCCGCTTATACGCCAGGGCCATGAAATGGTTGGCCGAAAACCCCCAGGCGCCGGCTTGAGCCGCTAGCCGGGGGAGCTCTTCTTCAGGGGTTCTCATCAGCTTCCTTAAGGTCTTTCGTCCATACAAGGCGGCCCCAGCGGCTAGGGCATGGCGTTCAATTTTGTCGCTCCCCCATGGAGGAAGAGCGGTGGATACTCGGATCCGGCTTCCGTCCCTATGCCAAAGGACGGTCGGATTGCCCTGCAGATCGGGCGGGTTCCCACAAGAGCGGAGGAGCTCGTAATCATCAGGAGAAGCCTGGCCTTCTTCCTCAGACGATAGCGATCTGTTTCGCTTCAGCCTCTTCTCCCTTTGAGTCAAAACTGGGACGACTGGCGTGACCGGCTTGTTCGCAGGAACGATATGGGCGGCTGCAAAACGAAACCAAAAGCGTAAGTAAAGAAGGCCGCGCGGTCATATAAAAGCGGTCTAAGGGGACTTACTATGCTCGGGGAGGATATTCTCCAGTTCCGAGAACAACGGGATGTAGTGGTTGATATCCAATCGCTCCTTCTCAAGGAACGCGAAGGTGTCCGCCTCAATCTTTCCGACCTGAGGGATCTGGAAAACTTCCTCCCCTCGGACTTGCGGGTTGGTCTGCAACAGTCCGAAGTTACCTTCGAGCATTACAAACCGCTCCGACCAGTCGGAGACTTTGTTCGCCAGATTGACAATCTTCAGCCCGTGGCAGCTGAAGTAGAGATGCCCCCTATAAGTCGAAGTCCCCGAGTCGGAAACTGCCCGCACAGAGAAGAATTTTCTGAACAGGTCGATGGAGAATCTGGTTCGCTCGAACCGCAGGTAAGAGATGAAGCTATATATTGAAGCGATGGAGTTCGGCGGAAGCTGACCGGGCACAACCCCGTAATGGTCAAAGATGGCAATGACTTCAAGCGGCAGTGGAAACTTGAAGCCATATTCAAAGTGGTCAACTGGGACGGCGATCTGGTGCGGATTGGAAGAGTTAATCCGCTCGTCACGCAAAGGAAGTCGCGCGAGCAGATTACTCCCTACCATGTGACTGGCAATGAAATTGTCCAGTTCGTTCTGAGTGAGGCGGCATTCCGGATGGTCCGCCGAATGGAATGCCAAGGCCGCGTCAGCTCGGACGGCTTTAACTTTAACAGGTCGCTGCGACTTGTTCTTGGATCGCGCCATCTGTAAATCATGAGAATGACTTCGGGAAATTCCCTACTTATAGATTTCTATGATCTATGAATAGTAAAATCATATCGCGGCTATACATTCTAACCGCACGGTCAATGGCCTATATGGTTAAATTCACCAGAGAAATAAAAGAAGCAAAGACATCCAGAAAAAACAGAAACAAGCATACATCACAGTTCGCCCGGCCAGAAGTCAGTTCGAATAAAACATAAGATCTAAACAAAGGCACCAAATATAGCGGTTAAAAAGACGACCGCGCGAGTTATTCAGAATAAGAGAGAAAAAAATTTGTTCAAATCAATGGGCCACATTCATAATACAAGTTCCCAAAAGTTGGTCACGACTGACGGCGCTCTGGGGAGACATCTTCTCGGTGAAGTCGCGCGACCTGGTCACTGGTTGTATTCAGGAGAGAGTAAATCTGGCTTGTATGATAATGAAGGTGGTTGATTGTACTATGAAGCCGCCCGGCATCCCTTTCGACCCGCGAAGCGGCAATCATACGGGGGGTTGCGGCGGCCTCGTCAATCATTGGATCAGCCGCCCGGACTGGGGGAGGATTCGAGCTCGCTCCAATAGTCGGGCGGCTAACAGCTACCACCCCATCGTTCATATTTCGCCGACCAGCGGCGACTTCTCTGGTTAAGCGCAGGAATTTATCCTGGTAGTATTTCGAGTCGCTCTCAAATTTGGCAGAGGCTCTCTTCTCTTTCTCCAGTTGGACGGTCAGAGCAGCCCGCGTAGCCACCACTGCTGCCCGCGCGGCCTCAAGCTGGGTCTCCAGGACTTTCACCCTCTCTGTGCTGGATCTTCTGTCAATCTCTGATTGTGCCAGAGCGGTCCGAGTGGCGGCCTCCTGGTTTTCTGCCTCCTTCAGGCGGGCTCTCAGGTTGATCAAATCTGCCTTAAGGCGATCAAACAACTGCGGCCCTTCCGGCAGGGTCGTCGCGCAGGTTGAAATCAGGGGAGCTGGCGGAGGCAGGCCGGCCTCAAGGTCGCCCGGCTTCGTAACCTGATCCACGCTATCTGAAAGAAGCCGCTCGGTTATGGAAAGTAAGAGCATGCAACGCCATATATATATATATAAATGAACATAAATACAAAAGCAGTGCCTGGACGGACAGGCCACTTAGACCGTTCCGGATTCACTAATTTATTATGGCAAAGCCGCGGAATGGAAAAGCGGACAGCTTTGTAGTCCGTAGAATCCTTACCTGCCGCAAGAGGATCAGGCCGCGACGGCTTGTTCAAGGCCCGTTCCGCCCTCTCCTTCTTCACCACCATTATCTCCTCCCCGGTCATCACTGGAGGAACCTCCTCGCGCGCTCTCAGAACTTCTTCAAGCTCCCTCGTTCTCTCTTCGACCTCCAAGGCAGTCCGGGCGGCAGCTTCTCTTTCTTCGGTCTCCGACCGAGCGATCTCTTCAGGCCGGACTGTATCATCAGTGGCAGGAGCGTTTCGTTCGGAAACGATCGGGCTGTCAAGAAGCTGGTCTCGCTTCACCAGCTCATCCATATCCCGGAAAATCCCATTAAAAGATAAGCTGCTCGCCGGGTCCGGAGGAAGTTCGCCCGTTTTCGTATCAGGGGTGGCCGGCGATTCATTTGATTTGATGGGCGGAGGAGTCACGAGGCCTAGCTCCTCCTTTAGTCGCGAATTGGTCTGGAAGAGGGATTCGGTCGGTTTCCTGAGAACCGCCCTTTCCTTAGCGGCTAGCCTCTTGACCTTCTTTGTTATCCGCTCGGTCACGGACCCGGTCTGCTTCCTCTTCCTCTCTCTCTTACCCAGAGCTGGGTGAACTTCTTTTAGGGGGCTGGGATAGTCGTCCACGGTCAGAGGAGTATTCGGTTCGCCCGTCCTGGGGGAGTTAACCGCCTCTTCCTCTAGATCCCTGACAAGCAGGTGCGGGTTCCCGGATGGGGTGATTTCCACTCCAAACGAGGCTGTTTCGCCGACCTTCTTCGAAGGGCTGTCTGAAACAACTTTCTCAGAAGTAGCGGCCACCTCTTTGCTCGGCAAACTAGCGGTCTGTTGGTTGAGGTCGCTGGGAGGGATCGACGAGACATCGGGGGGAGGCCCCGAACTGTTCACCACGGGCTCTGCAGAAGTTTTGGGGGTTGATAAGTTTACGACTGGCTTGAGGCTAGCCGCTGCGGCCTTCTCAGCCCGCTTCCTCTTCTTCCGATCTTTCCGGTCTTGCTTCTCTTTCTCCTTGTCCGGCTTCTCCAACGGTTCGCACCTCTTATCTTCCGCCCTCCTCTGGTCTCCGCTGGGATCCACGCGGTCTAGCACGGCGTCCAGGAAGTCCATTACTGAAGAATTACCGGCCTTAAAAATTCTGACCGCAACTGGCGAGTAATACCCCGTGATTTCAGGAAAAAACTCCGTAGAATGAATTCTCTGGCTCTCTTATAGAATTCAAGGCAGGTCGGATGCGGTCTCCCGGTCAAAGCTAATATTTTCGAAATTCTTTTGAGATTTTAAAATATGCGGGGATTATGTTTGCCCGGAAAACCGCTTCTTGGGTTGGACCATTATCAGACCGCGCGGACTCCTGGGCCAAGCCGCTGGGTCCTGGGATCGGTGGTTCTCAGTTCAAGAAGGGCCAGGCCGGGCGGCCTGGTGTCATTTCTGGATCGCCCCCAAAGGGATAAGATCGTCAAAGGGCCAAGGCAAGAAGTTCATCCGCGGTCTCAGCCAGAAGGCCGCGCGGGTTGTCCCATAGAAACTCGAAGTTCCAGCCCCAAAGAACAGGCCGGGGCTCCAGATCGAAGGCTATCCAAGTTACCTCTTGAAGATCGGCTAAGTCATGACCAGAAGGCAGACCGCGGCCTCAATCTCCAAACCGCGCGGTCTGCATTATTGACTTGGTCCCGGTGTCCTCAGCCGCAAGCAAGACAGGTCGGGAGGGCAGGCCGTCAGGTCGCGCGACCTCTTTCTTTTTTCTTCTTTGTACATCCCGTCACCGCCTGCCCGTTTCTCCTGTACCCGGGCAGGAGGTTATTTTATCCCTGCCCATTCGGGCAGGCCCCCAAGCCTATAAATAGGGGGCGCCACTGTTCACAAGACACGCACACTCGAATCCAAGAGCTCGCTTGTCTGAGCTCCGGTCTCGAGTTTCTGGTCTCGCGAACTGTTGACCGGCCGGCTTCTGCTTTCTCGCATTTGTAACCACTACTTTTCAATAAAAGGAAAGCCCGTCGCAGGAGTGGCATTTGCCGCGACGGGCGAAGTCTGGCCTCGACCGCTGCTAGCGGTCTGAATTCTCTAACTAAATAGTAACCGATAGTCCGCAGCCTTCAATTTTCTTCGTGAGCGCACTTTTGAATCGAACATACATGACTTGTAATCATAAGCATGAGTTGAGATATTAGGATTGACAAGACATAGCTCTGATTGATTTAGCCGCAGGATATTTTGAGAAGCAGATAAATGCTCATAATCATAACATATTTCACGTTGAGATGATAAGTTGGGACCTTGATCATAATCTAACAAATAGCCACCGTGATTGATAGGAAGGTGATCATGAGAAGAATAATACTTC
Organism: Dactylorhiza incarnata; assembly: GCA_033032865.1. NCBI lineage: Eukaryota > Viridiplantae > Streptophyta > Magnoliopsida > Asparagales > Orchidaceae > Dactylorhiza > Dactylorhiza incarnata. The sequence continues at coordinate 145,671 of JAWHQI010000743.1, forward strand.
TGTTGTAGTTGAGGCCTTTGTGGATATTCATATGTGATCTTCTGTTCCTTATAAAACTTCAAATCCTTTCTGAAAAAACCTCCAGGGAAAAGATATCTCCAAAAGAATAATTGCCCAGTTATCATGAAATGTTGCCTTGACGGTTTATCATTTTAGTTCTAAAGTAGATCCTGATTGACTCAGTTAAGATGAATCGCGGCCTTAAACTGCCAGAGAGTACATCTTCATAAGCTCTGATTGCACGCAATGAGTCGTGCAGTTAGAATGCAATCCAGAGGACTAATAAGTCCATATCCTGACTATTAGAGTGAAAGCCTTGACTCGACAATCTCGAGTCGGAAATATTGCCTTGTGGCTTCCTGTAATAGCCCGTTTTCTAGATTTAATGCCAGATACATTTTACCCACTTGGCTAGCATATTATGCAGCCATTTTTCATAACCTGTAGTACTCTTTCAAACCGACCGGCTTGATAGATAAAACCGCCCGGTCTAAACGTTTTTCAACTTTAAAATGACCAAGTGGGCCAATATTTGTACCTGTTAGATACTACTTTCTCCAAATGATCGAGGATCATAAGAGAGATAATTTTCCTGTAAGGAAAAAGGAATGGCTACAGACTCAGATAACTCAGTGGGCAGGTGGACATAGGCGGCGAACATTGCTTTCCTCAAGTGGTCATAAGAGTTGTAGAAATAAAGAAAAAAGGTAAGTACAGACCCAGATGACCAAGTGGGCAGGTGGGCCTAGGCGGCGACCATTGCTTTCCTCAAGTGGTCATAAGGGCTGTAAACGACTCAACTGCTCTCTTGCCTAGGGCTACAAGCCGAGTTGATCAATTGGGCAGGTGTGGTTATGCCGCGGGGGCTATACCGACATTGCTTTCCTCGGAGAGATCAACTCAGTTGTGGGTCCCGCTTAGGCATCGCTTGAGAGTACCTAAGAGTATTCGATGGTCACAGACTAAGATGATCAGTTGGGCAGGTGTGGTTATGCCGCGAGGGCTATACCGACATTTCTTTCCTCAGAAAGATCATCAAAGCTGTAACTATATCCCTCTCGGGGCATGATAGAGCTAACATTCACCTGGACCTCCCTTGATGCAGACGTGTGTCATATATCAGCTGGGATGCAAGGTTCCAAAGACCACCGCACGGGAATTTGCAAGCTTCCACTACACGTGTGCGAAAACTCCCCGCTACACGTGATCTTCATGGTTTTACGCTAATGACTACAATCTGAGGGGGTTCGAGCAGAACTTTGCGATGTCTCCGCAGTTCAGTGAGTTTGATAATAAGTAAAAAGGAATAGACAAGTCACAAGGAAGGGTGTTAGTATTGTATCCACTTCATTCGATATCAAAATGCAAACAAATGAAAGCATTATCATTAAGGACATGACCGTTTTGAGATCGGCGCTGCTCCAAGTATGAGAGATGTCTTCACCATCACTAGTCTGATAGTTGCTTCATCTTGAACTGAAGTTCTTAGTGAAGTAGCCGCCTCCAACGCTTGTAGATGAAAAACTGAATCACTTATCCCAGAATATACTGGTAGACGAGGTTCAACTCGGAGCTACCTCTCAACAATTTTTGTTTGATAATGAGAAGGCTCTTGCTATTATCCTGCAAGAAAAGTTAGCCCATCAACTTGATATGGGGAATTACTTATACCTACCTTATAGAACTCATGGTGAGGAATGGAGAGCGCTTCTGCTTCAAGTTGCGGAAAATGTTCAATATGATTGCTGGAAAGCTCGTCATTAGTAGTCGTTGCAGTATGAAGTTGAGAATCCACTTGTCTTTTGAGTGGAATGTTCTCCGCTAATAGGTGATAGATGTCGTTGTAATGAGAGATATAGCTCCAATTGACACATAAATTTCAAAATGAAAGAATTTTAGATGCAGTTTGTAGTGAAAGTGAGATTTAGCTACAAATGACACTTAAACTTTAAACAGCAAAAACTTTAGATCCGGTAGTCTGATTTTACCCCCACAACACCTTTTAGGAATGAGCTCGGAGCCCTACATTCATTGAAGCACAAGTTTTACCCATTGCAGCTCATTTAGTTGTCGATATATATCGGGTTGCACTGGTAATGCGAAATTTAGCTCCAAATGACACCAAAACTTAAACCAGTCATAACTTTTGATCAGGTTGTTTAATTTTTGCTCACAAAACCTCTTCGAAATGAGCTCCGAGCCACACATTCAATGGAGAGCAAGTTTTACCCAACCTAGTTCATTTAGTGGTCGATATACATTGAGTTGTAGTGGTAATGTGGGATTTAGCTCCAACTGGCACCTAAACTTCAAACAGCTATAACTTTTGATCCGGTTGTCAGGATTTTGCCCAAAAAACCTTTTCGCAATGAGCTCAGAGCCATACATCCTATGGAGAATAGGATTTACTGGATCGAGTTCATTTAGAGGTCAGTGGAAAGTGGATTGCAGTGGAAATGAGGGATTTTGCTCCAATTGACACCTAAACTTAAAACATCCATAAATTTGATCCGGTTGTCAGATTTTTGCCCACAACACCTTTTCGGAATGAGATCGGAGCCCTACATCCAATGGACAACATGTTTTACCTATTCTAGTTCTTTTAGTGGTTGATCTACAGTGGGTTGCAGTGGTAATGTGGGATTTAGCTCCAAATGAAACATAAACTTCAAACAGACAGAACTCTTTATCCAGTTTCCCAATTTTTCCCCACAATACCTTTTTGAATGAGCTCGGAAGCCTACATCCAGTGGAGAGTAGGATATAACCATTCAAGTTCATTTATTGTTCGATATACAGTGGGTTCCAGTGGTTATGCGGGTTGTTAATAAGGTATTTAGCTTGAAAGGAGACCTAATCTTAAAGTATCCGTAACTTTTGATCCGGTTGTCCGATTTTCGCCCACAATACCTTTTCGGAATGAGATCGGAGCCCAAAATCCAATGGAGAACAATTTTAACCCATTCAAGCTCGTTTAGAGGTCGATATACAGTGGTTTGTATTGATAATACTAGATTTAGGTCCAAATGACACATAAATTTCAAAATGAAAGAATTTTAGATGCGGTTTGTAGTGAAAGTAAGAGATTTAGCTACAAATGACACTCAAACTTTAAACATCAATAACTTTTGATCCGGTTGTCTGATTTTACCCCCACAACACATTTTAGGAATGAGCTCGGAGCCCTACATTCATTGAAGCACAATTTTTACCCATTGCAGCTCATTTAGTTGTCGATATATAGCGGGTTGCACTGGTAATGCAAAATTTAGCTCCAAATGACACCTAAACTTGAAACAACCATAACTTTTGATCAGGTTGTCTGATTCTTGCTCACAAAACCTCTTCAAAATGAGCTCCGAGGCATACATTCAATGGAGAGCAAGTTTTACCCAATCTAGTTCATTTAGTGGTTGATATACATTGAGTTGTAGTGGTAATGTGGGATTTAGCTCCAACTGGCACCCAAACTTCAAACAGCTATAACTTTTGATCCGATTGTCCGGATTTTGCCCAAAAAAGCTTTTCGCAATGAGCTCAGAGCCATAAATCCTATGGAGAATAGGATTTACTGGATCTAGTTCATTTAGAGGTCGGTGGAAAGTGGATTGCAGTGGAAATGAGGGATTTTGCTCCAATTGACACCTAAACTTAAAACATCCATAAATTTGATCCGGTTGTCAGATTTTTGCCCACAACACCTTTTCAGAATGAGATCGGAGCCCTGCATCAAATGGACAACAAGTTTTACCCATTCTAGTTCGTTTAGTGGTTGATCTATAGTGGGTTGCAGTGGTAATGTGGGATTTAGCTCCTGAAAGTATCTAGTCGCAACCTAAATCACCTAGAGGGGGGTGAATAGGTAGATTCTGCGTCTTTTTGCGGAATAAAAATATCGGAAGTAAAAGCACACAGAAAAGGAAGCACAGCACAACACAGAGAATTTATAGTGGTTCCCCGATGTGGGTAGTCCACTTTCCCGCCTCGCCTATCTAGCACTCCAAGGCTAGATTCAGCTACTTCAACAAACTCGGATCAATCAATATCCTACTACTCGGAGTTCACAACTCCTACAGGCTCAGAGCAAGAATACTCCTACAACAACTCGGAGAACAAACTTCTCCTACAAACTCGGAGCACACAAGCTCCTACAACTCGATACTCAAACAGGGATCTACATAATAACTCGGAAGCAAGCTTCCTACAAGATTTAAAATAAGGTTCTTACAACAACACAATAAATTGAAAACAATCTTCTTACACTTCCGATGAAGTTCTTCTTCAGATCTTGAGAGATAGATTTCTTCTTCTTAGCAATAACCTTCAGTCCTTTGTGAATGAAGAATGAAGAAATCTTGAAAACTATTTGAAGCTAGTTCTGAGAACTTGAATCGACTTGATCAACAGAAGATGAGAGCTAATCGGATCTTGATCTTGTCGATTGAATCTTTAGAAGACGAAACAAGAATCGCTGGCTTTGTCGGAGACGAAACACTTGCGTGAGAACAGTCGGCCGTCAGTAGTAATTTGCGATTTCCTTTTCAATTCACTATTAGGGTTATCTAGAAATAATCCTTAGGTATTTATAGAGTCTTCTTCCAACGGTCATAAGCGCGAATTAGGGATCTATTTCCACGTGTACTGTACATGGAGAAAGCCCTAAAGAATACGCCGTCGAATTGAACCGGAGAATACCTGCAGACCGATTCGGCGAAATGGAATAACCGAATGTCATTAACCGAATTTATTCGGTTAAACCATATAGTCGGATTCGACAGTTCTAGGGATTTGACAAAACAGATTCACCGAATTTCAATAGTCGAATTCGACTATTTTTTTACATAGAAAAATAAACCTTTCGGACAGGGATTAGCCGAATTTGGTTATATCCATTCAAACCATATAGTCGAATTCGACTATATGTTCCAAATGATATAATCGAATTTTACTTAGGTTATTTTCCATTCTCAATTGATTCCACCATCAGCTCCAGTCCTTCTTCTCTAGCACTTTGTACATGAAGTACATCCCAATAGAGAGATTTCACATGAGCCAACACTTTGGTCTATACAATGAGGGATTACATTGCATAGGCCTGTGTTTGACGACTCATTGAAACCTGACATTGGTTTGTACTTAGAGTGGAATAACCTATCACATCACAGCTAAAGTGCATAATCAAATACAATTGCAATTCGTCTTAGTTTGAAGGGGACTTCTTCAAATCAGGGCTATTGTGGATACAATACCCAACAATCTCCCCCTATTTGAAGAAGTCAGAACCCAATCTACTAAGGTGAATTGCACAGAAATAATAAATATAAGCAAGTAAAGGACTGAACTATGTGGGTATATAAAAGCATCATAAACAAAAACTTAAGTCCACCAAAAATTAATTAGACAGCAATATATAAATGTTCTTAAAAGAGAAAAAGAGTCTAGCGATCAAGCATCCATCATTTCTCTTTTGTCTTTCCCTTTTGAATTTTCTTAAATTGTCTGGAAAAATAGGCCCTTGGTTTTGGATAGTATCTTGGAGGAGGAGAAGGAGGCTTTTCATCATCTTGATGGTTCCTGTAGTGAATTCTTCTCTTGAGCCTAGCCATCTCCCATTTGTGAATCTCATCTCTATCATAGTGATTGTCAACGGACTCATTTGAGTTCATAACAAGATTATAAGTGTCCAAGATAATATTCCTGGATTCCGGACTCCACAGTTCTCTAACAATCTTCCTGGGATGAGGTGCTCTTGGTTCTAGAAATCTGGGACCTGCAGCCCTTCTAGCATCATGCATAAAACCACCTGAGCTTGATCCTCCTTGATCAACTCTACCTCTTTTCCTGAAGTTTTCTTCTTCATCATCTGACCAATGATAATTTTCAGGAGGAATAAAAGGTTCAGACGGAGCAGCAAATTGAATTTCTGGATGGAATTCTTCAGACGGAAATGCTGGCTGCGCAGAAGATTGGCCTGGCCCTTGGAAACCATGGGCATAGCCTCTTGACAATTCATTGTGCAACCACATTTGATTTTGAAGCAAAAAAACATAGAGATCTTGAAACTTGAGATCAATAAATCTTGAGATTTCTGAGAGCTGTGATTGAACATTCGTAAATGACTCTTGAATCCGTCCTTCTATCTCTCTATTCAAATCAAAAATTTGCGTTTGAATCCTTTCATGCAATCTTTCCTCCCCCTTTCTGACTTCTTCAGTCAGGGTTTGGATAATTTCATTCTTCACACTTTCGAGAGAGTACTGAACGGCCGATCTTCCCCTCACTGCATCCTTAAAAATATATTGCTGATTTTTAGAGAGTTTTGTAGTGTTATCACAAATCGAGTGTAGTCCATCCACTACATGCTTTAGGGTGGAGGCACCCATAGAGAAATATTCATCTTGCTTTTCTTTGACCTTGTCTAAACTGTGAGCTACTGAGTGTAAGTGATTTCCCATTCCCTTCTCTATGGCTCTGGTCTTGTCAAAAACCTGATGGAGAATGAGCTCGGAGGCCAATATGGACTTGTAGTGGTAATGTGGGATATAGCTCCAAATGACACATAAACTTCAAACAGGCAGAACTATTGATCCAGTTGCCCAATATTTGCCCACAATACCTTTTAGAATGAGCTCGGAGGCCTACATCCAGTGGAGAGTAGGATATTACCATTCAAGTTCATTTATTGTTCGATATAAAGTGGGTTCCAGTGGTTATGCAGGTTGGTAATAAGGTATTTAGCTTGAAAGGAGACCTAATTTTCAAATATCCGTAACTTTTGATACGGTTGTCCAATTTTCGCCCACAATACCTTTTCGGAATGAGATCGCAGCCTAAAATCTAATGGAGAACAAATTTATCCCATTCAAGCTCGTTTAGAGGTCGATATACAATGGTTTGTACTGGTAATACTAGATTTAGCTCCAAATGACACATAAATTTCAAAATGAAAGAATTTTAGATGCGGTTTGTAGTGAAAGTAAGAGATTTAGCTACAAATGACACTCAAACTTTAAACATCAATAACTTTTGATCTGGTTGTCTGATTTTACCCCCACAACACCTTTTAGGAATGAGCTCGGAGCCCTACATTCATTGAAGCACAAGTTTTACCCATTGCAGCTCATTTAGTTGTCGATATATAGCGGGTTGCACCGGGAATGCGAAATTTAGCTCCAAATGACACCTAAACTTGAAAAAGCCAAAACTTTTGATCAGGTTGTCTGATTCTTGCTCACAAAACCTCTTCAAAATGAGCTCCGAGGCATACATTCAATGGAGAGCAAGTTTTACCCAATCTAGTTCATTTAGTGGTTGATATACATTGAGTTGTAGTGGTAATGTGGGATTTAGCTCCAACTGGCACCCAAACTTCAAACAGCTATAACTTTTGATCCGGTTGTCCGGATTTTGCCCAAAACACCTTTTCGCAATGAGCTCAGAGCCATACATCCTATGGAGAATAGGATTTACTCGATCGAGATCATTTAGAGGTCAGTGGATAGTGGATTGCGGTGGATATGTGGGATTTTGCTCCAATTGACACCTAAACTTAAAACATCCATAAATTTGATCTGGTTGTCAGATTTTTGCCCACAACACCTTTTCGGAATGAGATCAGAGCTTTGCATCCAAAGGACAACAAGTTTTACCCCTTCTAGTTCGTTTAGTGATTGATCTACAGTGGGTTACAGTGGTAATGTGGGATTTTGCTCCAAATGACACATAAACTTCAAACAGACAGAACTCTTAATCCAGTCGTGTTGACCCAGAAATCGGCGATCCTCCCCTGGGAGGCCTCGTTTGCTACATTTTTGCAGATTACGTGCCCGGGAAGGATTAGACCTCACACAAAGGCTCTTTTACACCCAAAATGGTAAGAAGGGGCGACCTCCTTCTTCAAACCGCCCGGGTAGGCATCCTCCTTCTTCAAACCGCCTGGGTAGGCGACCTCCTTCTTCAAACCGCCAGGGTAGGCAGCCTCCTTCTTCAAACCGCCCAAGTGGGGCGGCTTCACCCTTCAAGTCGCCCAGGTGGGGCGGCTTCTCCCTTCAAGTCGTCCAGGAGGGGCGGCTTCACCCTTCAAGTCGCCCAGGTGGGGCGGCTTCACCCTTCGAGTCACCCAGGTGGGGCGGCTTCTCCCTTCAAGTCACCCAGGTGGGGAGGCTTCTCCTTCAAACCGCCCTTGTGGGGCGGCCTCTCCATTCAAGTTTCCCAAGTGGGGCGGTCTCCTCCTTCAAGTCGCCAAGGTGGCGACCTCCATCTTCAGACCGCGCGGGAAGAACTCTAGTCACCGGCTCACCGGAGGTGACGACATCGACCTAGAGCCTATAAATAGGATCCTCAACCATGAACAAAGGACAAGCAAGTTGTGGGGCAAAACCGGCGGCTAGAAACAGCCACACCGCGCCGAGTTGCGACCTGTCCGGGCGACCTGTCCTGGCGACCGGTCCGGGCGACCTGTCCGGGCGACCTGTCCGGGCGACCTGTCCGGGCGACCTGTTCGGGCGACCTGTCCGGGCGACCTGTCCGGGCGACCTGTCCGGGCGACCTGTCCGGGCGACCTGTCCGGGCGACCTGTCCGGGCGACCTGTCCGGGCGACCTGTCCGGGCGACCTGTCCGGGCGACCTGTCCGGGCGACCTGTCCGGGCGACCTGTCCGGGCGACATGTCCGGGCGACCTGTCCGGGCGACCTGTCCGAGCGACCTGTCCCGGCGACCTGTCGGGGCAACCTGTCCGGGCGACCTATCCGGGCGACCTCAGCGACCTGTCCGGGCGACCTGTCCGGGCGGCCTCGGCAAACAGCCCGCGCAGCTTACTCTTTTCTTACCAGCAACTCTCTTGTATTCATTATGTTTCCATGTACAAAACACAATGAGCTGTAATACAGATTATTAAATAAAGGGAAAGCCCGTCGCAGGAGTGGCATTTGTCGCGGCAGGCGAAGTCTGGCCTTGCCGCAAGCTAGCGGCCCTCTCCTCTTCTCTCTCACTCAGCTCTTCATTTGTGACTCAAGTAACCAGCTGCTCGGCCACTACCCCCTCTCTTTCCTCTGTGATTGAGCGTCGAGGGCGTGGGGACAATTTAGAATTCAACAAAAACACACGACCTTCAAATAGCGAGTGGTTGATGAACAACAGTTGCGATGAAGATGCGAGATTTGGCCTAAAATACCTTCAATTTTAAAACGGCCATAACTTTTGATTCGGGTGTCGGAATTCAGAAATTCAAAGCCCAATGCGACCGTCTTGAGCTAAACAATCCAAAAATTGAATGGAATTTATTGTTCAGGCACTTTTTAACCCTTAGATTTCAAAAATTCGACATCATTTGAAAGTTATTTTAGTTTTTCTCTTTCAGCATTTCCTGCTTTCATGGATCATCCGTCCAATGGCCTCGGGCATCCCTTCGATCATCCAGAAATGCGCATGCAAAACAACGACATCCATCACCTATTAGCGGAGAACATTCCACTCAAAGGACAAGTGGATTCTCAACTTCATACTGCAACAACTACTAATGACAAACTTTTCAGCAATCATATAGAACATTTGGCGCAACTTGAAGCAGAAGAGCTCTCTATTTCTCACCATGAGTTCTACAAGGTGTGTATGAGTAATTCTCCATATCAAGTTGATGGTCTAACTTTTCTTGCAGGACAATACCACGATCCTTCCCATTATTAAACAAAATTTGTTGAGAGGTACTTCCGAGTCGAACCGAGGCTACCAGTCTATTTTGGGATAAGTGATCCAGTTTTTCATATACAAGTGTTTGAGGCGGCTACTTCACTAAGAACTTCAGTTCAAGATGAAGCTACTATCAGACTAGTGATGGTGAAGACATCTCTCATACTTGGAGCAGCGACAATTTCAAAACGGTTCTATCCTTAATGATAATGCTCTCATTTGTTTGCATTTTGATATCGAATGAAGTGGATACAATACTGACACTCTTCCTTGTGACTTGTCTATTCCTTATTATCAAACTCACTGAACCATGGAGACATCGCCAAGTTTTGCTCGAACCCCCTCAGATTGTAGTCATTAGCGTAAGACCACGAAGATCATGTGTAGCGGGGAGTTTTCGCACATGTGTAGTGGTAGCTTGCCAATTCCCGTGCGGTGGTCTTCGGAACCTTGGATCCCGGCTGATATACGACACACCCCTGCATCAAGGGAGGTCTAGGTGAATGTTGTCTCTATCATGCTCCGAGAGGGATATAGTTACAGCTTTGATGATATTTCTGAGGAAAGCAATGTTAGGATAGCCTCCGCGGCATAACCACACCTGCCCAACTGATCATCTTAATCTGTGACCATCGAATACTCCTAGGTAATCTCAAGCAATGCCTAAGCGGGACCCACAACTGAGTTGATCTCTCTGAGGAAAGCAATGTTCGCCGCCTAGGCCACACCGGCCCAATTGATCAACTCGGCTTGTATCCCTAGGCAAGAGAGCAGTTGAGTCGTTTACAACCCTTATGACCACTTGAGGAAAGCAATGTTCGCCGCCTAGGCCCACCTACCCACTTGGTCATCTGGGTCTGTACTTACTTTTTCTTTATTTCTACAGCTCTTATGACCCCTTGAGGAAAGCAATGTTCGCCGCCTAGGCCCACCTGCCCACTTGGTCATCTGAGTCTGTAGCCATTCCTTTTTCTTTACAGGGAAATTATCACTCTTATGATCCTCGATCATTTGGAGAAAGTAGAATCTAGCAGGTACAAATATTGGCCCACGTGGTCATTTAAAAGTTAAAAAACTTTTAGAACGGGCGGTTTTATCTATCAAGTCGGTCGGTTTGAAAGAGTACAACAGGTTATGAATAATGGCTGCATAATATGCTAGCCAAGTGGGTAAAATGTATGTGGCTTTAAAGCTGGAAAGCAGGCTATTACAGGAAGCCACAAGGCAATATTTCCGACTCGAGATAATCGAGTCAAGGATTTCACTCTAATAGTTGGGAAGTGGACTTATTAATCCTCTGGATTGCATTCTAACTGCACGACTCATTTCTTACAATCAGAGCTTATGAAGATATAATCTCTTGTAGTTTCAAGCCGCAATTCATCTTCATTGAGTCAATCAGGACCTACTTTAGAGCTAAAACGATGAACCGTCAGGGCAACATTTCATAATAACTGGGCAATTAGTCTTTTGGAGATATCTTTTCCCTGGAGGTTTTTTCAGAAAGGATTTGAAGTTTTATAAGGAATATCGCTAAGAACAGAAGATCGCATATGAATACCCACAAGTAAGTAAAATAGCAAAGAATAACAGTTATGAATTCATTAATACCTGCTTTGAGTTCTCTTTGCAGAGATTAGCAGGTGTTCGCGAGTTCTCTTCAGGTACTCGCGTTATGTTTTATACCTGCTTTGAGTTCTCTTTTGCAGAGAATAGCAGGTGTTCGTGAGTTCTCTTCAGGTACTCGCGTTATGTTGTATACCTGCTTTGAATTCTCTTTTGCAGAGATTAGCAGGTGCTCGCGAGGTCTCTTCAGGTACTCGCGTTATGTTTTATACCTGCTTTGAGTCCTCTTTTGCAGAGAATAGCAGGTGTTCGCGAGTTCTCTTTAGGTACTCGCGTTATGTTTTATACCTGCTCTGAGTTCACTTTTGCAGAGATTAACAGGTGTTCGCGAGGTCCCTTTAGGTACTCGCGTTATGTTTTATACCTGCTTTGAGTCCTCTTTTGTAGAGAATAGCAGGTGTTCGCGAGTTCTCTTCAGGTACTCGCGTTATGTTTTATACCTGCTTTGAGTTCTCTTTTGCAGAGATTAGCAGGAGCTCGCGAGTTCTCTTCAGGTACTCGCGTTATGTTCTATACATGCTTTGAGTTCTCTTTTGCAGAGATTAGCAGGTGTTCGCGAATTCTCTTTAGGTACTCGCGTTATGTTTTATACCTGCTTTGAGTTCTCTTTTGTAGAGATTAACAGGTGCTCGCGAGGTCTCTTCAGGTACTCGCGTTATGTTTTATACCTGCTCTGAGTTCTCTTGTGCAGAGATTACCAGGTGTTCGTGAGTTCTCTTCAGGTACTCGCGTTATGTTTTATACCTGCTTTGAGTTCTCTTCTGCAGAGAATAGCAGGTGTTCGCGAGTTCTCTTCAGGTACTCGCGTTATGTTTTATACCTGCTTTGAGTTCTCTTTTGCAGAGATAAGCAGGTGTTCGCCAGTTCTCTTCAGGTACTCGTGTTATGTTTTATACCTACTCTGAGTTCTATTTTGCAGAGATTAGCAGGTGTTCACGAGTTCTCTTCAGGTACTCGCGTTATGTTTCATACCTGCTTTGAGTTCTCTTTTGCAGAGGATAGCAGGTGTTCGCGAGTTCTCTTCAGGTACTCGCGTTATGTTTTATACCTGCTTTGAGTTCTCTTTTGCAGAGATTAGCAGGAGCTCGCGAGTTCTCTTCAGGTACTCGCGTTATGTTCTATACCTGCTTTGAGTTCTCTTTTGCAGAGATTAGCAGGTTTTCGCGAGTTCGCTTCAGGTACTCGCGTTATGTTTTATACCTGCTTTGAGTTCTCTTTTGTAGAGATTAGTAGGTGTTCGCGAGTTCTCTTCAGGTACTCGCGTTATGTTTTATACCTGCTTTGAGTTCTCTTTTGCAAAGAAAAGCAGGTGTTCGCGAGTTCTCTTCAGGTACTCGCGTTATGTTTTATACCTGCTCTGAGTAATCTTTTGCAGAGATTAGCAGGAGTTCGCGAGTTCTCTTCAGGTACTCGCGTTATGTTTTATACCTGCTTTGAGTTCTCTTTTGCAAAGAATAGCAGGTCTTCACGAGTTCTCTTCAGGTACTCACATTATGTTTTATACCTGCTTTGAGTTCTCTTTTGCAGAGATAAGAAGGTGTTCGCGAGTTCTCTTCAGGTACTCGCGTTATGTTTTATACCTGCTCTGAGGTCTCTTTTGCAGAGATTAGCAGGTGTTCCTTGTAAGGGCCCCCTTTTTAAAAACCAAGGGAGTCCTTATGCCCAGGGCGAGCGTCCCCCCAAAAGGTTCGCATGTCCGAAGAGGTCTTATCCTCTTACCTGACGTACGACCCAATTGGCGAGACATTCGCCCTGTGAGGCTAATTGTACCATTACGGAAGAAAACAATCGCAGAGTATAAAATTAAATTTGCGCGGAAGCAAAACATCACAGAACATCCCAAATGAAAACCCGCGAAGGGGTACATAAAGTCTCAAAGCGACAACCAACATAGTCAAAAGACGACAAAATGTCTAATCAAAAGTGATCTCTCATCCTCTCCTCTCCCAAAATGATACCCTCACGTCCGCATAAATCGTCCTGGCTGGCTCAGGGAACTCCTCGTCATCACGGGCAAGTCTACGCTCGTCCATCCGCTCCCGCTCCGTCGGTAGGTGCATCGGTTCCTAAAATGATAATGTACAAAGTACGTTAGCCACGACGAACCAAGTAAATCTCACGCTCCTCCCCAGCCCCCTAATGGGCACCAAGGAGAACACCTGCATGGAAAGTTAGCACAATAGCCGAAGCAAATATATATCTATCGGGGTTATATAAATGAAGCAGTAATCTGAAACAATTTCAAAGGAGGGAAAACCACTAAAGTAGTAAAATCAACCGCCATCGTATAACCCTCCTAACGGCGGTTATACGATGTCGGACCAAGGTGAGAGCATAAGAAATGTAAACATATGATATAGTGTGCATGCATGGTTGTCCTCCCTGTCACTCGAATGATGTGTCTCAATCACTTTCCCCAATGTCGACATAGTGACCTGCTAAGAGAAGGAGCTCACTTCCCAGGCCTCACCGCCGTGGCCAGACGGTGACAGTGGGTCGGTCGTTCCCACTTCTAGGTTATGGATACACCCCAACTTCCTAGGCCTTCGTACCTCTATGAAGAATAGGTACTCTCGGTGGGAACACATCCTCACCTCGTGCGGAGATCCTCTCGGCACATAATCAAAAAGGTGTGAGACGGACCTGTGTGGAAGGGGTAGCTAGCCCCCGGCCCTCTTCACCACCAAAACAAAAGAGTTCGTCGTCACAACTTCTCCCATAGTGTATATTATGGGGAAGCCGACGAACCCGCCACATTGGTAACCATGCACCCTCCCATGCCCTCATGCACAAGGTGATAAATGAAGTAGTAAAAATATCAATATTCAAACTTGAGAATTTAATTTATGATTGCACCTTTAGGGTCAAAGTTAAATTGCTTGGAGACTGTAAATCAGAAAGTACAAAACCTGAAAGTTGCAGTACAAATATTTATCTACTATATCATGTCCCACAAGCTTTTCCCAAAACAGAGCCTAAGGTCTCCAAAACAGAGGTTGAAGTTTATATAAAATAACAGTTTCCTGGCAGAACAGATTTTCTGAACTTTGGTTGCACTTTTAGGGCAAAATTAAAATTACTTAGAGGCTGTACATTAAAAAGTACAAAACATGAAAGTTGCAGTACAAATATTTATCTACCATATCATGTCTCACAAGATATTCCCAAAACAGAGCCTAAGGTCTCCAAAACAGAGGTTGAAGTTTATATAAAATAACAGTTTCCTGGCAGAACAGGTTTTTTGAGCTTTGGTTGCACTTTTAGGGCTAAATTAAAATTACTTAGAAGCTGTAAATTAAAAAGTACAAAACATGAAAGATGTAGTACAAATATTTATCTACCATATCATGTCTCACAAGCGTTTCCCATAACAGAGCCTAAGGTCTCCAAAACAGAGGTTGAAGTTTATATTAAATAACAGTTTCCTGGGCAGAACAAATTTTCTGAACTTTGGTTGCACATTTAGGGCTAAATTAAAATTACTTAGAGGCTGTAAATTAAAAAGTACAAAACATAAAAGATGTAGCACAAATATTTATCTACCATATCATGTCTCACAAGCTTTTCCGAAAACAGAGCCTAAGGTCTCCAAAACAGAGGTTGAAGTTTATATAAAATAACAGTTTCCTGGGCAGAACAAATTTTCTGAACTTGGTTGCACTTTTAGGTCTAAATTAAAATTACTTAGAAGCTGTAAATTAAAAAGTACAAAACATGAAAGATGTAGTACAAATATTTATCTACCATATCATGTCTCACAAGCTTTTCCGAAAACAGAGCCTAAGGTCTCCAAAACAGAGGTTGAAGTTTATATAAAATAACAGTTTCCTGGCAGAACAGGTTTTTTGAACTTTGGTTGCACTCTTAGGGCTAAATTAAAATTACTTACAGGCTGTAAATTAAAAAGTACAAAACATGAAAGATGTAGTACAAATATTTATCTACCATATCATGTCTCACGTAAATTTTCCATATCTGCCTCTAAAGCTATTAAAAACCCATTTTAAAATAAGTAAATCTTCCAAAACCTGGCAGATTTTCTGCCTAAGGAATTTAACTTTCTGCGCACAGATCTTGGCGCAGATCCGATGGCCTGGGATCGATTGGACAAGTAAGCACAATGGGGGGGGGGGGGTTGCACAGGATCCCGCCGTTTGCCAATCATTGGCTCAGGCCGTCCGAGGTAATCGGACGGCCGAGGGTGGCCGGCCGGATCTAACGGTGGCTGCACGCCACCGTAGATCTGGACCTTGCGGGCCCCTTCCCCGCCGGCCGGAGCAGCCGTTGCTCCGGCCACCAACCCTGGTGGGTTCTCCCGGGGAGGGTGCACCGGTAGATCGCCGGCCGGCGGCCTTCCGCCGCCGCCGCCGCCGGCGATGTGCGATAAAAGGGAACGGGCTCACGGTGGCTGCATGCATGCAGCCACCGTGAGGACATTACGGGCGGCTCCGTTGCAGGCCGGAGCACTTGCTGCTCCGGCCACCACTCCCGATGGTGTCGGCCAGGGTGGGTGCTCCATCGGGACGACGGCCGGCGGCACTCCGCCGCCGCCGGCGGCGGCGACCTGGAGAAATATTCTCCAGGTCCAAAGGTGGTCGTCCGCCACCTTGAAGCTGGGAGGAGTTGCGGGCCTCCCCGCCGCCGCTGGTGGGAGTCCTAGCTCCGGACACTACCCCCAGTGGGAGTACCCCCGGGAGGGCCTCCGGTGGGGTGACTGTCGGCGGCCGGCCGCCGCCGGCGGTGGCCGGAAAAATAATAAGAAGTATGTATATATATATTGAAATTTCTGTTTGGAAGGAGGAGGCCGTCGGAGCGGCTTCCGACGGATCTCCTCGCCTCAAGGGCCTTGAGGAAGGGTCGTGGGGGCTCTTCCTCCCCTTCACACGCCCCATGCAAGGCCGAAGCCCGCGGTGGTGGCGGAGATTCATGGGGGCGGTCCGAAGCTTCCAAGGCCGGGATCGCCGGCTCCGGTGGTCGGAGACGGCAGAGGTCGACGAGAAGGGATCTAAGGGCGAGGAGGAGTCATGAGAACTTACGTTCGTGCCGTTTAGGCGAGGGGATCGTTGCGCGACCATTGCTAGTGGTGGAGTTCGCCGGAGTTCGTGGAGGGGGCTTGCCGGAATGTCACCGGGGCTCTTCTATGGCTGGATGGTGGCTGTGGAGGTGGAAGAAACGAAATCTTTAAGTGGAGGGGGTTTATATAGGAGTGGGGTTGTTTTTAGGGTTTTGGGGAGGAGTTAAAGCTCCTCCCTTTGGTAAATCCGCCCCCCCTTTATCATCCCAGCCGGCCAAGCCCTTCCCAAGGCATTGGGAAGGGAGGGGAATCAATTCCCATGGCTGGTGGTTAATGGTATTGATGAGGGGGGGTTTAAATGTCATTAATATGCCTTAAAAATGAATTTTTCCCATTAAATATATTTTATTTTTAATTCCAATTTTTATGGCAGCCTCCCTAGGTCATTCATGATTTTCACTAATTATTTTATAATTTTTTGATAACGTTTTATATTTATTTCTATTTATTTGGTGTTTTAAATAGAGTTAAATCAAAATAATTAATTTTTTCATTAATTATTAGATTTTAATTAATATTGTTCTTATATATATTTATAGGACCTTATGATAAAATTTTGGGAGAAAAATAATTTTATTATCTATTTTTCTCAAAACCCCTTCATTAATTAATTAATTAATTACTCTAAAAAAAACATATTTTCATAAATCATTTTAAATGTACTTATTTACATTTTTAATTGCCCATCCTATCCAAAATATTATTGGAGTGTTGTGGTAAAAATTTTGTGTTGATTGGGGTTCGTTTGTCACGATTTTTATCCAGCATCCCTTAATAATTCGGTAATTATTTAATCAAATAATTAAATTAATTAAATTGTAAATTTGATGCTTCAGAGGTTTCTACTCTAATCACGGCCAATAATGCATCCCCTTGGATGTGTCGGCGAGTCGCCGCATCTTTATTCGGCGAATTTGGTCGAGGCGGATAACTCGGTGTGCGTTTAGACTAATCTGGATAATTTGGGTTTTCACACAATTTAGGTCGATCATCTCAGATAATAGGTATCATAATGGGTCGATTCGACTAGTTTCGAGTATGGTGCACTATTTGTATGTTAATAAGGTTCTCTAAGACTTAATGTGTCAATTTACACAAATACGGGGTCCTATATTCGTTTTGGTTAGAATAGGTTCATATGACCCGGTGGGTGGATTGAATGACTTGTCGGGTCAATAAAACCCAATAGGGAAACTAACGACCATTTGGGCGTCAACCGAGCCCACAAAACCCTAGTGGTTCATATAATCCCAATGGGGTCTAGAAATTCAAAAATTGGGATGTTACAAATCCAAAAAGTCAAACAAAATTTTCGTCCTCGAAAATTCGATTGGGTCATAGTATTTTCAAAGTTGAGCGAATCGCTATACTTGGAAATAAGAAATCCAAAAAGATTTGAGTGTTACCTGACGTAAAGAGGCCGGGGTAGAGTTCTCGCATCTGGTCCTCGGGTTCCCATGTAGATTCTTCAGTCCCGCAGTTGTCCCATAGAACTCGGACAAGAGGACTCTCTTTCGCCGCAGGACCTTAGTCTCGGTATCCATGATCCGTACTGGCTTAAGGGGTACAGATCGATCGGGTTCCACTGGTTCGGGGGCCTCCTGAATGACATGCTCTGGGCGTAGTAGTGCGCGTCTCAATGTAGAGATGTGGAATACATCATGCAACCCCTGAAGCTCCGGGGGTAGCTCCAGCCTGTATGCCACTTCACCGATCCGTTCCGTGATGGTATATGGCCCCATGTACCTTGGGCTCAATTTCCGCTGTCGGCGGAGACGAGATACACCGTGGCGAGGGCGGATCTTCAAGTAAACCTTATCACCCACGGCGAACTCAACATGCCGATGACGGGCGTCGTAGTACTTGGCTTGGCGACTCTGAGCTTCACGCATCCGCTCTGGTATTAGTTGGACAATTTCTGTCACATTCTCCATGAAAACGGGCCCAGGGCCCTCGGATCCGCATCTTGGGCCCAAGAAAGTGGGGTACGACATTTCCGGCCGTATAAAGCTTTGTATGGGGCCATGCCAATGCTTGCCTGATACGAATTGTTGTAGGAGAATTCGACTAAAGGTAGGAGCCGCTCCCATGGCTCCTTCTTATCCACCAAGCATAACCGGAGAAGATCCTCCAAGGTCTGGTTTGTGCGTTCGGTTTGTCCGTCTGTTTGGGGATGAAATGATGTGCTGAATGCTTGTTTGGTCCCCAAATATGCTTGAACGCTCCTCCATTCATTTGAGGTGAACCGACCATCCCGGTAAGAGACTATGGTTTTTGGCACACCGTGGTACCGAACCACATTCTCGATGAAAAGACGCACCAATTTTCCAACCCCATCGTCTTGGCGGTTGGGAATGAATCTCGCAACCTTCGTCAAACGGTCGACCACCACCCAGATAGAATCATTCCCGGTCCGAGAGCGGGGCAGGCCATGAATGAAGTCCATGGATATGTCTTCGAATTTCCACTTCGGGACGGGAAGCGGCTGTAGTAACCCAGCGGGGTTCTTGCACTCTGCCTTAACAAGCTGACACGTCGGACAATGTGTCACAAAAGAGACGACATCGCGCTTCATCCCAGGCCACCAGAACATTTTCTTCAGATCTGCATGCATCTTTGTGATGCCCGGGTGAATCGAGTAGCGAGTGTGATGGCTCTCATACAAAATCTCATGCCGAAACTGTCCCCCAGATGGCACAAACATCCTATCACGGAAGTAAAGGATTCCGTCCTTTATCTTAAAATATGGGTGCTCTTTTCCGGCCTTCAAACGAGCAATCCCATACTCGAACAATGGGTCATCTTGCTGGGCATCTCTAATCCTTTCCCGAAGATCGCACTTGATCTCCGTCCAATATAGCTGATGTGCTGCCGCAACTGAATCTCCTCGGGCGATGACTGTGATCCCCATCTCCTTGAGTCCTCGTACTATATCTCTCGGAGTGCCGATCATCCAATTAGCTAAGGCTATAGGATTTCTGCTCAGGGCATCTGCAACAGTGTTTGCCTTGCCCGGGTGATACTGGAGGTCGAAGTCGTAGTCGCACAAGAACTCCAACCACCGTCTCTGTCGTAGGTTCAGCTCCCTCTGCGTGAAGACGTACTTGAGGCTCCTGTGGTCCGAAAACACCTCACATCGGACGCCGTACAGATAGTGCCTCCATATCTTTAGAGCAAATACCACCGCACCCAGCTCCAAGTCGTGCGTGGCGTAGTTTTTCTCGTGCACTTTTAGCTGCCTCGAGGCGTAGGCAACCACCTTCCCATGTTGCATCAAGACCGCTCCTAAGCCCTGCTGGCATGCATCAGTGTACACCTGGAAGCCTTCCTGGCCCGATGGTATGGTCAGTATAGGAGCAGAGGTAAGCCTCCCCTTCAACTCCTGGAAAGCCTCTTCGCACTGTGATGTCCATATGAATTTTGCATCCTTCTTCGTTAACGATGTCAGCGGTAGTGCGATCTTAGAGAATCCCTCTACGAACTTGCGGTAATATCCCGCAAGTCCGAGGAAACTCCTCACATCTGCAGCGGAGCGAAGCTGCGGCCAATCCCTAACGGCCCGAATCTTTGCTGGATCTACTGCTATGCCGTTGGCGCTGACGATGTGACCCAAGAAGCCGACCTCTTTAAGCCAAAATTCACACTTTGAAAACTTTGCGTACAGATGGTGTTCACGCAGTTTTTGAAGCACTTTCTCCAGGTGTGTTACATGCAGCTCTTCCGATGCCGAGTACACCAGAATGTCATCGATGAATACAATGACAAAATGGTCGAGGAAGGGTTCGAACACCCGGTTCATTAGAGACATGAATGCTGCCGGGGCATTGGTGAGACCGAACGACATCACTGTGAACTCGTATTGCCCGTAGCGAGAACAAAACGCAGTCTTCTTGATGTCCTTATCATCAATCCTGAGCTGGTAGTATCCCGACCGGAGGTCGAGTTTGGAGAAGCACCGGGCCCCCTGTAGCTGATCGAATAACTCTTCTATCCTGGGGAGTGGGTATGTATTCTTCACGGTCAGCCGGTTCAACTCCCGGTAGTCGATGCAGAGTCGGAGGGATCCGTCCTTCTTCTTCACGAAGAGCACAGGTGCTCCCCAAGGAGAAGAGCTGGGTCGGACGAATCCCGAGTCTACCAATTCTTGAAGCTGCACTCTGAACTCTGCTAGCTCTTTTGGCGCCATCCGGTAAGGAGATCTCGAGACCGGACGAGCCCCGGGAAGGAGGTGGATTTTGAAGTCCTCTTCTCGGTGTGGAGGCAGGCCTGGGAGCTTCTCCGGGAAGACATCTGGAACTTCTTTTACCACTTTTACTTCGGCCAATTCTATGGTCTGCCCCATCATTTCAAAGTAGACCACGAACACCTCATCACCTCTCATGGTGGCCTTCGTTGCCTGTATTGAGTTAAGCACGAGACGAGAGATAAACGGTATACCTTGATAGGTGATTGTTCCTCCCGTTGGCACTTGGAGGGTCACCTTCCTGCTATGACAGACTATCTGTGCTGCATGATCCGCGAGCCAGTCCATTCCTAATATCAGGTCAAATCCTGACAACTGGAGTACTGCTGCTTCAAACTCCATCTCCCGATCATCAATCTTTACTTTGAATTTGCATAAATCTGAGGAGATCATCTCCGACCCATCAGGGAGTCGTACCCGCAGTGGTTTCACCGTGAGGTAAACCACCCCTGGCTCTTGATGTATGAAATCATGAGACACAAAGGAGCGAGTGGCTCCCGTGTCAAAAAGCGCTCGAGCTGCCCGATCGTTGATCCAGAGGATCCCTGAGGTTTCAATTTAATCGATTGGTATATATTTTATTTTATTTTTTGACGGTGATAAATATAGGCACGTGATAAAAGGCATCACAAGTAGGGTGCAAAATATGCATATGTATATAAAATTTTCCGTACCGTTCACCACGTCCGCGGTGGCTCGATCCCTCTCTAGATCCAAGGCATAAGCATGCTGGGGAGGTCGCTGCTGTCCTCTACCAGGCTGGCCTCGTCCACGACCTCCGCCCCGGTGAAAGTCCCGATTTCCATCCCTGGGTGCCAGTAGGGGGCACTGAGGTCGTAGATGCCCCAACTCGTTGCAGTGGAAACAACGCCTCGCAAAAGGCCGTTGCTCTACCGCGTATGCTGGTGCAGGAAGGGCTCGCTGCTGTGCTGGGGGAGGCGGTGGTGTCCTCCTCCGATGATAATCACGGGGTGGCTGGTGGCGATCTCCTAGATCATAGCCCCTATGTTCTCCCCGGTCGTTTCCGCGTCCGCGCTGGTGCCTGGTTCCCTGACCCCTCTGATCATGCCCTTGGGGTGTCTCTGCTATTCTCTTCAACCTGCTCCTTTCCCTGGTGGTTTTTAAGTCAGCCTCCATTGTCTTTGCAAGGTTGACGATAACCTCGAAGGGAGCGTGAGCTGCTGTCATCAGTGGTTGCCGGATGGAGTCGTTGAGGCCCTGAAAGAACCTCTTGGCCCGGTTCTCATCCTCTATGGCCATGATTCCAGCATATCGGGCGAGGTGGGAGAATTCTCGCTGGTACTCTATGACTGTCATGGTACCTTGCCGAAGATGTAGAAAACGCTCCTGCAGTTCTGTCCGGTCGGAGCTAGAAATGAAGTGCTCCATCATCGAGGTAGAAAAGTTTCTCCAGGAGATCTCCGTCAGTCGGCGGTCCCTATACGTGGTATGTAGGACGGACCTCCACCATTGCCTAGCATACCCTTCCAGAAGGGTTGTAGCTAGGGAAACCGCATAATAGGAAGGACAGTGCATTCCCTTGAGGAGTTCTTCGATCCTTTCCAGCCAATCCTCTGTCTGGATGGCTGATTCTGTCCCTCTGAAGACCGGGGGACGAAAGCTCCTGAACATGACTAGTCTCTCTGCATCTGAAGGACCCTGAGCCTGAAATGGTTGTTGCTGCTGTAGCGAGGCCCGGAAGGTATCCAGTAGGGCAGTGAGAGTCTGTCCTAACTCCGTTTGGTGAAACGGGGTCGGCTGGGCCGGTGCTGCCTGGCCAGTGGGTGCAGCAGGAGGTGGAGGGGCCCACTCGTCAACTGGGGTGCCGGGGCGATATATGTCCTCGTCGGTGTCGTCGGCGTTCTCGTTTCTCACCCCGAGGCTAGGCTCCCGAAATTCCTGTTTCAATTTATTGAAATGTGTGTGTCAGAACTGTCTAATCAACCTAATATGTAGGTACTTGGTTGAAGAATTAGTTCGGTTGGGTTTTAATAGCGAAGCTTTGCGCGATGTTTTATTATGAATCTATTTCGGTCCACCACGCTTCCGCTGTGTAGTTCGCCCTCGAACTAGGTATTATATCACGGTGGGCCATCTGTGATGATTTTATAAAACTGGATCGTTTTTTTTTTAGCTCTGATACCCTTGTAACAGCCCCCTTTTTAAAAACCAAGGGAGTCCTTATGCCCAGGGCGAGCGTCCCCCCAAAGGTTCGCATGTCCGAAGAGGTCTTATCCTCTTACCTGACGTACGACCCAATTGGCGAGACATTCGCCCTGTGAGGCTAATTGTACCATTACGGAAGAAAACAATTCAAGAGTATAAAATTAAATTTGCGCGGAAGCAAAACATCACAGAACATCCCAACATGATATATGATAACACATAAATGAAAACCCGCGAACGGGTACATAAATTCTCGAAGCGACAACCAACATAGTCAAAAGACGACAAAATGTCTAATCAAAAGTGATCTCTCATCCTCTCCTCTCCCAAAATGATACCCTCACGTCCGCATAAATCGTCCTGGCTGGCTCAGGGAACTCCTCGTCATCACGGGCACGTCTACGCTCGTCCATCCGCTCCCGCTCCGTCGGTAGGTGCATCGGTTCCTAAAATGATAACGTACAAAGTACGTTAGCCACGACGGACCAAGTAAATCTCACGCTCCTCCCCAGCCCCCTAATGGGCACCAAGGAGAACACCTGCATGGAAAGTTAGCACAATAGCCGAAGCAAATATATATCTATCGGGGTTATATAAATGAAGCAGTAATCCGAAACAATTTCAAAGGAGGGAAAACCACTAAAGTAGTAAAATCACCCGTCATCGTATAACCCTCCTAACGGCGGTTATACGATGTCGGACCAAGGTGAGAGCATAAGAAATGTAAACATATGATATAGTGTGCATGCATGGTTGTCCTCCCTGTCACTCGAATGATGTGTCTCAATCACTTTCCCCTATGTCGACATAGTGACCTGTTAAGAGAAGGAGCTCACTTCCCAGGCCTCACCGCAGTGGCCAGACGGTGACAGTGGGTCGGTCGTTCCCACTTCTAGGTTATGGATACACCCCAACTTCCTAGGCCTTCGTACCTCTATGAAGAATAGGTACTCTCGGTGGGAACACATCCTCACCTCGTGCGGAGATCCTCTCGGCACATAATCAAAAAGGTGTGAGACGGACCTGTGTGGAAGGGGTAGCTAGCCCCCAGCCCTCTTCACCACCAAAACAAAAGAGTTCGTCGTCACAACTTCTCTCATAGTGTATATTATGGGGAAGCCGACGAACCCGCCACATTGGTAACCATGCACCCTCCCATGCCCTCATGCACAAGGTGATAAATGAAGTAGTAAAAATATCAATATTCAAACTTGAGAATTTAATTTATGATTGCACCTTTAGGGTCAAAGTTAAATTGCTTGGAGACTGTACATCAGAAAGTACAAAACATGAAAGTTGCAGTACAAATATTTATCTACTATATCATGTCTCATAAGCTTTTCCCAAAACAGAGCCTAAGGTCTCCAAAACAGAGGTTGAAGTTTATATAAAATAACAGTTTCCTGGCAGAACAGATTTTCTGAACTTTGGTTCCACATTTAGGGCTAAATTAAAATTACTTAGAGGCTGTACATTAAAAAGTACAAAACATGAAAGTTGCAGTACAAATATTTATCTACCATATCATGTTTCACAAGCTTTTCCCAAAACAGAGCCTAAGGTCTCCAAAACAGAGGTTGAAGTTTATATAAAATAATAGTTTCCTGGCAGAACAGGTTTTTTGAACTTTGGTTGCACATTTAGGGCTAAATTAAAATTACTTAGAGGCTGTAAAGTAAAAAGTACAAAACATGAAAGATGTAGTACAAATATTTATCTACCATATCATGTCTCACAAGCTTTTCCCAAAACAGAGCCTAAGGTCTCCAAAACAGAGGTTGAAGTTTATATAAAATAACAGTTTCCTGGGCAGAACAAATTTTCTGAACTTTGGTTGCACTTTTAGGGCTAAATTAAAATTACTTAGATGCTGTAAATTAAAAAGTACAAAACATGAAAGATGTAGTACAAATATTTATCTACCATATCATGTCTCACAAGTTTTTCCAAAAACAGAGCCTACGGTCTCCAAAACAGAGGTTGAAGTTTATATAAAATAACAGTTTTCTGTGCAGAACAAATTTTCTGAACTTGGTTGCACTTTTAGGTCTAAATTAAAATTACTTAGAGGCTGTAAATTAAAAAGTACAAAACATAAAAGATGTAGTACAAATATTTATCTACCATATCATGTCTCACGTAAATTTTCCATATCTGCCTCTAAAGCTATTAAAAACCCATTTTAAAAACAAGTAAATCTTCCAAAAACCTGGCAGATTTTCTGCCTAAGGAATTTAACTTTCTGCGCACGGATCTTGGCGCAGATCCGATGGCCTGGGATCGATTGGACCAGTAAGCACAACGGGGGGGGGGGAGGTTGCACAGGATCCCGCCGTTTGCCAATCATTGGCTCAGGCCGTCCGAGGTAATCGGACGGCCTAGGATGGCCGGCCGGATCTAACGGTGGCTGCACGCCACCGTAGATCTGGACCTTGCAGGCCCCTTCCCCGCCGGCCGGAGCAGCCGTTGCTCCGGCCACCACCCCTGGTGGGTTCGCCCGGGGAGGGTGCACCGGTAGATCGCCGGCCACTACCCCCAGTGGCCGCCGCCGCCGGCGATGTGCGATGCCGGCGATGTGCGATAAAAGGGAACGGGCTCACGGTGGCTGCATGCATGCAGCCACCGTGAGGACATTACCGGCGGCTCCGTTGCCGGCCGGACCACTTGCTACTCCGGCCACCACTCCCGATGGTGTCGGCCAGGGTGGGCGCTCCATCGGGACGACGGCCGGCGGCCCTCCGCCGCCGCCTGCGGCGGCGACCTGGAGAAATATTCTCCAGGTCCAAAGGTGGCCGTCTGCCACCTTGAAGCTGGGAGGAGTTGCGGGCCTCCCCGCCGCCGCTGGTGGGAGTCCTAGCTCCGGCCACTACCCCCAGTGGGAGAACCCCCGGGAGGGCCTCCGGTGGGGTGACTGCCGGCGGCCGGCCGCCGCCGGCGGAGGCCGGCCGCCGCCGGCGGAGGCCGGAAAAATAATAAGAAGTATGTATATATATATTGAAATTTCTGTTTGGAAGGCGGAGGCCGTCGGAGCGGCTTCCGACGGATCTCCTCGCCTCAAGGGCCTTGAGGAAGGGTCGTGGGGGCTCTTCCTCCCCTTCACACGCCCCATGCAAGGCCGAAGCCCGCGGTGGTGGCGGAGATTCGTGGGGGAAGGTCCGAAGCTTCCAAGGCCGGGATCGCCGGCTCCGGTGGTCGGAGACGACACAGTTCGACGAGAAGGGATCTAAGGGCGAGGAGGAGTCATGAGAACTTACGTTCGTGCCGTTTAGGCGAGGGGATCGTCGCGCGGCTATTGCTAGTGGTGGAGTTCGCCGGAGTTCGTGGAGGGGGCTTGCCGGAATGTCACCGGGGCTGTTCTATGGCTGGATGGTGGCTGTGGAGGTGGAAGAAACGAAATCTTTAAGTGGAGGTGGTTTATATAGGAGTGGGGTTGTTTTTAGGGTTTTGGGGAGGAGTTAAAGCTCCTCCCTTTGGTAAATCCGCCCCCCTTTATCATCCCAGCCGGCCAAGCCCTTCCCAAGGCATTGGGAAGGGAGGGGAATCAATTCCCATGGCTGGTGGTTAATGGTATTGATGAGGGGGGGTTTAAATGTCATTAATAGGCCTTAAAAACGAATTTTTCCCATTAAATATATTTTATTTTTAATTCCAATTTTTATGGCAGCCTCCCTAGGTCATTCATGATTTTCATTAATTATTTTATAATTTTTTGATAACGTTTTATATTTATTTCTATTTATTTGGTGTTTTAAATAGTGTTAAATCAAAATAATTAATTTTTTCATTAATTATTAGATTTTAATTAATATTGTTCTTATATATATTTATAGGACCTTATGATAAAATTTTGGGAGAAAAATAATTTTATTATCTATTTTTCTCAAAACCCCTTCATTAATTAATTAATTAATTACTCTAAAAAAACATATTTTCATAAATCATTTTAAATGTACTTATTTACATTTTTAATTGCCCATCCTATCCAAAACATTATTAGAGTGTTGTGGTAAAATTTTTGTGTTGATTGGGGTTCGTTTGTCACGATTTTTATCCAGCATCCCTTAATAATTCGTTAATTATTTAATCAAATAATTAAATTAATTAAATTGTAAATTTGATGCTTCAGAGGTTTCTACTCTAATCACGGCCAATAATGCAGCCCCTTGGATGTGTCGGCGAGTCGCCGCATCTTTATTCGGCGAATTTGGTCGAGTCGGATACCTCGGTGTGCGTTTAGACTAATCTGGATAATTTGGGTTTTCACACAATTTAGGTCGATCATCTCAGATAATAGGTATCATAATGGGTCGATTCGACTAGTTTCGAGTATGGTGCACTATTTGTGTGTTAATAAGGTTCTCTAAGACTTAATGTGTCAATTTACACAAATACGGGGTCCTATATTCGTTTTGGTTAGAATAGGTTCATATGACCCGGTGGGTGGATTGAATGACTTGTCGGGTCAATAAAACCCAATAGGGAAACTAACGACCATTTGGGTGTCAACCGAGCCCACAAAACCCTAGTGGTTCATATAATCCCAATGGGGTCTAGAAATTCAAAAATTGGGATGTTACATTCCAGAGTTCTCTTCAGGTACTCGCGTTATGTTTTATACCTGCTCTGAGTTCTCTTTTGCAGAGAATAGCATGTGTTCGCGAGTTCTCTTTAGGTACTCGCGTTATGTTTTATACCTGCTCTGAGTTCACTTTTGCAGAGATTAACAGGTGTTCGCGAGGTCTCTTTCGGTACTCGCGTTATGTTTTATACCTGCTTTGAGTCCTCTTTTGTAGAGAATAGCAGGTGTTCGCGAGTTCTCTTCAGGTACTCGCGTTATGTTTTATACCTGCTTTGAGTTCTCTTTTGCAGAGATTAGCAGGAGCTCGCGAGTTCTCTTCAGGTACTCGCGTTATGTTCTATACATGCTTTGAGTTCTCTTTTGCAGAGATTAGCAGGTGTTCGCGAGTTCTCTTCAGGTACTCACGTTATGTTCTATACCTGCTTTGAGTTCTCTTTTGCAGAGATTAGCAGGTGTTCGCGAGTTCTCTTCAGGTACTCGCGTTATGTTTTATACCTACTCTGAGGACTCTTTTGCAGAGATTAGCAGGTGTTCGCGAGTTCTCTTCAGGTACTCGCATTATGTTTTATACCTGCTTTGAGTTCTACTTTGCAGAGAATAGCAGGTGTTCGCGAGTTCTCTTCAGGTACTCGCGTCATGTTTTATACATGCTTTGAGTTCTCTTTTGCAGAGATAAGCAGGTGTTCGCGAGTTCTCTTCAGGTACTCGCGTTATGTTTTATATCTGCTCTGAGTTCGCTTTTGCAGAGATTTGCAGGTGTTCGTGAGTTCTCTTCAGGTACTCGTGTTATGTTTTATACCTGCTCTGAGTTCTCTTTTGCAGAGATTAGCAGGTGTTCGTGAGTTCTCTTCAGGTACTCGGGTTATGTTTTATACCTGCTTTGAGTTCTCTTTTGCAGAGATTAGCAGGTGTTCGCGAGTTCTCTTCAGGTACTCGCGTTAAGTTTTATACTTGCTTTGAGTTCTCTTTTGCAGAGATTAGCAGGTGTTTGTGAGTTCTCTTCAGGTACTCGCGTTATGTTTTATACCTGCTTTGAGTTCTCTTTTGCAGAGATTAGGAGGTGATCGCGAGTTTTCTTTAGGTACTCGCGTTATGTTTTATACCTGCTTTGAGTTCTCTTTTGCAGAGATTAGCAGGTGCTCGCGAGATCTCTTCAGGTACTCGCGTTATGTTTTATACCTGCTTTGAATTCTCTTTTGCAGAGATAAGCAGGTGTTCGCGAGTTCTCTTCAGGTACTCGCGTTATGTTTTATACCTGCTTTGAGTTCTCTTTTGCAGAGATTAGCAGGAGCTCGCGAGTTCTCTTCAGGTACTCGCATTATGTTTTAAACCTGCTATGAGTTCTCTTTTGCCGAGATAAGCAGGTGTTCGCGAGTTCTCTTCAGGTACTCGCGTTATGTTTTATACCTGCTTTGAGTTCTCTTTTGCAGAGATTAGCAGGAGCTCGCGAGTTCTCTTCAGGTACTCGCGTTATGTTCTATACCTGCTTTGAGTTCTCTTTTGCAGAGATTAGCAGGTATTCGCGAGTTCTCTTCAGGTACTTGCGTTATGTTTTATACCTGCTTTGAGTTCTCTTTTACAGAGATTAGCAGGTGTTCGCGAGTTCTCTTCAGGTACTCGCGTTATGTTTTATACCTGCTTTGAGTTCTCTTCTGCAGAGATTAGCAGGTGGTCGCGTGGTGCGTTATGTTTTATACCTGCTTTGAGTTCTCTTTTGCATAGATTAGCAGGTGTTCGCGAGGTCTCTTCAGGTACTCACGTTATGTTTTATACCTGCTTTGAGTCCTCTTTTACAGAGAATAGAAGGTGTTCGCGAGTTCTCTTCAGGTACTCGCATTATGTTTTATACCTGCTTTTAGTTCTCTTTTGCAGAGATTAGCAGGAGCTCGCGAGTTCTCTTCAGGTACTCGCGTTATGTTCTATAGCAGCTTTGAGTTCTCTTTTGCAAAGATTAGCAGGTGTTCGCGAGTTCTCTTCAGGTACTCGCCTTATATTTTATACTTGCTTTGAGTTCTCTTTTGTAGAGATTAGCAGGTGCTCGCGAGGTCTCTTCAGGTACTCACGTTATGTTTTATACCTGCTCTGAGTTCTCTTTTGCAGAGATTAGCAGGTGTTCGCGAGTTCTCTTCTGGTACTCGCGTTATGTTTTATACCTGCTTTGAGTTCTATTTTGCAGAGAATAGCAGGTGTTCGCAAGTTCTCTTCAGGACCTCGCGTTATGTTTTATACATGCTTTGAGTTCTCTTTTGCAGAGATAAGCAGGTGTTCGCGAGTTCCCTTCAGGTACTCGCGTTATGTTTTATACCTGCTCTAAGTAATCTTTTGAAGAGATTAGCAGGAGTTCACGAGTTCTCTTCAGGTACTCGCGTTATGTTTTATACCTGCTTTGAGTTCTCTTTTGCAGAGAATAGCAGGTGTTCGCGAGTTCTCTTCAGGTACTCACATTATGTTTTATACCTGCTTTGAGTTCTCTTTTGCAGAGATAAGAACGTGTTCGCGAGTTCTCTTCAGGTACTCGTGTTATGTTTTATACCTACTCTGAGGACTCTTTTGCAGAGATTAGCAGGTGTTCATGAGTTCTCTTCAGGTACTCGCGTTATGTTTTATACCTGCTCTGAGTTCTCTTTTGCAGAGAATAGCAGGTGTTCGCGAGTTCTCTTTAGGTACTCGCTTTATATTTTATACCTGCTCTGAGTTCACTTTTGCAGAGATTAACAGGTGTTCGCGAGGTCTCTTTAGGTACTCGCGTTATGTTTTATACCTGCTTTGAGTCCTCTTTTGTAGAGAATAGCAGGTGTTCGCGAGTTCTCTTCAGGTACTCGCGTTATGTTTTATACCTGCTTTGAGTTCTCTTTTGCAGAGATTAGCAGGAGCTCGCGAGTTCTCTTCAGGTACTCGCGTTATGTTCTATACTTGCTTTGAGTTCTCTTTTGCAGAGATTAGCAGGTTTTCGCGAGTTCTCTTCAGGTACTCGCGTTATGTTTTATACCTGCTTTGAGTTCTCTTTTGCAGAGATTAGCAGGTGTTCGCGAGTTCTCTTCAGGTACTCACGTTATGTTCTATACCTGCTTTGAGTTCTCTTTTGCAGAGATTAGCAGGTGCTCGCGAGTTCTCTTCAGGTACTCGCGTTATATTTTATACCTGCTTTGAGTTCTCTTTTGTATATATTAGCAGGTGCTCGCGAGGTCTCTTCAGGTACTCACGTTATGTTTTATACCTGCTCTGAGTTCTCTTTTGCAAAGATTAGCGGGTGTTCGCGAGTTCTCTTCAGGTACTCGCATTATGTTTTATACCTGCTTTGAGTTCTACTTTGCAGAGAATAGCAGGTGTTCGCGAGTTCTCTTCAGGTACTCGCGTCATGTTTTATACATGCTTTGAGTTCTCTTTTGCAGAGATAAGCAGGTGTTCGCCAGTTCTCTTCAGGTACTCGCGTTATGTTTTATATCTGCTCTGAGTTCGCTTTTGCAGAGATTTGCAGGTGTTCGCGAGTTCTCTTCAGGTACTCGCGTTATGTTTTATACCTACTCTGAGTTCTCTTTTGCAGAGATTAGCAGGTGTTCGGGAGTTCTCTTCAGGTACTCGGGTTATGTTTTATACCTGCTTTGAGTTCTCTTTTGCAGAGATTAGCAGGTGTTCGCGAGTTCTCTTCAGGTACTCGCGTTATGTTTTATACTTGCTTTGAGTTCTCTTTTGCAGAGATTAGCAGGTGTTTGTGAGTTCTCTTCAGGTACTCGCGTTATGTTTTATACCTGCTTTGAGTTCTCTTTTGCAGAGATTAGGAGGTGATCGCGAGTTTTCTTTAGGTACTCGCGTTATGTTTTATACCTGCTTTGAGTTCTCTTTTGCAGAGATTAGCAGGTGCTCGCGAGGTCTCTTCAGGTACTCGCGTTATGTTTTATACCTGCTTTGAATTCTCTTTTGCAGAGATAAGCAGGTGTTCGCGAGTTCTCTTCAGGTACTCGCGTTATGCTTTATACCTGCTTTGAGTTCTCTTTTGCAGAGATTAGCAGGAGCTCGCGAGTTCTCTTCAGGTACTCGCATTATGTTTTAAACCTGCTTTGAGTTCTCTTTTGCCTTGATAAGCAGGTGTTCGCGAGTTCTCTTCAGGTACTCGCGTTATGTTTTATACCTGCTTTGAGTTCTCTTTTGCAGAGATTAGCAGGAGCTCGCTAGTTCTCTTCAGGTACTCGCGTAATGTTCTATACCTGCTTTGAGTTCTCTTTTGCAGAGATTAGCAGGTGTTCGCGAGTTCTCTTCAGGTACTTGCGTTATGTTTTATACCTGCTTTGAGTTCTCTTTACAGAGATTAGCAGGTGTTCGCGAGTTCTCTTCAGGTACTCGCGTTATGTTTTATACCTGCTTTGAGTTCTCTTCTGCAGAGATTAGCAGGTGGTCGCGTGGTGCGTTATGTTTTATACCTGCTTTGAGTTCTCTTTTGCATAGATTAGCAGGTGTTCGCGAGGTCTCTTCAGGTACTCGCGTTATGTTTTATACCTGCTTTGAGTCCTCTTTTACAGAGAATAGAAGGTGTTCGCGAGTTCTCTTCAGGTACTCGCATTATGTTTTATACCTGCTTTTAGTTCTCTTTTGCAGAGATTAGCAGGAGCTCGCGAGTTCTCTTCAGGTACTCGCGTTATGTTCTTAGCAGCTTTGAGTTCTCTTTTGCAAAGATTAGCAGGTGTTCGCGAGTTCTCTTCAGGTACTCGCGTTATATTTTATACTTGCTTTGAGTTCTCTTTTGCATAGATTAGCAGGTGCTCGCGAGGTCTCTTCAGGTACTCACGTTATGTTTTATACCTGCTCTGAGTTCTCTTTTGCAGAGATTAGCAGGTGTTCGCGAGTTCTCTTCAGGTACTCGCGTTATGTTTTATACCTGCTTTGAGTTCTATTTTGCAGAGAATAGCAGGTGTTCGCGAGTTCTCTTCAGGACCTCGCATTATGTTTTATACATGCTTTGAGTTCTCTTTTGCAGAGATAAGCAGGTGTTCGCGAGTTCTCTTCAGGTACTCGCGTTATGTTTTATACCTGCTCTGAGTAATCTTTTGCAGAGATTAGCAGGAGTTCGCGAGTTTTCTTCAGGTACTCGCGTTATGTTTTATACCTGCTTTGAGTTCTCTTTTGCAGAGAATAGCAGGTGTTCGCGAGTTCTCTTCAGGTACTCACATTATGTTTTATACCTGCTTTGAGTTCTCTTTTGCAGAGATAAGAACGTGTTCGCGAGTTCTCTTTAGGTACTCGCGTTATGTTTTATACCTGCTCTGAGGTCTCTTTTGCAGAGATTAGCAGGTGTTCATGAGTTCTCTTCAGGTACTCGCGTTATGTTTTATACCTGCTCTGAGTTCTCTTTTGCAGAGAATAGCAGGTGTTCGCGAGTTCTCTTTAGGTACTCGCGTTATGTTTTATACCTGCTCTGAGTTCACTTTTGCAGAGATTAACAGGT
The DNA here is from genome assembly GCA_033032865.1 of Dactylorhiza incarnata. Lineage (NCBI taxonomy): Eukaryota > Viridiplantae > Streptophyta > Magnoliopsida > Asparagales > Orchidaceae > Dactylorhiza > Dactylorhiza incarnata. The sequence continues at coordinate 178,486 of JAWHQI010000743.1, forward strand.
GTTCGCGAGGTCTCTTTAGGTACTCGCGTTATGTTTTATACCTGCTTTGAGTCCTCTTTTGTAGAGAATAACAAGTGTTCGCGAGTTCTCTTCAGGTACTCGCGTTATGTTTTATACCTGCTTTGAGTTCTCTTTTGCAGAGATTAGCAGGAGCTCGCGAGTTCTCTTCAGGTACTCGCGTTATGTTCAATACTTGCTTTGAGTACTCTTTTGCAGAGATTAGCAGGTGTTCGCGAGTTCTCTTCAGGTACTCGCGTTATGTTTTATACCTGCTTTGAGTTCTCTTTTGCAGAGATTAGCAGGTGTTCGCGAGTTCTCTTCAGGTACTCACGTTATGTTCTATACCTGCTTTGAGTTCTCTTTTGCAGAGATTAGCAGGTGTTCGCGAGTTCTCTTCAGGTACTCGCGTTATATTTTATACCTGCTTTGAGTTCTCTTTTGTATATATTAGCAGGTGCTCGCGAGGTCTCTTTAGGTACTCACGTTATGTTTTATACCTGCTCTGAGTTCTCTTTTGCAGAGATTAGCAGGTGTTCGCGAGTTCTCTTCAGGTACTCGCATTATGTTTTATACCTGCTTTGAGTTCTACTTTGCAGAGAATAGCAGGTGTTCGCGAGTTCTCTTCAGGTACTCGCGTCATGTTTTATACATGCTTTGAGTTCTCTTTTGCAGAGATAAGCAGGTGTTCGCGAGTTCTCTTCAGGTACTCGCGTTATGTTTTATACCTGTTCTAAGTTCGCTTTTGCAGAGATTTGCAGGTGTTCGCGAGTTATCTTCAGGTACACGCGTTATGTTTTATACCTGCTCTGAGTTCTCTTTTGCAGAGATTAGCAGGTGTTCGTGAGTTCTCTTCAGGTACTCGGGTTATGTTTTATACCTGCTTTGAGTTCTCTTTTGCAGAGATTAGCAGGTGTTCGCGAGTTCTCTTCAGGTTCTCGCGTTATGTTTTATAACCTGCTTTGAGTTCTCTTTTGCAGAGATTAGGAGGTGATCGCGAATTTTCTTTAGGTACTCGCGTTATGTTTTATACCTGCTTTGAGTTCTCTTTTGCAGAGATTAGCAGGTGCTCGCGAGGTCTCTTCAGGTACTCGCGTTATGTTTTATACCTGCTTTGAATTCTCTTTTGCAGAGATAAGCAGGTGTTCGCGAGTTCTCTTCAGGTACTCGCGTTATGTTTTATACCTGCTTTGAGTTCTCTTTTGCAGAGATTAGCAGGAGCTCGCGAGTTCTCTTCAGGTACTCGCATTATGTTTTATACCTGCTTTGAGTTCTCTTTTGCCGAGATAAGCAGGTGTTCGCGAGTTCTCTTCAGGTACTCGCGTTATGTTTTATACCTGCTCTGAGTTCTCTTTTGCAGAGATTAGCAGGTGTTCGCGAGTTCTCTTCAGGTACTCGCATTATGTTTTATACATGCTTTGAGTTCTCTTTTACAGAGGATAGCAGGTGGTCGCGAGTTCTCTTCAGGTACTCGCGTTATGTTTTATACCTGCTTTGAGTTCTCTTTTGCAGAGATTAGCAGGTGTTCGCGAGTTCTCTTCAGGTACTTGCGTTATGTTTTATACCTGCTTTGAGTTCTCTTTTACAGAGATTAGCAGGTGTTCGCGAGTTCTCTTCAGGGACTCGCGTTATGATTTATACCTGCTTTGAGTTCTCTTCTGCAGAGATTAGCAGGTGCTTGCGTGGTGCGTTATGTTTTATACCTGCTTTTAGTTCTCTTTTGCATAGATTAGCAGGTGTTCGCGAGGTCTCTTCAGGTACTCGCGTTATGTTTTATACCTGCTTTGAGTCCTCTTTTACAGAGAATAGAAGGTGTTCGTGAGTTCTCTTCAGGTACTCGCATTATGTTTTATACCTGCTTTTAGTTCTGTTTTGCATAGATTAGCAGGAGCTCGCGAGTTCTCTTCAGGTACTCGCGTTATGTTCTATAGCAGCTCTGAGTTCTCTTTTGCAGAGATTAGCAGGTGTTCGCGAGTTCTCTTCAGGTACTCGCGTTATATTTTATACCTGCTTTGAGTTCTCTTTTGCAGAGATTAGCAGGAGTTCGCGAGTTCTCTTCAGGTACTCGCGTTATGTTTTATACCTGCTCTGAGTTCTCTTTTGCAGGGATTAGCAGGTGTTCGCGAGTTCTCTTCAGGTACTCGCGTTATGTTTTATACCTGCTTTGAGTTCTATTTTGCAGAGAATAGCAGGTGTTCGCCAGTTCTCTTCAGGACCTCGCGTTATGTTTTATACATGCTTTGAGTTCTCTTTTGCAGAGATAAGAAGGTGTTCGCGAGTTCTCTTCAGGTACTCTCGTTATGTTTTATACCTGCTCTCAGTTTGCTTTTGCAGAGATTAGCAGGTATTCACGAGTTCTCTTCAGGTACTCGCGTTATGTTTTATACCTGCTCTGATTTCTCTTTTGCAGAGATTAGCAGGTGTTCGCGAGTTCTCTTCAGGTACTCGCCTTATGTTTTATACCTGATTTGAGTTCTCTTTTGCAGAGATAAGCAGGTGTTCGCGAGTTCTCTTCAGGTACTCGTGTTATGTTTCATACCTACTCTGAGTTCTATTTTACAGAGATTAGCAAGTGTTCGCGAGTTCTCTTCAGGTACTTACGTTATGTTTTATACCTTCTTTGAGTTCTCTTTTGCAGAGGATACTAGGTGTTCGCGAGTTCTCTTCAGGTACTCGCGTTATGTTTTATACCTGCTTTGAGTTCTCTTTTGCAGAGATTAGCAGGAGCTCGCGAGTTCTCTTCAGGTACTCGCGTTATGTTCTATACCTGCTTTGAGTTCTCTTTTGCAGAGATTAGCAGTTGTTCGCGAGTTCTCTTCAGGTACTCGCGTTATGTTTTATACCTGCTTTGAGTTCTCTTTTGCAGAGATTAGCAGGTGTTCGCGAGTTCTCTTCAGGTACTCGCGCAATGTTTTATACCTGCTTTGAGTTCTCTTCTGTAGAGATTAGCAAGTGCTGGCGAGGTGCATTATGTTTTATACCTGCTTTGATTTCTCTTTTGCATTGATTAGCAGGTGTTCGCGAGGTCTCTTCATGTCCCCGCGTTATGTTTTATACCTGCTTTGAGTCCTCTTTTGCAGAGAATAGCAGGTGTTCGCGAGTTCTCTTCAGGTACTCGCGTTATGTTTTATACCTGCTTTGAGTTCTCTTTTGTAGAGATTAGCAGGAGCTCGCGAGTTCTCTTCAGTTACTCGCGTTATGTTCTATACCTGCTTTGAGTTATCTTTTGCAGAGATTAGCAGGTGTTCGCGAGTTCTCTTGAGGTACTCACGTTATGTTTTATACCTACTTTGAGTTCTCTTTTGCAGAGATTAGCAGGTGCTCGCGAGGTCTCTTCAGGTACTCGCGTTATGTTTTATACCTGCTCTGAGTTCTCTTTTGCAGAGATTAGCAGGTGTTCGCGAGTTCTCTTCAGGTACTCGCGTTATGTTTTATACCTGCTCTGAGTTCTCTTTTGCAGAGATTAGCAGGTTTTCGCGAGTTCTCTTCAGGTACTCGCATTATGTTTTATACATGCTTTGAGTTCTCTTTTACAGAGGATAGCAGGTGGTCGCGAGTTCTCTTCAGGTACTCGCGTTATGTTTTATACCTGCTTTGAGTTCTCTTTTGCAGAGATTAGCAGGTGTTCGCGAGTTCTCTTCAGGTACTTGCGTTATGTTTTATACCTGCTTTGAGTTCTCTTTTACAGAGATTAGCAGGTGTTCGCGAGTTCTCTTCAGGTACTCGCGTTATGATTTATACCTGCTTTGAGTTCTCTTCTGCAGAGATTAGCAGGTGCTTGCGTGGTGCGTTATGTTTTATACCTGCTTTTAGTTCTCTTTTGCATAGATTAGCAGGTGTTCGCGAGGTCTCTTCAGGTACTCGAGTTATGTTTTATACCTGCTTTGAGTCCTCTTTTACAGAGAATAGAAGGTGTTCGTGAGTTCTCTTCAGGTACTCGCATTATGTTTTATACCTGCTTTTAGTTCTGTATTGCATAGATTAGCAGGAGCTCGCGAGTTCTCTTCAGGTACTCGCGTTATGTTCTATAGCAGCTCTGAGTTCTCTTTTGCAGAGATTAGCAGGTGTTCGCGAGTTCTCTTCAGGTACTCGCGTTATATTTTATACCTGCTTTGAGTTCTCTTTTGCAGAGATTAGCAGGTGCTCGCAAGGTCTCTTCAGGTACTCACGTTATGTTTTATACCTGCTCTGAGTTCTCTTTTGCAGGGATTAGCAGGTGTTCGCGAGTTCTCTTCAGGTACTCGCGTTATGTTTTATACCTGCTTTGAGTTCTATTTTGCAGAGAATAGCAGGTGTTCGCCAGTTCTCTTCAGGACCTCGCGTTATGTTTTATACATGCTTTGAGTTCTCTTTTGCAGAGATAAGAAGGTGTTCGCGAGTTCTCTTCAGGTACTCTCGTTATGTTTTATACCTGCTCTCAGTTTGCTTTTGCAGAGATTAGCAGGTATTCACGAGTTCTCTTCAGGTACTCGCGTTATGTTTTATACCTGCTCTGATTTCTCTTTTGCAGAGATTAGCAGGTGTTCGCGAGTTCTCTTCAGGTACTCGCCTTATGTTTTATACCTGATTTGAGTTCTCTTTTGCAGAGATAAGCAGGTGTTCGCGAGTTCTCTTCAGGTACTCGTGTTATGTTTCATACCTACTCTGAGTTCTATTTTACAGAGATTAGCAAGTGTTCGCGAGTTCTCTTCAGGTACTTACGTTATGTTTTATACCTTCTTTGAGTTCTCTTTTGCAGAGGATACTAGGTGTTCGCGAGTTCTCTTCAGGTACTCGCGTTATGTTTTATACCTGCTTTGAGTTCTCTTTTGCAGAGATTAGCAGGAGCTCGCGAGTTCTCTTCAGGTACTCGCGTTATGTTCTATACCTGCTTTGAGTTCTCTTTTGCAGAGATTAGCAGTTGTTCGCGAGTTCTCTTCAGGTACTCGCGTTATGTTTTATACCTGCTTTGAGTTCTCTTTTGCAGAGATTAGCAGGTGTTCGCGAGTTCTCTTCAGGTACTCGCGCAATGTTTTATACCTGCTTTGAGTTCTCTTCTGTAGAGATTAGCAAGTGCTGGCGAGGTGCATTATGTTTTATACCTGCTTTGATTTCTCTTTTGCATTGATTAGCAGGTGTTCGCGAGGTCTCTTCATGTCCTCGCGTTATGTTTTATACCTGCTTTGAGTCCTCTTTTGCAGAGAATAGCAGGTGTTCGCGAGTTCTCTTCAGGTACTCGCGTTATGTTTTATACCTGCTTTGAGTTCTCTTTTGTAGAGATTAGCAGGAGCTCGCGAGTTCTCTTCAGTTACTCGCGTTATGTTCTATACCTGCTTTGAGTTATCTTTTGCAGAGATTAGCAGGTGTTCGCGAGTTCTCTTGAGGTACTCACGTTATGTTTTATACCTACTTTGAGTTCTCTTTTGCAGAGATTAGCAGGTGCTCGCGAGGTCTCTTCAGGTACTCGCGTTATGTTTTATACCTGCTCTGAGTTCTCTTTTGCAGAGATTAGCAGGTGTTCGCGAGTTCTCTTCAGGTACTCGCGTTATGTTTTATACCTGCTCTGAGTTCTCTTTTGCAGAGATTAGCAGGTGTTCGCGAGTTCTCTTCAGGTACTCGCATTATGTTTTATACATGCTTTGAGTTCTCTTTTACAGAGGATAGCAGGTGGTCGCGAGTTCTCTTCAGGTACTCGCGTTATGTTTTATACCTGCTTTGAGTTCTCTTTTGCAGAGATTAGCAGGTGTTCGCGAGTTCTCTTCAGGTACTTGCGTTATGTTTTATACCTGCTTTGAGTTCTCTTTTACAGAGATTAGCAGGTGTTCGCGAGTTCTCTTCAGGTACTCGCGTTATGATTTATACCTGCTTTGAGTTCTCTTCTGCAGAGATTAGCAGGTGCTTGCGTGGTGCGTTATGTTTTATACCTGCTTTTAGTTCTCTTTTGCATAGATTAGCAGGTGTTCCAGAGGTCTCTTCAGGTACTCGCGTTATGTTTTATACCTGCTTTGAGTTCTATTTTGCAGAGAATAGCAGGTGTTCGCCAGTTCTCTTCAGGACCTCGCGTTATGTTTTATACATGCTTTGAGTTCTCTTTTGCAGAGATAAGAAGGTGTTCGCGAGTTCTCTTCAGGTACTCTCGTTATGTTTTATACCTGCTCTCAGTTTGCTTTTGCAGAGATTAGCAGGTATTCACGAGTTCTCTTCAGGTACTCGCGTTATGTTTTATACCTGCTCTGATTTCTCTTTTGCAGAGATTAGCAGGTGTTCGCGAGTTCTCTTCAGGTACTCGCCTTATGTTTTATACCTGATTTGAGTTCTCTTTTGCAGAGATAAGCAGGTGTTCGCGAGTTCTCTTCAGGTACTCGCGTTATGTTTTATACCTGCTTTGAGTTCTATTTTGCAGAGAATAGCAGGTGTTCGCCAGTTCTCTTCAGGACCTCGCGTTATGTTTTATACATGCTTTGAGTTCTCTTTTGCAGAGATAAGAAGGTGTTCGCGAGTTCTCTTCAGGTACTCTCGTTATGTTTTATACCTGCTCTCAGTTTGCTTTTGCAGAGATTAGCAGGTATTCACGAGTTCTCTTCAGGTACTCGCGTTATGTTTTATACCTGCTCTGATTTCTCTTTTGCAGAGATTAGCGGGTGTTCGCGAGTTCTCTTCAGGTACTCGCCTTATGTTTTATACCTGATTTGAGTTCTCTTTTGCAGAGATAAGCAGGTGTTCGCGAGTTCTCTTCAGGTACTCGTGTTATGTTTCATACCTACTCTGAGTTCTATTTTACAGAGATTAGCAAGTGTTCGCGAGTTCTCTTCAGGTACTCGCGTTATGTTTTATACCTGCTTTGAGTTCTCTTTTGCAGAGATTAGCAGGAGCTCGCGAGTTCTCTTCAGGTACTCGCGTTATGTTCTATACCTGCTTTGAGTTCTCTTTTGCAGAGATTAGCAGTTGTTCGCGAGTTCTCTTCAGGTACTCGCGTTACGTTTTATACCTGCTTTGAGTTCTCTTTTGCAGAGATTAGCAGGTGTTCGCGAGTTCTCTTCAGGTACTCGCGCAATGTTTTATACCTGCTTTGAGTTCTCTTCTGTAGAGATTAGCAAGTGCTGGCGAGGTGCATTATGTTTTATACCTGCTTTGATTTCTCTTTTGCATTGATTAGCAGGTGTTCGCGAGGTCTCTTCATGTCCTCGCGTTATGTTTTATACCTGCTTTGAGTCCTCTTTTGCAGAGAATAGCAGGTGTTCGCGAGTTCTCTTCAGGTACTCGCGTTATGTTTTATACCTGCTTTGAGTTCTCTTTTGTAGAGATTAGCAGGAGCTCGCGAGTTCTCTTCAGTTACTCGCGTTATGTTCTATACCTGCTTTGAGTTATCTTTTGCAGAGATTAGCAGGTGTTCGTGAGTTCTCTTGAGGTACTCACGTTATGTTTTATACCTGCTTTGAGTTCTCTTTTGCAGAGATTAGCAGGTGCTCGCGAGGTCTCTTCAGGTACTCGCGTTATGTTTTATACCTGCTCTGAGTTCTCTTTTGCAGAGATTAGCAGGTGTTCGCGAGTTCTCTTCAGGTACTCGCGTTATGTTTTATACCTGCTTTGAGTTCTCTTTTGCAGAGAATAGCAGGTGTTCGCGAGTTCTCTTCAGGTACCCGCGTTATGTTTTATACCTGCTTTGAGTTCTCTTTTACAGAGATAAGCAGGTGTTCGCGAGTTCTATTCAGGTACTCGCGTTATGTTTTATACCTGCTCTGAGTTCTCTTTTGCAGAGATTAGCAGGTGTTCACGAGTTCTCTTCAGGTACTCGTGTTATGTTTTATACCTGCTCTGAGTTCTCTTTTGCAGATATTAGCAGGTGTTCGTGAGTTCTCTTAAGGTACTCGCGTTATGTTTTATACCTGTTTTGAGTTCTCTTTTGCAGAGGATAACAGGTGTTCGCGAGTTCTCTTCAGGTACTCGCGTTATGTTTTATACCTGCTTTGAGTTCTCTTTTGCAGAGATTAGCAGGAGCTCGCGAGTTCTCTACAAGTACTCGCGTTATGTTTTATACCTGCTTTGAGTTCTCTTTTGCAGAGATAAGCAGGTTTTCGCGAGTTCTCTTCAGGTACTCACGTTATGTTTAATACCTGCTCTTAGTTCTCTTTTGCAGAGATTAGCAGGTAGTCGCGAGGTCTATTCAGGTACTCGCGTTATGTTTTATACCTGCTTTGAGTTCTCTTTTGTAGAGGATAGTAGGTGTTCGCGAGTTCTTTTCAGGTACTCACGTTATGTTTTATACCTGCTTTGAGTTCTCTTTTGCAGAGATTAGCAGGAGCTCGCGAGTTCTCTTCATGTACTCGCATTATGATTTATACCTGCTTTGAGTTCTCTTTTGCAGAGATTAGCAGGTGTTCGCGAGTTCTCTTCAGGTACTCGTGTTATGTTTTATACCTGCGTTGAGTTCTCCTTTGCAGAGGATAGCAGGTGGTCGCGAGTTCTCTTCAGGTACACGCGTTATGTTTTATATCTGCTTTGAGTTCTCTTTTGTAGAGATTAGCAGGAGATCGCGAGTCCTCTTCAGGTACTCGCGTTATGTTTTATACTTGCTTTGAGTTCTCTTTTGTAGAGATTAGCAGGTGTTCGCGAGTTCTCTTCAGGTACTCGCGTTATGTTCTATACCTGCTTTGAGTTCTCTTTTGCAGAGATTAGCAGGTGTTCGCGAGTTCTCTTCAGGTACTCGCGTTATGTTTTATACCTGCTTTGAGTTCTATTTTGGAGAGATTAGCAGGTGTTCGCGAGTTCTCTTCAGGTACACGCGTTATGTTTTATACCTGCTTTGAGTTCTCTTTTACAGAGATTAGCAGGTGTTCGCGAGTTCTCTTCAGGTACTCGCGTTATGTTTTATACCTGCTTTGAGTTCTCTTCTGCAGAGATTAGCAGGTGCTCGCGAGGTGTGTTATGTTTTATACCCGCTTTGAGTTCTCTTTTGTAGAGATTAGCAGGTGTTCGCGAGGTCTCTTCTGGAACTCGCGTTATGTTTTATACCTGCTTTGAGTCCTCTTTTGTAGAGAATAGCATGTGTTCGCGAGTTCTCTATAGGTACTCGCGTTATGTTTTATACCTGCTTTGCGTTCTCTTTTGCAGAGATTAGCAGGAGCTCGCGAGTTCTCTTCAGGTACTAGCGTTATGTTCTATACCTGCTTTGAGTTCTCTTTTGCAGAGATTAGCAGGTGTTCGCGAGTTCTCTTCAGGTACTCACGTTATGTTTTATACCTGCTTTGAGTTCTCTTTTGCAGAGATTAGCAGGTGCTCGCGAGGTCTCTTCAGGTTCTCGCGTTATGTTTTATACCTGCTTTGAGTTCTCTTTTGCATAGATTAGCAGGTATTCGTGAGTTCTCTTCGGGTACCCGCGTTATGTTTTATACCTGCTTTGAGTTCTCTTTTGCTGAGAATAGCATGTGTTCACGAGTTCTCTTCAGCTACTCGCGTTATGTTTTATACCTGCTTTGACTTCTCTTTTGCAGAGATAAGCAGGTGTTTGCGAGTTCTCTTCAGGTACTCGCGTTATGTTTTATACCTGCTCTGAGTTCTCTTTTGCAGAGATTAGCTGGTGTTCACGAGTTCTCTTTAGGTACTCGCGTTATGTTGTATACCTGCTCTGAGTTCTCTTTTGCATAGATTAGCAAGTGTTCGCGAGTTCTCTTCAGGTACTCGCGTTATGTTTTATACCTGCTTTGAGTTCTCTTTTGTAGAGGATAGCAGGTGTTCGCGAGTTCTCTTAAGGTACTCGCGTTATGTTTTATACCTTCTTTGAGTTCTCTTTTTTTGCAGAGATTAGCAGGAGTTCGTGAGTTCTCTTCAGGTACTCGCGTTATGTTTTATACCTGCTTTGAGTTCTCTTTTGCAGAGATAAGCACGTGTTCGCGAGTTCTCTTCAGGTACTCGCCTTATGTTTTATACCTGCTCTAAGTTCTCTTTTGCAGAGATTAGCAGGTGTTCGCGAGTCCTCTTCAGGTACTCGCATTATGTTTTATAACTGCTTTGAGTTCTCTTTTGCAGAGGATAGCAGGTGTTCGCGAGTTCTCTTCAGGTACTCGCGTTATGTTTTATACCTGCTTTGAGTTTTCTTTTGCAGAGATTAGCACGAGCTCGCGAGTTCTCTTCAGGTACTCGCGTTATGTTCTATACCTGCTTTGAGTTCTCTTTTGCAGAGATTAGCAGGTGTTCGCGAGTTCTCTTCAGGTACTCGCGTTATGTTTTATACCTGCTTTAAGTTCTCTTTTGCAGAGATTAGCAGGTGTTCGCGAGTTCTCTTCAGGTACTCGCGTTATGTTTTATACCTGCTTTGAGTTCTCTTTTGCAGAGATTAGCAGGTGTTCGCGAGTTCTCTTCAGGTACTCGCGTTATGTTTTATACCTGCTTTGAGTTCTCTTATGCAGAGATTAGCAGGTGCTCGCGAGGTCTCTTCAGGTACTCGCGTTATGTTTTATACCTGCTTTGAGTTCTCTTTTGCAGAGATAAGCAGGTGTTCGCGAGTTCTTTTCAGGTACTAGCGTAATGTTTTATACCTGCTTTGAGTTCTCTTTTGCAGAGATTAGCAGGAGCTCGCGAGTTCTCTTCAGGTACTCGCGTTATGTTCTATACCTGCTTTGAGTCCTCTTTTGCAGAGAATAGCAGGTGTTCGTTAGTTCTCTTCAGGTACTCGCGTTATGTTTTATACCTGCTTTGAGTTCTCTTTTGCAGAGATAAGCAGGTGTTCGCGAGTTCTCTTCAGGTACCCGCGTTATGTTTTATACCTGCATTGAGTTCTCTTTTACAGAGATAAGCAGGTGTTCGCGAGTTCTATTCAGGTACTCGCGTTATGTTTTATACCTGCTCTGAGTTCTCTTTTGCAGAGATTAGCAGGTGTTCACGAGTTCTCTTCAGGTACTCGCGTTATGTTTTATACCTGCTCTGAGTTCTCTTTTGCAGAGATTAGCAGGTGTTCGCGAGTTCTCTTAAGGTACTCGCGTTATGTTTTATACCTGCTTTGAGTTCTCTTTTGCAGAGGATAGCAGGTGTTCGCGAGTTCTCTTCAGGTACTCGCGTTATGTTTTATACCTGCTTTGAGTTTTCTTTTGCAGAGATTAGCACGAGCTCGCGAGTTCTCTTCAGGTACTCGCGTTATGTTCTATACCTGCTTTGAGTTCTCTTTTGCAGAGATTAGCAGGTGTTCGCGAGTTCTCTTCAGGTACTCGCGTTATGTTTTATACCTGCTTTAAGTTCTCTTTTGCAGAGATTAGCAGGTGTTCGCGAGTTCTCTTCAGGTACTCGCGTTATGTTTTATACCTGCTTTGAGTTCTCTTTTGCAGAGATTAGCAGGTGCTCGCGAGTTCTCTTCAGGTACTCGCGTTATGTTTTATACCTGCTTTGAGTTCTCTTATGCAGAGATTAGCAGGTGCTCGCGAGGTCTCTTCAGGTACTCGCGTTATGTTTTATACCTGCTTTGAGTTCTCTTTTGCAGAGATAAGCAGGTGTTCGCGAGTTCTTTTCAGGTACTAGCGTTATGTTTTATACCTGCTTTGAGTTCTCTTTTGCAGAGATTAGCAGGAGCTCGCGAGTTCTCTTCAGGTACTCGCGTTATGTTCTATACCTGCTTTGAGTCCTCTTTTGCAGAGAATAGCAGGTGTTCGTGAGTTCTCTTCAGGTACTCGCGTTATGTTTTATACCTGCTTTGAGTTCTCTTTTGCAGAGATAAGCAGGTGTTCGCGAGTTCTCTTCAGGTACTAGCGTTATGTTTTATACCTGCTTTGAGTTCTCTTTTGCAGAGATTAGCCGGTGTTCGCGAGTTCTCTTGAGGTACTCACGTTATGTTTTATACCTGCTTTGAGTTCTCTTTTGCAGAGATTAGCAGGTGCTCGCGAGGTCTCTTCAGGTACTCGCGTTATGTTTTATACCTGCTCTGAGTTCTCTTTTGCAGAGATTAGCAGGTGTTCGCGAGTTCTCTTTAGGTACTCGCGTTATGTTTTATACCTGCTTTGAGTTCTCTTTTGCAGAGAATAGCAGGTGTTCGCGAGTTCTCTTCAGGTACCCGCGTTATGTTTTATACCTACTTTGAGTTTTCTTTTGCAGAGATTAGCACGAGCTCGCGAGTTCTCTTCAGGTACTCGCGTTATGTTTTATACCTGCTTTGAGTTCTCTTTTGCAGAGATTAGCAGGTGCTCGCGAGTTCTCTTCAGGTACTCGCGTTATGTTTTATACCTGCTTTGAGTTCTCTTATGCAGAGATTAGCAGGTGCTCGCGAGGTCTCTTCAGGTACTCGCGTTATGTTTTATACCTGCTTTGAGTTCTCTTTTGCAGAGATAAGCAGGTGTTCGCGAGTTCTTTTCAGGTACTAGCGTTATGTTTTATACCTGCTTTGAGTTCTCTTTTGCAGAGATTAGCAGGAGCTCGCGAGTTCTCTTCAGGTACTCGCGTTATGTTCTATACCTGCTTTGAGTCCTCTTTTGCAGAGAATAGCAGGTGTTCGTGAGTTCTCTTCAGGTACTCGCGTTATGTTTTATACCTGCTTTGAGTTCTCTTTTGCAGAGATAAGCAGGTGTTCGCGAGTTCTCTTCAGGTACTAGCGTTATGTTTTATACCTGCTTTGAGTTCTCTTTTGCAGAGATTAGCCGGTGTTCGCGAGTTCTCTTGAGGTACTCACGTTATGTTTTATACCTGCTTTGAGTTCTCTTTTGCAGAGATTAGCAGGTGCTCGCGAGGTCTCTTCAGGTACTCGCGTTATGTTTTATACCTGCTCTGAGTTCTCTTTTGCAGAGATTAGCAGGTGTTCGCGAGTTCTCTTTAGGTACTCGCGTTATGTTTTATACCTGCTTTGAGTTCTCTTTTGGAGAGAATAGCAGGTGTTCTCGAGTTCTCTTCAGGTACCCGCGTTATGTTTTATACCTACTTTAAGTTTTCTTTTGCAGAGATTAGCACGAGCTCGCGAGTTCTCTTCAGGTGTTCGCGTTATGTTTTATACCTGCTCTGAGTTCTCTTTTGCAGAGATTAGCAGGTGTTCACGAGTTCTCTTCAGGTACTCGCGTTATGTTTTATACCTGCTCTGAGTTCTCTTTTGCAGAGATTAGCAGGTGTTCGCGAGTTCTCTTAAGGTACTCGCGTTATGTTTTATACCTGCTTTGAGTTCTCTTTTGCAGAGGATAACAGGTGTTCGCGAGTTCTCTTCAGGTACTCGCGTTATGTTTTATACCTGCTTTGAGTTCTCTGTTGCAGAGATTAGCAGGAGCTCGCGAGTTCTCTACAAGTACTCGCGTTATGTTTTATACCTGCTTTGAGTTCTCTTTTGCAGAGATAAGCAGGTTTTCGCGAGTTCTCTTCAGGTACTCACGTTATGTTTAATACCTGCTCTTAGTTCTCTTTTGCAGAGATTAGCAGGTAGTCGCGAGGTCTATTCAGGTACTCGCGTTATGTTTTATACCTGCTTTGAGTTCTCTTTTGTAGAGGATAGTAGGTGTTCGCGAGTTCTTTTCAGGTACTCACGTTATGTTTTATACCTGCTTTGAGTTCTCTTTTGCAGAGATTAGCAGAGCTCGCGAGTTCTCTTCAGGTGTTCGCGTTATGTTCTATACCTGCTTTGAGGTCTCTTTTGCAGAGATTAGCAGGTGTTCGCGAGTTCTCTTCAGGTACTCGCGTTATTTTTATACCTGCTTTGAGCTCTCTTTTGCACAGATTAGTAGGTGTTCGCGAGTTCTCTTCATGTACTCGCATTATGATTTATACCTGCTTTGAGTTCTCTTTTGCAGAGATTAGCAGGTGTTCGCGAGTTCTCTTCAGGTACTCGCGTTATGTTTTATACCTGCGTTGAGTTCTCTTTTGCAGAGGATAGCAGGTGGTCGCGAGTTCTCTTCAGGTACACGCGTTATGTTTTATACCTGCTTTGAGTTCTCTTTTGTAGAGATTAGCAGGAGATCGCGAGTCCTCTTCAGGTACTCGCGTTATGTTTTATACTTGCTTTGAGTTCTCTTTTGTAGAGATTAGCAGGTGTTCGCGAGTTCTCTTCAGGTACTCGCGTTATGTTCTATACCTGCTTTGAGTTCTCTTTTGCAGAGATTAGCAGGTGTTCGCGAGTTCTCTTCAGGTACTCGCGTTATGTTTTATACCTGCTTTGAGTTCTATTTTGGAGAGATTAGCAGGTGTTCGCGAGTTCTCTTCAGGTACACGAATTATGTTTTATACCTGCTTTGAGTTCTCTTTTACAGAGATTAGCAGGTGTTCGCGAGTTCTCTTCAGGTACTCGCGTTATGTTTTATACCTGCTTTGAGTTCTCTTCTGCAGAGATTAGCAGGTGCTCGCGAAGTGTGTTATGTTTTATACCCGCTTTGAGTTCTCTTTTGCAGAGATTAGCAGGTGTTCGCGAGGTCTCTTCTGGAACTCGAGTTATGTTTTATACCTGCTTTGAGTCCTCTTTTGTAGAGAATAGCATGTGTTCGCGAGTTCTCTATAGGTACTCGCGTTATGTTTTATACCTGCTTTGCGTTCTCTTTTGCAGAGATTAACAGGAGCTCGCGAGTTCTCTTCAGGTACTAGCGTTATGTTCTATACCTGCTTTGAGTTCTCTTTTGCAGAGATTAGCAGGTGTTCGCGAGTTCTCTTCAGGTACTCACGTTATGTTTTATACCTGCTTTGAGTTCTCTTTTGCAGAGATTAGCAGGTGCTCGCGAGGTCTCTTAAGGTTCTCGCGTTATGTTTTATACCTGCTTTGAGTTCTCTTTTGCATAGATTAGCAGGTATTCGTGAGTTCTCTTCGGGTACCCGCGTTATGTTTTATACCTGCTTTGAGTTCTCTTTTGCTGAGAATAGCAGGTGTTCACGAGTTCTCCTCAGCTACTCGCGTTATGTTTTATACCTGCTTTGACTTCTCTTTTGCAGAGATAAGCAGGTGTTTGCGAGTTCTCTTCAGGTACTCGCGTTATGTTTATACCTGCTCTGAGTTCTCTTTTGCAGAGATTAGCAGGTGTTCACGAGTTCTCTTTAGGTACTCGCGTTATGTTGTATACCTGCTCTGAGTTCTCTTTTGCATAGATTAGCAAGTGTTCGCGAGTTCTCTTCAGGTACTCGCGTTATGTTTTATACCTGCTTTGAGTTCTCTTTTGTAGAGGATAGCAGGTGTTCGCGAGTTCTCTTCAGGTACTCGCGTTATGTTTTATACCTTCTTTGAGTTCTCTTTTTTTGCAGAGATTAGCAGGAGTTCGTGAGTTCTCTTCAGGTACTCGCGTTATGTTTTATAACTGCTTTGAGTTCTCTTTTGCAGAGATAAGCACGTGTTCGCGAGTTCTCTTCAGGTACTCGCCTTATGTTTTATACCTGCTTTAAGTTCTCTTTTGCAGAGATTAGCAGGTGTTCGCGAGTCCTCTTCAGGTACTCGCATTATGTTTTATAACTGCTTTGAGTTCTCTTTTGCAGAGGATAGCAGGTGTTCGCGAGTTCTCTTCAGGTACTCGCGTTATGTTTTATACCTGCTTTGAGTTTTCTTTTGCAGAGATTAGCACAAGCTCGCGAGTTCTCTTCAGGTACTCGCGTTATGTTCTATACCTGCTTTGAGTTCTCTTTTGCAGAGATTAGCAGGTGTTCGCGAGTTCTCTTCAGGTACTCGCGTTATGTTTTATACCTGCTTTGAGTTCTCTTTTGCAGAGATTAGCAGGTGTTCGCGAGTTTTCTTCAGGTACTCGCGTTATGTTTTATACCTGCTTTGAGTTCTCTTTTGCAGAGATTAGCAGGTGTTCGCGAGTTCTCTTCAGGTACTCGCGTTATGTTTTATACCTGCTTTGAGTTCTCTTATGCAGAGATTAGCAGGTGCTCGCGAGGTCTCTTCAGGTACTCGCGTTATGTTTTATACCTGCTTTGAGTTCTCTTTTGCAGAGATAAGCAGGTGTTCGCGAGTTCTCTTCAGGTACTAGCGTTATGTTTTATACCTGCTTTGAGTTCTCTTTTGCAGAGATTAGCAAGAGCTCGCGAGTTCTCTTCAGGTACTCGCGTTATGTTCTATACCTGCTTTGAGTCCTCTTTTGCAGAGAATAGCAGGTGTTCGCAAGTTCTCTTCAGGTACTCGCGTTATGTTTTATACCTGCTTTGAGTTCTCTTTTGCAGAGATAAGCAGGTGTTCGCGAGTTCTATTCAGGTACTCGCGTTATGTTTTATACCTGCGTTGAGTTCTCTTTTGCAGAGGATAGCAGGTGGTCGCGAGTTCTCTTCAGGTACACGCGTTATGTTTTATACCTGCTTTGAGTTCTCTTTTGTAGAGATTAGCAGGAGATCGCGAGTCCTCTTCAGGTACTCGCGTTATGTTTTATACTTGCTTTGAGTTCTCTTTTGTAGAGATTAGCAGGTGTTCGCGAGTTCTCTTCAGGTACTCGCGTTATGTTCTATACCTGCTTTGAGTTCTCTTTTGCAGAGATTAGCAGGTGTTCGCGAGTTCTCTTCAGGTACTTGCGTTATGTTTTATACCTGCTTTGAGTTCTATTTTGGAGAGATTAGCAGGTGTTCGCGAGTTCTCTTCAGGTACACGCGTTATGTTTTATACCTGCTTTGAGTTCTCTTTTACAGAGATTAGCAGGTGTTTGCGAGTTCTCTTCAGGTACTCGTGTTATGTTTTATACCTGCTTTGAGTTCTCTTCTGCAGAGATTAGCAGGTGTTCGCGAGGTGTGTTATGTTTTATACCCGCTTTGAGTTCTCTTTTGCAGAGATTAGCAGGTGTTCGCGAGGTCTCTTCTGGAACTCGCGTTATGTTTTATACCTGCTTTGAGTCCTCTTTTGTAGAGAATAGCATGTGTTCGCGAGTTCTCTATAGGTACTCGCGTTATGTTTTATACCTGCTTTGCGTTCTCTTTTGCAGAGATTAGCAGGAGCTCGCGAGTTCTCTTCAGGTACTAGCGTTATGTTCTATACCTGCTTTGAGTTCTCTTTTGCAGAGATTAGCAGGTGTTCGCGAGTTCTCTTCAGGTACTCACGTTATGTTTTATACCTGCTTTGAGTTCTCTTTTGCAGAGATTAGCAGGTGCTCGCGAGGTCTCTTCAGGTTCTCGCGTTATGTTTTATACCTGCTTTGAGTTCTTTTTTGCATAGATTAGCAGGTATTCGTGAGTTCTCTTCTGGTACCCGCGTTATGTTTTATACCTGCTTTGAGTTCTCTTTTGCTGAGAATAGCAGGTGTTCACGAGTTCTCCTCAGCTACTCGCGTTATGTTTTATACCTGCTTTGACTTCTCTTTTGCAGAGATAAGCAGGTGTTTGCGAGTTCTCTTTAGGTACTCGCGTTATGTTTTATACCTGCTCTGAGTTCTCTTTTGCAGAGATTAGCAGGTGTTCACGAGTTCTCTTTAGGTACTCGCGTTATGTTGTATACCTGCTCTGAGTTCTCTTTTGCATAGATTAGTAAGTGTTCGCGAGTTCTCTTCAGGTACTCGCGTTATGTTTTATACCTGCTTTGAGTTCTCTTTTGTAGAGGATAGCAGGTGTTCGCGAGTTCTCTTCAGGTACTCGCGTTATGTTTTATACCTGCTTTGAGTTCTCTTTTGCAGAGATTAGCCGGTGTTCGCGAGTTCTCTTCAGGTACTAGCGTTATGTTTTATACCTGCTTTGAGTTCTCTTTTGCAGAGATTAGCCGGTGTTCGCGAGTTCTCTTGAGGTACTCACGTTATGTTTTATACCTGCTTTGAGTTCTCTTTTGCAGAGATTAGCAGGTGCTCGCGAGGTCTCTTCAGGTACTCGCGTTATGTTTTATACCTGCTCTGAGTTCTCTTTTGCAGAGATTAGCAGGTGTTCGCGAGTTCTCTTTAGGTACTCGCGTTATGTTTTATACCTGCTTTGAGTTCTCTTTTGCAGAGAATAGCAGGTGTTCGCGAGTTCTCTTAAGGTACCCGCGTTATGTTTTATACCTACTTTGAGTTTTCTTTTGCAGAGATTAGCACGAGCTCGCGAGTTCTCTTCAGGTACTCGCGTTATGTTTTATACCTGCTTTGAGTTCTCTTTTGCAGAGATTAGCAGGTGCTCGCGAGTTCTCTTCAGGTACTCGCGTTATGTTTTATACCTGCTTTGAGTTCTCTTATGCAGAGATTAGCAGGTGCTCGCGAGGTCTCTTCAGGTACTCGCGTTATGTTTTATACCTGCTTTGAGTTCTCTTTTGCAGAGATAAGCAGGTGTTCGCGAGTTCTTTTCAGGTACTAGCGTTATGTTTTATACCTGCTTTGAGTTCTCTTTTGCAGAGATTAGCAGGAGCTCGCGAGTTCTCTTCAGGTACTCGCGTTATGTTCTATACCTGCTTTGAGTCCTCTTTTGCAGAGAATAGCAGGTGTTCGTGAGTTCTCTTCAGGTACTCGCGTTATGTTTTATACCTGCTTTGAGTTCTCTTTTGCAGAGATAAGCAGGTGTTCGCGAGTTCTCTTCAGGTACTAGCGTTATGTTTTATACCTGCTTTGAGTTCTCTTTTGCAGAGATTAGCCGGTGTTCGCGAGTTCTCTTGAGGTACTCACGTTATGTTTTATACCTGCTTTGAGTTCTCTTTTGCAGAGATTAGCAGGTGCTCGCGAGGTCTCTTCAGGTACTCGCGTTATGTTTTATACCTGCTCTGAGTTCTCTTTTGCAGAGATTAGCAGGTGTTCGCGAGTTCTCTTTAGGTACTCGCGTTATGTTTTATACCTGCTTTGAGTTCTCTTTTGGAGAGAATAGCAGGTGTTCTCGAGTTCTCTTCAGGTACCCGCGTTATGTTTTATACCTACTTTAAGTTTTCTTTTGCAGAGATTAGCACGAGCTCGCGAGTTCTCTTCAGGTGTTCGCGTTATGTTTTATACCTGCTCTGAGTTCTCTTTTGCAGAGATTAGCAGGTGTTCACGAGTTCTCTTCAGGTACTCGCGTTATGTTTTATACCTGCTCTGAGTTCTCTTTTGCAGAGATTAGCAGGTGTTCGCGAGTTCTCTTAAGGTACTCGCGTTATGTTTTATACCTGCTTTGAGTTCTCTTTTGCAGAGGATAACAGGTGTTCGCGAGTTCTCTTCAGGTACTCGCGTTATGTTTTATACCTGCTTTGAGTTCTCTGTTGCAGAGATTAGCAGGAGCTCGCGAGTTCTCTACAAGTACTCGCGTTATGTTTTATACCTGCTTTGAGTTCTCTTTTGCAGAGATAAGCAGGTTTTCGCGAGTTCTCTTCAGGTACTCACGTTATGTTTAATACCTGCTCTTAGTTCTCTTTTGCAGAGATTAGCAGGTAGTCGCGAGGTCTATTCAGGTACTCGCGTTATGTTTTATACCTGCTTTGAGTTCTCTTTTGTAGAGGATAGTAGGTGTTCGCGAGTTCTTTTCAGGTACTCACGTTATGTTTTATACCTGCTTTGAGTTCTCTTTTGCAGAGATTAGCAGAGCTCGCGAGTTCTCTTCAGGTGTTCGCGTTATGTTCTATACCTGCGTTGAGGTCTCTTTTGCAGAGATTAGCAGGTGTTCGCGAGTTCTCTTCAGGTACTCGCGTTATTTTTATACCTGCTTTGAGCTCTCTTTTGCACAGATTAGTAGGTGTTCGCGAGTTCTCTTCATGTACTCGCATTATGATTTATACCTGCTTTGAGTTCTCTTTTGCAGAGATTAGCAGGTGTTCGCGAGTTCTCTTCAGGTACTCGCGTTATGTTTTATACCTGCGTTGAGTTCTCTTTTGCAGAGGATAGCAGGTGGTCGCGAGTTCTCTTCAGGTACACGCGTTATGTTTTATACCTGCTTTGAGTTCTCTTTTGTAGAGATTAGCAGGAGATCGCGAGTCCTCTTCAGGTACTCGCGTTATGTTTTATACTTGCTTTGAGTTCTCTTTTGTAGAGATTAGCAGGTGTTCGCGAGTTCTCTTCAGGTACTCGCGTTATGTTCTATACCTGCTTTGAGTTCTCTTTTGCAGAGATTAGCAGGTGTTCGCGAGTTCTCTTCAGGTACTCGCGTTATGTTTTATACCTGCTTTGAGTTCTATTTTGGAGAGATTAGCAGGTGTTCGCGAGTTCTCTTCAGGTACACGAATTATGTTTTATACCTGCTTTGAGTTCTCTTTTACAGAGATTAGCAGGTGTTCGCGAGTTCTCTTCAGGTACTCGCGTTATGTTTTATACCTGCTTTGAGTTCTCTTCTGCAGAGATTAGCAGGTGCTCGCGAAGTGTGTTATGTTTTATACCCGCTTTGAGTTCTCTTTTGCAGAGATTAGCAGGTGTTCGCGAGGTCTCTTCTGGAACTCGAGTTATGTTTTATACCTGCTTTGAGTCCTCTTTTGTAGAGAATAGCATGTGTTCGCGAGTTCTCTATAGGTACTCGCGTTATGTTTTATACCTGCTTTGCGTTCTCTTTTGCAGAGATTAACAGGAGCTCGCGAGTTCTCTTCAGGTACTAGCGTTATGTTCTATACCTGCTTTGAGTTCTCTTTTGCAGAGATTAGCAGGTGTTCGCGAGTTCTCTTCAGGTACTCACGTTATGTTTTATACCTGCTTTGAGTTCTCTTTTGCAGAGATTAGCAGGTGCTCGCGAGGTCTCTTAAGGTTCTCGCGTTATGTTTTATACCTGCTTTGAGTTCTCTTTTGCATAGATTAGCAGGTATTCGTGAGTTCTCTTCGGGTACCCGCGTTATGTTTTATACCTGCTTTGAGTTCTCTTTTGCTGAGAATAGCAGGTGTTCACGAGTTCTCCTCAGCTACTCGCGTTATGTTTTATACCTGCTTTGACTTCTCTTTTGCAGAGATAAGCAGGTGTTTGCGAGTTCTCTTCAGGTACTCGCGTTATGTTTATACCTGCTCTGAGTTCTCTTTTGCAGAGATTAGCAGGTGTTCACGAGTTCTCTTTAGGTACTCGCGTTATGTTGTATACCTGCTCTGAGTTCTCTTTTGCATAGATTAGCAAGTGTTCGCGAGTTCTCTTCAGGTACTCGCGTTATGTTTTATACCTGCTTTGAGTTCTCTTTTGTAGAGGATAGCAGGTGTTCGCGAGTTCTCTTCAGGTACTCGCGTTATGTTTTATACCTTCTTTGAGTTCTCTTTTTTTGCAGAGATTAGCAGGAGTTCGTGAGTTCTCTTCAGGTACTCGCGTTATGTTTTATAACTGCTTTGAGTTCTCTTTTGCAGAGATAAGCACGTGTTCGCGAGTTCTCTTCAGGTACTCGCCTTATGTTTTATACCTGCTTTAAGTTCTCTTTTGCAGAGATTAGCAGGTGTTCGCGAGTCCTCTTCAGGTACTCGCATTATGTTTTATAACTGCTTTGAGTTCTCTTTTGCAGAGGATAGCAGGTGTTCGCGAGTTCTCTTCAGGTACTCGCGTTATGTTTTATACCTGCTTTGAGTTTTCTTTTGCAGAGATTAGCACAAGCTCGCGAGTTCTCTTCAGGTACTCGCGTTATGTTCTATACCTGCTTTGAGTTCTCTTTTGCAGAGATTAGCAGGTGTTCGCGAGTTCTCTTCAGGTACTCGCGTTATGTTTTATACCTGCTTTGAGTTCTCTTTTGCAGAGATTAGCAGGTGTTCGCGAGTTTTCTTCAGGTACTCGCGTTATGTTTTATACCTGCTTTGAGTTCTCTTTTGCAGAGATTAGCAGGTGTTCGCGAGTTCTCTTCAGGTACTCGCGTTATGTTTTATACCTGCTTTGAGTTCTCTTATGCAGAGATTAGCAGGTGCTCGCGAGGTCTCTTCAGGTACTCGCGTTATGTTTTATACCTGCTTTGAGTTCTCTTTTGCAGAGATAAGCAGGTGTTCGCGAGTTCTCTTCAGGTACTAGCGTTATGTTTTATACCTGCTTTGAGTTCTCTTTTGCAGAGATTAGCAAGAGCTCGCGAGTTCTCTTCAGGTACTCGCGTTATGTTCTATACCTGCTTTGAGTCCTCTTTTGCAGAGAATAGCAGGTGTTCGCAAGTTCTCTTCAGGTACTCGCGTTATGTTTTATACCTGCTTTGAGTTCTCTTTTGCAGAGATAAGCAGGTGTTCGCGAGTTCTATTCAGGTACTCGCGTTATGTTTTATACCTGCGTTGAGTTCTCTTTTGCAGAGGATAGCAGGTGGTCGCGAGTTCTCTTCAGGTACACGCGTTATGTTTTATACCTGCTTTGAGTTCTCTTTTGTAGAGATTAGCAGGAGATCGCGAGTCCTCTTCAGGTACTCGCGTTATGTTTTATACTTGCTTTGAGTTCTCTTTTGTAGAGATTAGCAGGTGTTCGCGAGTTCTCTTCAGGTACTCGCGTTATGTTCTATACCTGCTTTGAGTTCTCTTTTGCAGAGATTAGCAGGTGTTCGCGAGTTCTCTTCAGGTACTTGCGTTATGTTTTATACCTGCTTTGAGTTCTATTTTGGAGAGATTAGCAGGTGTTCGCGAGTTCTCTTCAGGTACACGCGTTATGTTTTATACCTGCTTTGAGTTCTCTTTTACAGAGATTAGCAGGTGTTTGCGAGTTCTCTTCAGGTACTCGTGTTATGTTTTATACCTGCTTTGAGTTCTCTTCTGCAGAGATTAGCAGGTGTTCGCGAGGTGTGTTATGTTTTATACCCGCTTTGAGTTCTCTTTTGCAGAGATTAGCAGGTGTTCGCGAGGTCTCTTCTGGAACTCGCGTTATGTTTTATACCTGCTTTGAGTCCTCTTTTGTAGAGAATAGCATGTGTTCGCGAGTTCTCTATAGGTACTCGCGTTATGTTTTATACCTGCTTTGCGTTCTCTTTTGCAGAGATTAGCAGGAGCTCGCGAGTTCTCTTCAGGTACTAGCGTTATGTTCTATACCTGCTTTGAGTTCTCTTTTGCAGAGATTAGCAGGTGTTCGCGAGTTCTCTTCAGGTACTCACGTTATGTTTTATACCTGCTTTGAGTTCTCTTTTGCAGAGATTAGCAGGTGCTCGCGAGGTCTCTTCAGGTTCTCGCGTTATGTTTTATACCTGCTTTGAGTTCTCTTTTGCATAGATTAGCAGGTATTCGTGAGTTCTCTTCTGGTACCCGCGTTATGTTTTATACCTGCTTTGAGTTCTCTTTTGCTGAGAATAGCAGGTGTTCACGAGTTCTCCTCAGCTACTCGCGTTATGTTTTATACCTGCTTTGACTTCTCTTTTGCAGAGATAAGCAGGTGTTTGCGAGTTCTCTTTAGGTACTCGCGTTATGTTTTATACCTGCTCTGAGTTCTCTTTTGCAGAGATTAGCAGGTGTTCACGAGTTCTCTTTAGGTACTCGCGTTATGTTGTATACCTGCTCTGAGTTCTCTTTTGCATAGATTAGTAAGTGTTCGCGAGTTCTCTTCAGGTACTCGCGTTATGTTTTATACCTGCTTTGAGTTCTCTTTTGTAGAGGATAGCAGGTGTTCGCGAGTTCTCTTCAGGTACTCGCGTTATGTTTTATACCTTCTTTGAGTTCTCTTTTTTTGCAGAGATTAGCAGGAGTTCGTGAGTTCTCTTCAGGTACTCGCGTTATGTTTTATACCTGCTTTGAGTTCTCTTTTGCAGAGATAAGCACGTGTTCGCGAGTTCTCTTCAGGTACTCGCCTTATGTTTTATACCTGCTCTAAGTTCTCTTTTGCAGAGATTAGCAGGTGTTCGTGAGTCCTCTTGAGGTACTCGCATTATGTTTTATAACTGCTTTGAGTTCTCTTTTGCAGAGGATAGCAGGTGTTCGCGAGTTCTCTTCAGGTACTCGCGTTATGTTTTATACCTGCTTTGAGTTTTCTTTTGCAGAGATTAGCACGAGCTCGCGAGTTCTCTTCAGGTACTCGCGTTATGTTCTATACCTGCTTTGAGTTCTCTTTTGCAGAGATTAGCAGGTGTTCGCGAGTTCTCTTCAGGTACTCGCGTTATGTTTTATACCTGCTTTGAGTTCTCTTATGCAGAGATTAGCAGGTGCTCGCGAGGTCTCTTCAGGTACTCGCGTTATGTTTTATACCTGCTTTGAGTTCTCTTTTGCAGAGATAAGCAGGTGTTCGCGAGTTCTCTTCACGTACTAGTGTTATGTTTTATACCTACTTTGAGTTCTCTTTTGCAGAGATTAGCAGGAGCTCGCGAGTTCTCTTCAGGTACTCGCGTTATGTTCTATACCTGCTTTGAGTCCTCTTTTGCAGAGAATAGCAGGTGTTCGCGAGTTCTCTTCAGGTACTCGCGTTATGTTTTATACCTGCTTTGAGTTCTCTTTTGCAGAGATAAGCAGGTGTTCGCGAGTTCTCTTCAGGTACTAGCGTTATGTTTTATACCTGCTTTGAGTTCTCTTTTGCAGAGATTAGCAGGTGTTCGCGAGTTCTCTTCAGGTGTTCGCGTTATGTTTTATACCTGCTTTGAGTTCTCTTTTGCAGAGATTAGCAGGTGCTCGCGAGGTCTCTTCAGGTACTCGCGTTATGTTTTATACCTGCTCTGAGTTCTCTTTTGCAGAGATTAGCAGGTGTTCGCGAGTTCTCTTCAGGTACTCGCGTTATGTTTTATACCTGCTTTGAGTTCTCTTTTGCAGAGAATAGCAGGTGTTCGCGAGTTCTCTTCAGGTACCCGCGTTATGTTTTATACCTGCTTTGAGTTCTCTTTTACAGAGATAAGCAGGTGTTCTCGAGTTCTATTCAGGTACTCGCGTTATGTTTTATACCTGCTCTGAGTTCTCTTTTGCAGAGATTAGCAGGTGTTCACGAGTTCTCTTCAGGTACTCGCGTTATGTTTTATACCTGCTCTGAGTTCTCTTTTGCAGAGATTAGCAGGTGTTCGCGAGTTCTCTTAAGGTACTCGCGTTATGTTTTATACCTGCTTTGAGTTCTCTTTTGCAGAGGATAACAGGTGTTCGCGAGTTCTCTTCAGGTACTCGCGTTATGTTTTATACCTGCTTTGAGTTCTCTTTTGCAGAGATTAGCAGGAGCTCGCGAGTTCTCTACAAGTACTCGCGTTATGTTTTATACCTGCTTTGAGTTCTCTTTTGCAGAGATAAGCAGGTTTTCGCGAGTTCTCTTCAGGTACTCACGTTATGTTTAATACCTGCTCTTAGTTCTCTTTTGCAGAGATTAGCAGGTAGTCGCGAGGTCTATTCAGGTACTCGCGTTATGTTTTATACCTGCTTTGAGTTCTCTTTTGTAGAGGATAGTAGGTGTTCGCGAGTTCTTTTCAGGTACTCACGTTATGTTTTATACCTGCTTTGAGTTCTCTTTTGCAGAGATTAGCAGGAGCTCGCGAGTTCTCTTCAGGTGTTCGCGTTATGTTCTATACCTGCTTTGAGGTCTCTTTTGCAGAGATTAGCAGGTGTTCGCGAGTGTTCGATTCAAAAGTGCGCTCACGAAGAAAATCGAGGGCTGCGGATTATCGGTTACTATTTTGTTAGAGAATTTAGACCGCTAGCAGCGGTCGAGGCCGGACTTCGCCCCCCGCGGCAAATGCCACTCTTGCGACGGGCTTTCCTTTGATTGAAAAGTAGCGGTTACAAGTGCAGGAAAGCAGAAGCCGGCCGGTCAAACAGTTCGCGAGACCTGAAACTCGAGACCGGAGCTCCGACAAGCGAGCTCTGCGATTCGAGTGTGTGTGTCTTGTGAACAGTGCCGCCCCCTATTTATAGGCTTGGGGGCCTGCCCGAATGGGCAGGGATAAAATAACCTCCTGCCCGGGTACAGGAGAAACGGGCAAGCGGTGACGGGATGCATAAAGAAGAAAAAAGAAAGAAGCCGCGCGGCCTGGCGGCGTGCTCTTCCGACCTGTCTTGCTTGAGGCTGAGGACACCGGGACCAAGTCAATAATGCAGACCGCGCGGTTTGGAGATTGAGACTGCGGTCTGCCTTCTGGTCATGACTTAGCCGATCTTCACGAGGTAACTTGGATAGCCTTTGATCTGGAGCCCCGGCCTGTTCTTCGGGGCTGGAAACTTGAGTTTCTATAGGACAACCCGCGCGGCCTTCTAGCTGAGACTGCGGATGAACTTTTTGCCTTAGCTCTTGACGATCTTCTCCCTTTGGGGGTGATCCGGAAATGACACCAGGCCGCCCGGCCTGGCCCTTCTTGAACTGGGAACCGCTGATCCCGGGACCCAGCGGCCTGACCCAGGAGTTCGAGCGGTCTGCTAATGGTCCAACCCGAGAAGCGGTTTTCCGGGCAAACATAATCCCCGCATATTTTCAAATCTCAAGAGAATTTCGAAAATATTAGCTTTGACCGGGAGACCGCATCCGACCTGCCTTAAATTCTATAAGAGAGCCAGAGAATTCATTCTGCGGAGTTTTTCCTGAAATCACGGGGTATTACTCGCCAGTTGCGGTTAGAATTTTTAAGACCGGCAATTCTTCCGTAATGGACTTCCTGGACGCTGTGTTAGACCGCGTGGATCCCAGCGGAGATCAGAAGAGAGCGGAAGATAAGAGGCGCGAGCCGTCGGAGAAGTCGAATAAGGAGACAGAAAAGCAAGACCGGAAGGACCGGAAAAGGAGGAAGCGGGCTGAGAAGGCCGCAGCGGATAGCCCCAAGCCAGTCATGGACTTATCAACTCCCAAAACTCCTACAGAGCCCGTGGCGAACAGTTCGGGGCCTCCCCCTGATGATTTGTTGATCCCTCCCAGAGACCTCAACCAACAGGTCCCTAGCACGCTGAGCAAAGAGGAAACCGCCACTTCTGAAAAAGTTGTCTCAGACAGCCCTTCGAAGAAGGTCGGCGAAACTGACTCGTTCGGCATGGAGATTACTCCTTCTGGGAACCCCCATCTGTTAGTTAGAAACTTGGAGGAAGAGGTGGTCAACTCCCCAAGGGCGGGCGATCTGAATACCCCCTTGTCCGTGGACGACTACCCCAGCCCTTCCAAAGAAGTTAGCCCAGCTCCGAGCAAGAAGGAGAGGAAGAGGAAGAAGACCGGGTCCGTGACCGAGCGGATAACGAAGAAGGTTAAGAGGCTAGCCGCTAAGGAAAGGGCGGCTCTTAAGAAACCGACCGAATCCCTCCTCCAGACCAATTCGCGACTAAAGGAGGAGCTAGGCCTTGCGACTCCTCCATCCAACAAGTCAAATGAATCACCGGCTACCCCAGGTACGAAACCGGGCGAACTGCCTCCGGACTCGGCGAGCAGCTTATCTTTCAATGGGATCTTCAGGGGTATGGACGAGTTGGTGAAGCGAGATCAGCTTCTTGACAGCCCGATTGTTCCCAGGCAAAATCCCTCTGCCACTGATAATACAGTCCGGCCTGAAGAGACCGCTCGGACGGAGACCGAAGAAAGAGAAGCTGCCACCCGGACTGCCTTGGAGGTCGAAGAGAGAACGAGGGAGCTTGAAGAAGTGCTGAAAGTGCGGGAGGAAGTTCCCCCAGCGATGTCCGGGGAAGAAATTATGATGGTGAAGAAGGAGGGGGCGGAACGAGCTTCGAACAAGCCGTCGCGGCCTGATCCTCTTGTGGTAGGTAAGGGCTCCACGGACTATAAAGCTGTCTGCTTCCTCATTCCGTGGCCTCGCCATAATAAATTAGTGAATCCGGAACGGTCTAAGTGGCCTGTCCGTCCAGGCACTGCTTTTGTATTTATGTTCATTTATATATATATATATATATATAGCGTTGCATGCTCTTACTTTCCATAACCGAGCGGCTTCTTTCAGATAGCGTGGATCAGGTTACGAAGCCGGGCGACCTTGAGGCCGGCCTGCCTCCGTTAGTTCCACTGATTCCAACCAGTGCAACGACTTTGCCGGAAGGACCGCAGCTGTTTGACCATCTCGAGGAAGATCTGATCAACCTGAGAGCCCGCTTGAAGGAGGTAGAAGACCGGGAGGCCGCCACTCGGACCGCTCTGGAGGCTGAGCAGATTGCGAGGAAGAACGCTGAAGAGGTGCTGAAGGCGCAGTCGGAGATCAACAGGAAATCCGGCTCAGAAAAGGAGAAAGTCCTGGAGACGCAGCTTGAGGCCGCGCGGGCAGCGGTGGTGGCTACGCGAGCTGCTCTGACCGCTCAACTGGAGAAGGAGAAGAGAGCCTCTGCTAAATTTGAGAGCGACTCGAAATATTACCAGGATAAATTCCTGCGTTTAACCAGAGAAGTCGCCGCTGGTCGGCGAAATATGAACGATGGGGTGGTAGCTGTTAGCCGCCCGACTATTGGAGCGAGCTCGAATCCTCCCCTAGGCCGGGCGGCTGACCCAATGATTGACGAGGCCACCGCAACCCCCCGTATGATTGCCGCTACGCGGGTCGAAAGGGATGCCGGGCGGCTTCATAGCACAATCAACCACCTTCATTATCATACAAGCCAGATTTATTCTCTCCTGAACACAACCAGTGACCAGGTCGCGCGACTTCACCGAGAGGATGTCTCCCCAGAACGCCGTCAGCCGTGACCGGCCTTTGAGAACAATTTATATTATAAGCGTGGTTTATTGATTTGAACAATGTTTTCTGTCTTGTATTCTGGATAACTCGTGCGGTCTCTTATTTAACCGCTATACTTTGTGTTCTGTTTTAGATCTCATGCTTTATTCGAACCGACTTCAGGTCGCTCGATCTGTGATGTATGCTTGTTTCTGTTTTCCTGGATGCCTTTGTTTCTTTTATTTTTCTGGTGAATCTAACCATTTAGATCATTGACCGCGCGGTTAGAATGTATAGCCGCGATATGATTTTACTATTCACAGATCATAGAAATCTATAAGTAGGGAATTCTTCGAAGTCATTCCCACGATTTCCGGATGGCGCGATCCAAGAACAAGTCGCAGCGACCTGTTAAAGTTAAAGCCGTCCGAGCTGACGCGGCCTTAGCATTCCATTCGGGGGACCATCCGGAATGCCGCCTTACTCAGAGCGAACTGGACGATTTTATCGCAAAACACATGGCAGGGAGTAATCTACTCGCGCGGCTTTCTCTACGCGATGAGCGGATTAACTCTTCCAATCCGCACCAGATAGCTATCCCGGTTGACCACTTCGAATATGGCTTCAAGTTTCCACTGCCGCTTGAAGTCATAGCCATCTTCGACCATTACGGGGTCGTACCCGGTCAACTTCCACCGAACTCCATCGCCTCCATATATAGTTTCATCTCGTAACTGCGGTTCGAGCGGATCAGGTTCTCCCTCGACCTATTCAGAAAGTTCTTCTCGGTGCGGGCTGCCTCCGACTCGGGGACTTCAGCTTACAGGGGGCACCTCTACTTCGGCTGCCATGGATTGAAGATCGTCAATTTGGCGAACAAAGTCTCCGATTGGTCGGAGCGGTTCGTAATGCTCGAAGGCAACTTCGGACTGTTGCAGACCAACCCGCAAGTCCGAGGGGAAGAAGTTTTCCAGATCCCTCAGGTCGGAAAGATTGAGGCGGACACCTTCGCGTTCCTTGAGAACGAGCGGTTGGATATCAACCACTACATCCCGCTGTTCTCGGAGCTGGTGGATATCCTCCCTGAGCATAGTAAGTTCTTTTTGACCGCCTGTATGTAACCGCGCGGACTTCGTTACTTATACTTTTGTTTTCTCTTTACAGCTGCCCACGCCGTCCCTGCGAACAAGCCGGTCACGCCAGTCGTCCCGGTTTTGACTCAAAGGGAGAAGAGGCTGAAGCGAAACAGATCGCTATCGTCTGAGGAAGAAGGTCCGGCTTCTCCTGATGACTACGAGCTCCTTCGCTCTTGTGGGAACCCGCCCGATCTGCAGGGCAATCCGACCGTCCTTTGGCATAGGGACGGAAGCCGGATCCGGGTATCCACCGCTCTTCCTCCATGGGGGAGCGACAAAATTGAACGCCATGCCCTAGCCGCTGGGGCCGCCTTGTATGGTCGAAAGACCTTAAGGAAGCTGATGAGAACCCCTGAAGAAGAGCTCCCCCGGCTAGCGGCTCAAGCCAGCGCCTGGGGGTTTTCGGCCAACCACTTCATGGCCCTGGCGTATAAGCGGCTAGTTTCTGTTCAGAAACACCTGGAGAAGAAGTACGAGGAGCAGGCTGCGGAGAATACGCGGCTTCGAGAGGAGAACGCGCGGCTTCAAGAAGTCGTGGCGGTGAGTTTCTCAAAAGACAACGCGGTTCCCTTTGTTTAGCCCGAGCGGCCTAACTCATTTTTCCTCTTCTCGCAGAAGCAATATGAGGTGACCAACCCGGCCTTCCAAGATGAAGTGCTGCCTCATGTGGCCCAGGGGATCGACAAAGCCTTGGGTCTCATAGGTGACTGGGGCGGTCTGTGTGAAGGATTTGATGGAACCACCTTCTCCGACCTCTTCCCCGCCCTGAAGGTCCAACTTGACGAAATCAGCCGAAGGAAAAAAGGAAAATCCAAGGTAGGCGAGGAGGCCGAGGCCGACGCGGGCAGGGAGATCGTGCTCCATCAAGGAGGCGATGGAAGTGGTGAGGCCGCTGAAGAAGCCGACGCGGATGGTGATGCCAGCGATGACGACGACGAGGACAGCTTGTCCTCTGGAACCACCGGTTCTGCAAGCAAGACCGGGCGGTCTAGTGACAGCAGTTCATCCGGCTCCTCCTCATTAAGCGAAGGTTACTCGCCGGAGGTTGACATCGATGGTGCGGACTCAAATTCTCCTGTCAAGAAGAAGAAGAAAGAATCGGCAGACTAGTGCCCTTGTCTTTTGTTTTAATTTTTGTAACCGCCGGTTTCTTTTTGTTGGTCGGGCGGGCGGTCAATATTTTGTAAACACATTTTGAAAAATGAAACAGAGATTTTACCTGTCTGATTGTCCTTTTATTATTACTTACTTTTGATACCTTGTCTCTTTTCTTTGCTCTTTATGATCCAACCGCGCGAACATCCTGGTTCGAGCATAGGTGATGATGGATTATCTTCGACGATCCTTTGTCCGAACCGTGCGATTACTTGTTTAGATCTCAACACGCCTCATTTCTGATAGTATGGTCCATAACGCATAAACTTATGCGACTATAATATAGACCGGGCGGCTTCTTTTCATTTGAAGATACTTTATACTTGCTGCTATAAATAATGAACAACTTTCATGCGGTTCGAATTCAGTCCTGGCGAGCAATCCATTGTGTCTAGAGATAATTCTCGCTAAGAAATAGCTTAACCTGACCGGTTAGAACACAATCCGAGCGACCATATATTCAGATCCAGAAATATCCAATTTCGACTATTCATTCAGGAATAGATAGTGCCCGGCCGGTTTAAAATTCAACCCGGATCATATAGCCAGATCCAGAAATACAACTTGATAGAATGGAGAGATAGATAGATCCGATTCAGTAAAAATGTAACCTGAGCGATCACATAATTAGCTCCAGAAATATTCAATCTTTATAAAGGATGGATGATCCCGCCCGGTTTGAATACAACCCGGACAATCAGATAATCAGCTTTGGAGATATCCAACTTAGTTTAAAGACAGACAGATTCGCCCGGCTAGAACACAATCCGGATAATCATACGACTAAATCTAAAAACATCCAACTTATTAAAGGATGGATAGATAGATAAAACCGTCCGGCCAGAATGAGATCCGAGCAATTATATATATTAGTTCCAGAAATATCAATTTATAAAAGATGAATGGACCCGCCCGGCTTGAATGCCACCCGGGTAATAGATGATCGGTTCCGGAGATACCTAATTAAAAAATTGATAAGGTCGCCGGGTTGGATAACCGCTCGGGTCATTATATAATTGCCAGGAAATATCCCAACTTATTTCCAATCAGACCGTTCGGTTTGGATGTTCAGACCGCACGGCCTTAATATCATAACCCTTTATTAGGGTAGACGAACACCTGCACCTGTTTTAACCAAATTCAAATGACCAAGTGGGCAGGTGGGCCTCGGCGGCGAACATTGCTTTCCTCAGGTGGTCATAAGAGTTGTAAACGACTCATCCGCTCTCTTGCCTAGGGTTACAAGCTGAGTTGATCAATTGGGCAGGTGGGCCTCGGCGGCGAACATTGCTTTCCTCAGAGAGATCAACTCAATTGTGGGCCCAACTAGGCACCGTTTCGAGAGTACCTAAGAGTATTCGATGGTCACAGACTATGATGATCAGTTGGGCAGGTGGGCCTCGGCGGCGAACATTGCTTTCCTCAGAAAGATCATCAAAGCTATAACTATATCCCTTCGGGGCATGATAGAGCTGACAATCACCTAGACCTCCCTTGATGCAGGGGTGTGTCAGATATCGGCCGGGATCCAAAATTCTGAAGACCCCCGCAGCGGAATTGGCAAGCTACCACTACACGTGTGCGAAAACTCCCCGCATCACATGGTCTTGGTGGGTTTTACGCTACGACTACAATCCGAGGGGGTTCGAGCAGAATTCGGCGATATCTCAGAGGTTTGGGGAGTGAGATATGTATATTTACATTCACGATGTAGAGAACCATCAGACAAGAAGAGGTGTCAGTATAGGGCTTTTCATTTAATACCAAAAGAAATGTAGAGAATAAAAGAGATAATTCAAGGATAAAATCGTTTAAGATCGTCACCGCTCCAAGTACGCGGGATGTCTTCCCCTTCACTGGTGTGGAGACGGTAGGCCCCGTTCTTCAATACTTCTTTGATGATAAAAGGTCCTGCCCAATTAGGATCCAGTTTTCCAATATTACCAGACCTGGCCGCAGCATCTACCTTCTTTAATACCAAATCACCGCTTGCGAACTGTTTTACTCTGACATTCTTGTCAAAATATTTTGCCATCCTCCTTTTAACTTCCTCCTGTCTGATAGTTGCCTCGTCTTGAAGCTCCTCGATCAGATCCAGACTATACCTCATAGCCTCATCATTTTCATCCATCCATGATTCTCCTCCCTCTTTTGCATATATAACCCTTGGAGTGACCACTTCAAATTCTACGGGAACAACGGCCTCTGAGCCATGAGATAGTTTGAACGGCGTCTCCCCTGTAGCTGAAGATGGCGTAGTACGAAGAGTCCAAAGGATGGAAGGAAGCTGGTCCGCCCAATTCCCTTTTTGATTTAAGACCCTTTTCATCAAGAGCTGCCGGATTTGCCTGTTTGCTGCTTCCACCTGACCATTGGTCCTGGGATGATGTACTGAGGAAAATCGCAGATCAATTCCCGCCTGATCGCAGAAGCTTTTCATCTCGGAATTGTTGAACTGTGGACCGTTATCGGTAACAATTGCTAACGGAATTCCATGCCGGCAGATTATTTCCCCCCAGATGAAGTTTTTGACAATTTGAGTTGTTGTTTTTGCCAGCGCTTTTGCCTCAATCCACTTACTGAAATAGTCGATCATTACAAGGATGAAACGGCGTTGACCGCTGGCCATCGGAAAGGGTCCCATAAGATCCATTCCCCATACTGCAAAGGGCCACGGCGCGGTTATTGACCTGAGCGACTGAGCAGGCAAATGTTGAAGAGGAGCGAACTTTTGGCACTGGACACATCGCCTGGCAAATGCTTCAGCATCTTTCCTCATGGTCGGCCAGAAATACCCCTGCCGCAAGATCCTTTTCTCCAAAGTCTTCGCTCCTGAATGACTACCACACTCTCCTGAATGAATTTCCTGAAGTATGATCGAAATTTCTTCTTCTGAGACACATCGCGCTGAGGGAGAAATCAGAACTTTTCTATACAGGACTCCTGCCATCAAGTAGTAGTAGGCTGCCTTTCTTTTGAATCTATTTCTGTCCCTGATGGATGAATGAAACTCTCCTTTTGACAGAAACAATTCGTAGGGGTCTTTCCAGGAAAGATGCTGATCGATCTGCATGAGCTCCTCTTCTTCTGTCTCATCTATTGCCGGACGAAAGAGTTCTGAGGTCACCCCTCCTGATGGAAGACCAAACTTTGACAATTCGTCTGCCTCTTCATTCTGTGTTCTCGGAATGTGTTCGATAATGAAGGATTTGAATCTCCCAATTTCTTTCTTAGCTAAAAATAGATACTTTCTCAATACCGGTTCTCTTGTTTCATAATTCCCTAGAACCTGCGAAGCCATCACAAGAGAATCAGTTTTCACATGAACGTGTTCTATCCCAAGCTCCTTCGCGAGCCTCAAGCCGGCCAAGAATGCTTCGTATTCGGCCTGGTTATTTGTAACTGAAAAGAAGAATTTGATAGCCTGCTCCAGCTTGATGCCATTTGGACTGATCAGAACCACTTCGGCTCCCACGGAGTTTCTGCCAGAAGCCCCATCCACATAAATGATCCAAGCCAAGGGAGATTGCATTATTTGTTCTGGATTAGACTCCATTGTGTCTACCAAGAAATCTGCCAATACTTGTGCCTTTATTGCCGTTCTGGGAATGTATAATATTTCGAACTCGCTTAACTCGATTGCCCATTTGGCCAACCTTCCTGAATGATCCGGCTTTTCCAAGATGCTCTTTAGTGGATGGTCCGAGACCACCTGAATGGAATGAGCCTGAAAATAGGGGCGGAGCCTTCGTGACGACATGACCAAAGCCAAGGCTAATTTCTCCAAGATTGAATATCTAGTTTCCGCATCTTTGAGGATGTGGCTGACATAATATATAGGAAACTGCTTCTTTTTTTCTTCCCGCACCAGGACAGAGCTTATCGCATCTGGGCCCACTCCCAAGTATAAGGATAGTGTTTCCCCTTCGCGAGGGCTTTGAAGAAGAGGGGTTGAGGTTAACTGCTTTTTCAACTGTTCGAAAGCATTATCGCACTCTTCACTCCATTCGAACTTAGATCCTCCCCTAAGTGTTTTGAAAAATGGAGCGCTTTTATCCCCCGACTTGGAAATGAATCGGCTCAATCCTGCCAACCTCCCCCCAAGTTGCTGCACTTCCTTCGGATTGCGAGGAGGGGTCATGTCTAGGATGGCCTTTACTTTATCTGGGTTTGGCGCGAGGCCATTAGGAGTGAGAAGGTGTCCCAGAAATTTTCCTTTGTTGGCCCCAAACACACATTTCAAAGGATTTAGTTTTAATTTGAACCTCCGCAGAGTAGTGAACGTCTCTACGAGGTCTTTCAGATGGATTGAAAAAGTTTTACTTTTTAGAAGAAGATCGTCTACATATACTTCAAGATTTCTCCCTTTCTGTTTTTTGAATACTGTGTCCATCATCCTCTGATATGTCGCCCCCGCATTTTTGAGCCCGAAGGGCATGACAAGATAACAATAACATCCATCATTGGTAATGAAGGATGCATGCGGGATATCAGGTTTATGCATCTTAATCTGGTGATAACCAGAAAATGCATCTAGAAAGCTCATGAAATTATATCCTACCGCGGAATCTACTAAAACATCTATCCGAGGCAAGGGATAGCAATCTTTGGGGCACGCTTTATTGAGCTTTGTGAAGTCCACGCACATGCGCCACTTCCCACCAGATTTTGGAACCATTACAATGTTTGACATCCACGTTGGATATTGAATTTCAGAAATAAAACCCGCTTTTAGGAGCTTGGAAACCTCCTCTCTGATGGGCAATGCCAGCTTTGTTGCCACCTCCCTCTTCTTTTGTTGGATCGGCTTGAATTCAGGAGAGACGTTGAGGTGATGGCATGCTACGTCTGGATCTACCCCAGGCATGTCTTCTGCTGACCAGGCGAAGATGTCCAAGTTCTCCAACAGGCAGGAGGTTAGTTGAGCTTTTTCCTCTTCCGACAGCTCGGCGTTGATGATCAGCTTCTTCTCTTCCCCTTCAGCAATGGGGACTTCTTGGATCTCCTGGGCAGGTTCCAGGTAAACTCCTTTCCGCTCTGTGCTTTCTTTGATTTCCTCAGGGAGCTTGGACACCTCGTAGATGTCATTCTGAGCCTTGTGAAGTGGTGCCTCGGTGATCACATTAACTGTCTTTACATAGCATTCGCGAGCAACCCTTGGATCACTCCGGATCCGATATTGACGCCCCTCAGCGGCGAACTTCAAGGCCAAATGGAAAGTAGATACTACCGCTCTGTAAGCGTTCAGAATTGGCCTTCCGAAAATTGCACAGTAGCTGCTTGGGGCTTCCACCACCACGAAATTTATCAGCTTTGTTATACCCCCCAGCGATACCAAAAGCTTTACGCACCCCTCCACTTCCTTCTTCTCTCCCGAGAAGCCATAGAGGGGCCCTTCCGTGGAGAGTAAAGACTTTCCAGTTTTAAGGGCTTCGAATGTTTCACGGAAAATGAGATTAACTGAACTGCCGGTATCAATTAGAATTTTGTGCACGGTGTAGTTTTCAATAACCGCCTTTATCACCACTGCATCATCAAAAGGATTCGCATTTGGGGAAAGATCTTCTTGGCCGAAGGTAACGACCGCCCTTTCTGGAGTAGAAGTGGAGGCGACTGCCACTTCTTGCTTCGTAACTCTCCCGATGCTAGATTTCCGAGAAGATTCTACTCCTGCCCCACCATGAATGCAATAGATGTTGCCAAGAGGGCCAACGTCATTCACCTCTATACACTCGGTTGTGGGATGTATATCCCCATAGCAACCTGCCTCTTCCACATCAGCACACTCCCAGGTCACTTCGACCACTTCCTTCTTCTTCTCGGTTCGCGGCTCAACCGGGGTTTCTTGCCGAATCAACCCTCGGAGCTTCCCTTCTTTCAGGAGCTTCTCTATCAACCACCGGAGGGCCCGGCAATCCTCAGTCTGATGCCCTTCCTCTTTATGATATTCACAATAAAAGTTAGGGTTCCGGTTGCGAATTTCTGATTTCAAGGGAGGAGGCCTCTTGAAGTCAGGCCTCTTTTGGAGAATCTGCACGACCTCGTTCATGGTGACGTTGAGAGGGGTGAACGACTCCTGAGATTCATCATATCGGATGGATGGGATAGTTGGGGACGGTTGTGCGATGTACTGCGGCAGATATACAGGCATTATTTGCGGAGCTCCCATGGGTTGAGTGGGTGCGATGGCCAACGGCGGTTTCTGATCTTGAAACCGTTGATGGCAGAGGAATGGTTGTTTAGGCTTAAGATTCCTCCCTCTCTGAGCCCGGGGTTCGAAATCAGGCCGAGATGGATGATTGTAACGTTGCTGATGAGTTGATGCGGGACTATACTGATCGTTATTGCTGAGCAATTTGGCAACATAACCAGGATTGGTCTTTTCTCCCCTGATAAATTTGTTGGCCAGACTAATCATCTCCTGGTATGTTTTTGGCTCCCTGATTTGAGCTTCAAATTTCAGCGGCCCCTCCCTAAGGCCATGCATCAGAGCGACCCTATACAATTCTGGATCGACGTTTTGCACCTCCATTATCTCCCTTTGGAAACGGTCAACGAAGCGGGCCCACGTTTCGTTTTCCTGCTGCCGTATCTCAAATAGGGCTGCCGGACCGTTCTTCCTCTTTTTCGAGGTAGAGAATCGAAGCAGAAATTCTCTACGCAGTTCTGCAAAACATCTAATGGATCGAGGATGCAATCCATAGAACCATTCTCTGGCTTGTCCATCGAAGGATGTCACCAGGAGCTTACACTTAGTTGCATCAGTGATGGTCCTCAGAGCAACAGCCGATTCAAACGCTTGAAGATGAATTGCCGGATCGGACTCCCCACCATATGTTGATAAGCGTGGTTCTCGAAAGTTATTCGGAGCCGGCTCTCCCCGGATCTCATCCGTGAAGGGAGAACTCTCCTCGACATCCTCGTATAGAGAAAAAGCAGGGTGGTAGGGGATCTCTGCTGCGGTCATTTGCGGACAGGCCGCCTGATAGGAGCCGGCAGGTGCTCCGGCCGGGTAGGACTGGTAGGCGGCTGTTTACCCAGAAAACGGCGATCCTCTCCGAGGAGGCCTTTTTCACGGCGTTTTTATACATGACGCGCCCAGAATGGTAAGAAGGGACGACCTCCTCCTTCAGATCACCCAAGGCGTGTGGCCTCCGTCAGGCCGCCCGGCAGGGGCGGCCTCCTCCGTCAGACCGCCCAGCAGGGGCGGCCTCCTCCGTCAGACCGCCCAGCAGGGGCGGCCTCCTCCGTCAGGCCGCCCAGCAGGGGCTGCCTCCTCCCTCAGACCGCCCAGCAGGGGCGGCCTCCTCCGTCAGGCCGCCCGGCAGGGGCGGCCTCCTCCGTCAGACCGCCCAGCAGGGGCGGCCTCCTCCGTCAGACCGCCCAGCAGGGGCGGCCTCCTCCGTCAGGCCGCCCAGCAGGGGCGGCCTCCTCCGTCAGACCGCCCAGCAGGGGCGGCCTCCTCCCTCAGACCGCCCAGCAGGGGCGGCCTCCTCCGTCAAGCCGCCCAGCAGGGGCGGCCTCCTCCGTCAGACCGCCCAGCAGGGGCGGCCTCCTCCCTCAGACCGCCCAGCAGGGGCGGCCTCCTCCGTCAGACCGCCCAGCAGGGGCGGCCTCCTCCGTCAGACCGCCCAGCAGGGGCGGCCTCCTCCGTCAGACCGCCCGGCAGGGGCGGCCTCCTCCGTCAGACCGCCCGGCAGGGGCGGCCTACTCCGTCAGACCGCCCAGCAGGGGCGGCCTCCTCCGTCAGACCGCCCAGCAGGGGCGGCCTCCTCCGTCAGACCGCCCAGCAGGGGCGGCCTCCTCCGTCAGACCGCCCAGCAGGGGCGGCCTCCTCCGTCAGACCGCCCAGCAGGGGCGGCCTCCTCCGTCAGGCCTCCTAGCAGGGGCGGCCTCCTCCGTCAGGACGCCCAGCAGGGGCGGCTTCCTCCGTCAGACCGCCCAGCAGTGGCGGCCTCCTCCGTCAGGCCGCCAAGCCGGACGGCCTCTTCCTTCAGACCGCGCAGGTAGGGATCCAGTCACCGGCTCACCGGAGGTGACGACATCGACCCAGAGCCTATAAATAGGACCCTCGACCATGAACAAAGGACAGGCAAGTTCGGGGCAAAACTAGCGGCTAGAAACAGCCAGACCGCACCTAGCTGCGGCCTTTCCGAGCGACCTCAACAAAGCAGCCCGGGCGACCTCAAGAAACAGGCCGGGCGGCCTCAACAAAGCAGCCCGGGCGACCTCAAGAAACAGGCCGGGCGGCCTCAGCAAAACAGCCTGGGCGACTTGTCTTTCTTATCTGTCATCCTCTTGTACTCATTTCATTTCCATGTACTAAAAGTGGCAAGTTGTAAGACAGATTATTGAATAAAGGGAAAGCCCGTCGCAGGAGTGGCTTTTGCCGCGACGGGCGAAGTCTGGCCTCGCCGCAAGCTAGCGGCCCACTCTTCTTCTCCCCTCTTCACTCGCGACCCAAGTAACCAGCTGCTCGCGGCCTCCTTTTTCCCCAATTCCCTCGAGTAGATCGTGGAGGTGCAATTTTGTATTCAACAGAAACACGCGACCTTCAGATTGCGAGTGGTTGATGAACAACAGTTGCGATGAAGACGCGAGATTTGGCCTAAAATACCTTCAATTTTAAAACGGCCATAACTTTTGATCCGGGTGTCGGAATTCAGAAATTCAAAGCCCGACGCGACCGTCTTGAGCCGAACTATCCAAAAATTTATCAGCTTTGTTATACCCCCCAGCGATACCAAAAGCTTTATGCACCCCTCCACTTCCTTCTTCTCTCCCGAGAAGCCATAGAGGGGCCCTTCCGTGGAGAGTAAAGACTTTCCAGTTTTAAGGGCTTCGAATGTTTCACGGAAAATGAGATTAACTGAACTGCCGGTATCAATTAGAATTTTGTGCACGGTGTAGTTTTCAATAACCGCCTTTATCACCACTGCATCATCAAAAGGATTCGCATTTGGGGAAAGATCTTCTTGGCCGAAGGTAACGACCGCCCTTTCTGGAGTAGAGTGGAGGCGACTGCCACTTCTTGCTTCGTAACTCTCCCGATGCTAGATTTCCGAGAAGATTCTACTCCTGCCCCACCATGAATGCAATAGATGTTGCCAAGAGGGCCAACGTCATTCACCTCTATACACTCGGTTGTGGGATGTATATCCCCATAGCAACCTGCCTCTTCCACATCAGCACACTCCCAGGTCACTTCGACCACTTCCTTCTTCTTCTCGGTTCGCGGCTCAACCGGGGTTTCTTGCCGAATCAACCCTCGGAGCTTCCCTTCTTTCAGGAGCTTCTCTATCAACCACCGGAGGGCCCGGCAATCCTCAGTCTGATGCCCTTCCTCTTTATGATATTCACAATAAAAGTTAGGGTTCCGGTTGCGAATTTCTGATTTCAAGGGAGGAGGCCTCTTGAAGTCAGGCCTCTTTTGGAGAATCTGCACGACCTCGTTCATGGTGACGTTGAGAGGGGTGAACGACTCCTGAGATTCATCATATCGGATGGATGGGATAGTTGGGGACGGTTGTGCGATGTACTGCGGCAGATATACAGGCATTATTTGCGGAGCTCCCATGGGTTGAGTGGGTGCGATGGCCAACGGCGGTTTCTGATCTTGAAACCGTTGATGGCCGAGGAATGGTTGTTTAGGCTTAAGATTCCTCCCTCTCTGAGCCCGGGGTTCGAAATCAGGCCGAGATGGATGATTGTAACGTTGCTGATGAGTTGATGCGGGACTAAACTGATCGTTATTGCTGAGCAATTTGGCAACATAACCAGGATTGGTCTTTTCTCCCCTGATAAATTTGTTGGCCAGACTAATCATCTCCTGGTATGTTTTTGGCTCCCTGATTTGAGCTTCAAATTTCAGCGGCCCCTCCCTAAGGCCATGCATCAGAGCGACCCTATACAATTCTGGATCGACGTTTTGCACCTCCATTATCTCCCTTTGGAAACGGTCAACGAAGCGGGCCCACGTTTCGTTTTCCTGCTGCCGTATCTCAAATAGGGCTGCCAGACCGTTCTTCCTCTTTTTCGAGGTAGAGAATCGAAGCAGAAATTCTCTACGCAGTTCTGCAAAACATCTAATGGATCGAGGATGCAATCCATAGAACCATTCTCTGGCTTGTCCATCGAAGGATGTCACCAGGAGCTTACACTTAGTTGCATCAGTGATGGTCCTCAGAGCAACAGCCGATTCAAACGCTTGAAGATGAATTGCCGGATCGGACTCCCCACCATATGTTGATAAGCGTGGTTCTCGAAAGTTATTCGGAGCCGGCTCTCCCCGGATCTCATCCGTGAAGGGAGAACTCTCCTCGGCATCCTCGTATAGAGAAAAAGCAGGGTGGTAGGGGATCTCTGCTGCGGTCATTTGCGGACAGGCCGCCTGATAGGAGCCGGCAGGTGCTCCGGCCGGGTAGGACTGGTAGGCGGCTGTTTACCCAGAAAACGACGATCCTCTCCGAGGAGGCCTTTTTCACGGCGTTTTTATACATGACGCGCCCAGAATGGTAAGAAGGGACGACCTCCTCCTTCAGATCACCCAAGGCGTGTGGCCTCCGTCAGGCCGCCCGGCAGGGGCGGCCTCCTCCGTCAGACCGCCCAGCAGGGGCGGCCTCCTCCGTCAGACCGCCCAGCAGGGGCGGCCTCCTCCGTCAGGCCGCCCAGCAGGGGCTGCCTCCTCCCTCAGACCGCCCAGCAGGGGCGGCCTCCTCCGTCAGGCCGCCCGGCAGGGGCGGCCTCCTCCGTCAGACCGCCCAGCAGGGGCGGCCTCCTCCGTCAGACCGCCCAGCAGGGGCGGCCTCCTCCGTCAGGCCGCCCAGCAGGGGCGGCCTCCTCCGTCAGACCGCCCAGCAGGGGCGGCCTCCTCCCTCAGACCGCCCAGCAGGGGCGGCCTCCTCCGTCAGGCCGCCCAGCAGGGGCGGCCTCCTCCGTCAGACCGCCCAGCAGGGGCGGCCTCCTCCCTCAGACCGCCCAGCAGGGGCGGCCTCCTCCGTCAGACCGCCCAGCAGGGGCGGCCTCCTCCGTCAGACCGCCCAGCAGGGGCGGCCTCCTCCGTCAGACCGCCCGGCAGGGGCGGCCTACTCCGTCAGACCGCCCAGCAGGGGCGGCCTCCTCCGTCAGACCGCCCAGCAGGGGCGGCCTCCTCCGTCAGACCGCCCAGCAGGGGCGGCCTCCTCCGTCAGGCCTCCCAGCAGGGGCGGCCTCCTCCGTCAGGACGCCCAGCAGGGGCGGCTTCCTCCGTCAGACCGCCCAGCAGTGGCGGCCTCCTCCGTCAGGCCGCCAAGCCGGACGGCCTCTTCCTTCAGACCGCGCAGGTAGGGATCCAGTCACCGGCTCACCGGAGGTGACGACATCGACCCAGAGCCTATAAATAGGACCCTCGACCATGAACAAAGGACAGGCAAGTTGGGGGCAAAACTAGCGGCTAGAAACAGCCAGACCGCACCTAGCTGCGGCCTTTCCGAGCGACCTCAACAAAGCAGCCCGGGCGACCTCAAGAAACAGGCCGGGCGGCCTCAACAAAGCAGCCCGGGCGACCTCAAGAAACAGGCCGGGCGGCCTCAGCAAAACAGCCTGGGCGACTTGTCTTTCTTATCTGTCATCCTCTTGTACTCATTTCATTTCCATGTACTAAAAGTGGCAAGTTGTAAGACAGATTATTGAATAAAGGGAAA
The DNA here is from genome assembly GCA_033032865.1 of Dactylorhiza incarnata. Classification (NCBI taxonomy): domain Eukaryota; kingdom Viridiplantae; phylum Streptophyta; class Magnoliopsida; order Asparagales; family Orchidaceae; genus Dactylorhiza; species Dactylorhiza incarnata. The sequence continues at coordinate 220,647 of JAWHQI010000743.1, forward strand.
GCCCGTCGCAGGAGTGGCTTTTGCCGCGACGGGCGAAGTCTGGCCTCGCCGCAAGCTAGCGGCCCACTCTTCTTCTCCCCTCTTCACTCGCGACCCAAGTAACCAGCTGCTCGCGGCCTCCTTTTTCCCCAATTCCCTCGAGTAGATCGTGGAGGTGCAATTTTGGATTCAACAGAAACACGCGACCTTCAGATTGCGAGTGGTTGATGAACAACAGTTGCGATGAAGACGCGAGATTTGGCCTAAAATACCTTCAATTTTAAAACGGCCATAACTTTTGATCCGGGTGTCGGAATTCAGAAATTCAAAGCCCGACGCGACCGTCTTGAGCCGAACTATCCAAAAATTGAACCGAGTTTCAGAAATTCGGCTCCGTTTGAAAGTTATTTCAGTTTTTCTCTTTCAACATTTCCTATTTTCATGGATCATCCGTCAGAAGACCTCGAGCATCCTTCCAATCGTCTTGAAGTTCCTGTTCAAAGTGATGACATAAACCCCCTATTAGCAGAGATCGCCCACCTCAAAAGACAAGTGGATTCTCAACTTAATACTATAGCAGCTACTTATGACAAGCCTTCTCGCAGTCATCTAGAACATTTGTTACAACCTGAAGCAGCAGGACTCTCTATTCCTCATTATGAGTCTCATAAGGTTAGTATGGGTGATCCACCTTACCTTGTTGATAGACTAACAATTCCTGCAGGAGAAGAACAAGAACCTTCCCCATTATCATACAAAATTCGTTGGGAAGTAGTCCCAAATGACTTCAAAGAGCCTCGTCTGCCAGTCTATTCTGGAATGAGTGATCCGGTTTTTCATCTGCAAGCCTTTGAGGCAGCTACCTCACTAAGAGCTCTATCAGATGGTATCAAGTGTAAACTTCTCATCATGACCTTTGACGGTCAAGTTTTGGATTGGTTCTACCATTTACCATCTCAATCGATCAATTGCTTCGGAGATCTTCGAAGAGAATTTTATTTGAGGTTCAGCACTTTAAGGAAACGTAAGAGAGGTCTTCCAGCTCTTTTTCAGATCAAGCAAATGGATAGCGAATCCACGGCTCACTTCATCGATCGCTTTCAAAAAGAAATCCTTGATGTTGTTAATGCTGATCAAAGTCTCTATAAACATGCCTTAATTAATGGTCTCCAGGAAGGTCCTCTTAAGTTTGAAGTCACCATGAAAGAGCCAGAATCTTATGCTCATCTTATTGAAATAGCAAATCAGTTCATTAAGGCCGAGGATGCGAACCCCGATTATTTTGCTTCTTTAATTCAGAGGCCCCAACAACAACAGAAGGATTATTCTTCTCATGGTCATCTTCCTGTCAATCGCCGTGGCTATTTGTTAGAATATGAACGAGGTCCCAACTTATCATCTCAACGTGAAATATGCTATGATTATGAGCATCTATCTGCTTCTCCAAGTTTCCTGCAGCTAAATCAATCAGAGCTATGTCTTGTCAACCCTCATATCCCAACTCAGACTTATAGTTACAGGTCATGCAATTCTCCTCGCCCGCATAAGCAAGATAAGCTCCGAGGAAGGTATACAGGTTTAACTATCTCAATGAAAGAAGCTCTTCAGATTATCCAGCAAGAACCTGGTTTTACAAGGCCTTCTCTCATGCGACCTGATCATAGGAATTGTCACAAAGACTTGTTTTGTCAATACCACATGTGTGTGGGTCATGATACAGAAAAATGTCGCGCTCTACATAAGCTTGTAGAGAAGTTGTCGAAAGAAGGCAAACTGCGGGAATATGTTGCTTAAAAATATTATTGTAAAATCTTTTCTAGCAATATCGGTTATTCACTCGAAGTGATGCTGGATCTACTTTCATTGGCAGAAAGGTTTGTCTTAAAGCTCGTCTTAAAACTCTTTCAGTTATGTTTACATTAGCTCTTTCCTTCAAATGCGTACATGGTTGAAAATGGCTTGTGAATGTTGTGGCAATCAAACCCATCTTTCGATGGTCGCCCAAATCTCTAGAGGCAATCAAACCCATCTTTCGATGGTCGCCAAAATCTCTAAAGGCAATCAAACCCATCTTTCGATGGTCGCCAAAATCTTAAAGGCAATCAAACCCATCTTTCGATGGTCGCCAAAATCTCTAAAGGCAATCAAACCCATCTTTCGATGGTCGCCAAAATCTCTAAAGGCAATCAAACCCATCTTTCGATGGTCGCCAAAATCTTTAAAGGCAATCAAACCCATCTTTCGATGGTCGCCAAAATCTTTAAAGGCAATCAAACCCATATTTCGATGGTCGCCAAAATCTCTAAAGGCAATCAAACCCATCTTTCGATGGTCGCCAAAATCTCTAAAGGCAATCAAACCCATCTTTCGATGGTCGCCAAAATCTCTAAAGGCAATCAAACCCATCTTTCGATGGTCGCCAAAATCTTAAAGGCAATCAAACCCGTCTTCCGATGGTCGCTCAAATCTTTAAAAGCAATTGAACCCATCTTTTGATGGTCGCCTCTTTATAGTTTCATCTTTATATATCCACATTATAGTGGTTGCTCCAATTGAGCATTACTGCTTCCTTTGCATATGATACAGGTGCTATGCTAGCTTTTTGCTTACAAATGAGGTGAATATCACCATATTGTATCTAGACATCCAAAAACTTCTTTTCTATAGATGTTTATATGAGAAGATGAACAGGTATTCGCGAGTTCTCATCAGGTACTCGCGTATTAGATTGTTTTATACCTGCTTTATGTTCTGTTTTGCAGATATTAGCAGGTATTCGCGAGTTCTCTTCAGGTACTCGCGTATTAGATTGTTTTATACCTGCTTTATGTTCTGTTTTGCAGATATTAGCAGGTATTCGCGAGTTCTCTTCAGGTGCTCGCGTATTAGATTGTTTTATACCTGCTTTATGTTCTGTTTTGCAGATATTAGCAGGTATTCGCGAGTTCTCTTCAGGTACTCGCGTATTAGATTGTTTTATACCTGCTTTATGTTCTGTTTTGCAGATATAAACAGATATTCGCGAGTTCTCTTCAGGTACTCGCGTATTAGATTGTTTTATACCTGCTTTATGTTCTGTTTTGCAGATATTAGCAGGTATTCGCGAGTTCTCTTCAGGTGCTCGCGTATTAGATTGTTTTATATCTGCCTTATGTTCTGTTTTGCAGATATTAGCAGGTATTCGCGAGTTCTCTTCAGGTACTCGCGTATTAGATTGTTTTATACCTGCTTTATGTTCTGTTTTGCAGATATTAGCAGGTATTCGCGAGTTCTCTTCAGGTACTCGCGTATTAGATTGTTTTATACCCGCTTTATGTTCTGTTTTGCAGATATTAGCAGGTATTCGCGAGTTCTTTTCAGGTACTCGCGTATTAGATTGTTTTATACCTGCTTTATGTTCTGTTTTGCAGATATTAGCAGGTATTCGCGAGTTCTCTTCAGGTGCTCGCGTATTAGATTGTTTTATACCTGCTTTATGTTCTGTTTTGCAGATATTAGCAGGTATTCGCGAGTTCTCTTCAGGTACTCGCGTATTAGATTGTTTTATACCTGCTTTATGTTCTGTTTTGCAGATATAAGCAGATATTCGCGAGTTCTCTTCAGGTACTCGCGTATTAGATTGTTTTATACCTGCTTTATGTTCTGTTTTGCAGATATTAGCAGGTATTCGCGAGTTCTCTTCAGGTGCTCGCGTATTAGATTGTTTTATATCTGCCTTATGTTCTGTTTTGCAGATATTAGCAGGTATTCGCGAGTTCTCTTCAGGTACTCGCGTATTAGATTGTTTTATACCTGCTTTATGTTCTGTTTTGCAGATATTAGCAGGTATTCGCGAGTTCTCTTCAGGTACTCGCGTATTAGATTGTTTTATACCTGCTTTATGTTCTGTTTTGCAGATATTAGCAGGTATTGGCGAGTTCTCTTCAGGTACTCGCGTATTAGATTGTTTTATACCTGCTTTATGTTCTGTTTTGCAGATATAAGCAGATATTCGCGAGTTCTCTTCAGGTACTCGCGTATTAGATTGTTTTATACCTGCTTTATGATCTCTTTTGCAGAGATTAGCAGGTGTTCGCGAGGTCTCTTCAGGTACTCGCGTTATGTCTTATACCTGCTTTGAGTTCTCTTTTGCAGAGATTAGCAGATATTCGCGAGTTCTCTTCAGGTACTCGCGTATTAGATTGTTTTATACCTGCTTTATGTTCTGTTTTGCAGATATTAGCAGGTATTCGCGAGTTCTCTTCAGGTGCTCGCGTATTAGATTGTTTTATACCTGCTTTATGTTCTGTTTTGCAGATATTAGCAGGTATTCGCGAGTTCTCTTCAGGTACTCGCGTATTAGATTGTTTTATACCTGCTTTATGTTCTGTTTTGCAGATATAAGCAGATATTCGCGAGTTCTCTTCAGGTACTCGCGTATTAGATTGTTTTATACCTGCTTTATGTTCTGTTTTGCAGATATTAGCAGGTATTCGCGAGTTCTCTTCAGGTGCTCGCGTATTAGATTGTTTTATATCTGCCTTATGTTCTGTTTTGCAGATATTAGCAGGTATTCGCGAGTTCTCTTCAGGTACTCGCGTATTAGATTGTTTTATACCTGCTTTATGTTCTGTTTTGCAGATATTAGCAGGTATTCGCGAGTTCTCTTCAGGTACTCGCGTATTAGATTGTTTTATACCTGCTTTATGTTCTGTTTTGCAGATATTAGCAGGTATTCGCGAGTTCTCTTCAGGTACTCGCGTATTAGATTGTTTTATACCTGCTTTATGTTCTGTTTTGCAGATATAAGCAGATATTCGCGAGTTCTCTTCAGTTACTCGCGTATTAGATTGTTTTATACCTGCTTTATGATCTCTTTTGCAGAGATTAGCAGGTGTTCGCGAGGTCTCTTCAGGTACTCGCGTTATGTCTTATACCTGCTTTGAGTTCTCTTTTGCAGAGATTAGCAGGTGTTCGCGAGGTCTCTTCAGGTACTCGCGTTATGTTTCATACCTGCTTTGTGTTCTCTTTTGCAGAGATTAGCAGGTGCTCGCGAGGTTTCTTCAGGTACTCGCGTTATGTCTTATACCTGCTTTGAGTTCTCTTTTGCAGAGATTAGCAGGTGTTCGCGAGGTCTCTTTAGGTACTCGCGTTATGTTTTATACCTGCTTTGAGTTCTCTTTTGCAGAGAGTAGCAGGTATTCGCGAGTTCTCTTCAGGTACTCGCGTATTAGATTGTTTTATATCTGCCTTATGTTCTGTTTTGCAGATATTAGCAGGTATTCGCGAGTTCTCTTCAGGTACTCGCGTATTAGATTGTTTTATACCTGCTTTATGTTCTGTTTTGCAGATATTAGCAGGTATTCGCGAGTTCTCTTCAGGTACTCGCGTATTAGATTGTTTTATACCTGCTTTATGTTCTGTTTTGCAGATATAAGCAGATATTCGCGAGTTCTCTTCAGCTACTCGCGTATTAGATTGTTTTATACCTGCTTTATGTTCTGTTTTGCAGATATTAGCAGGTATTCGCGAGTTCTCTTCAGGTGCTCGCGTATTAGATTGTTTTATATCTGCCTTATGTTCTGTTTTGCAGATATTAGCAGGTATTCGCGAGTTCTCTTCAGGTACTCGCGTATTAGATTGTTTTATACCTGCTTTATGTTCTGTTTTGCAGATATTAGCAGGTATTCGCGAGTTCTCTTCAGGTACTCGCGTATTAGATTGTTTTATACCTGCTTTATGTTCTGTTTTGCAGATATTAGCAGGTATTCGCGAGTTCTCTTCAGGTGCTCGCGTATTAGATTGTTTTATACCTGCTTTATGTTCTGTTTTGCAGATATTAGCAGGTATTCGCGAGTTCTCTTCAGGTGCTCGCGTATTAGATTGTTTTATACCTGCTTTATGTTCTGTTTTGCAGATATTAGCAGGTATTCGCGAGTTCTCTTCAGGTACTCGCGTATTAGATTGTTTTATACCTGCTTTATGTTCTGTTTTGCAGATATAAGCAGATATTCGCGAGTTCTCTTCAGGTACTCGCGTATTAGATTGTTTTATACCTGCTTTATGTTCTGTTTTGCAGATATTAGCAGGTATTCGCGAGTTCTCTTCAGGTGCTCGCGTATTAGATTGTTTTATATCTGCCTTATGTTCTGTTTTGCAGATATTAGCAGGTATTCGCGAGTTCTCTTCAGGTACTCGAGTATTAGATTGTTTTATACCTGCTTTATGTTCTGTTTTGCAGATATTAGCAGGTATTCGCGAGTTCTCTTCAGGTACTCGCGTATTAGATTGTTTTATACCTGCTTTATGTTCTGTTTTGCAGATATTAGCAGGTATTCGCGAGTTCTCTTCAGGTACTCGCGTATTAGATTGTTTTATACCTGCTTTATGTTCTGTTTTGCAGATATAAGCAGATATTCGCGAGTTCTCTTCAGGTACTCGCGTATTAGATTGTTTTATACCTGCTTTATGATCTCTTTTGCAGAGATTAGCAGGTGTTCGCGAGGTCTCTTCATGTACTCGCGTTATGTCTTATACCTGCTTTGAGTTCTCTTTTGCAGAGATTAGCAGGTGTTCGCGAGGTCTCTTCAGGTACTCGCGTTATGTTTCATACCTGCTTTGAGTTCTCTTTTGCAGAGATTAGCAGGTGCTCGCGAGGTTTCTTCAGGTACTCGCGTTATGTCTTATACCTGCTTTGAGTTCTCTTTTGCAGAGATTAGCAGGTGTTCGCGAGGTCTCTTTAGGTACTCGCGTTATGTTTTATACCTGCTTTGAGTTCTCTTTTGCAGAGAGTAGCAGGTATTCGCGAGTTCTCTTCAGGTGCTCGCGTATTAGATTGTTTTATATCTGCCTTATGTTCTGTTTTGCAGATATTAGCAGGTATTCGCGAGTTCTCTTCAGGTACTCGCGTATTAGATTGTTTTATACCTGCTTTATGTTCGGTTTTGCAGATATTAGCAGGTATTCGCGAGTTCTCTTCAGGTACTCGCGTATTAGATTGTTTTATACCTGCTTTATGTTCTGTTTTGCAGATATAAGCAGATATTCGCGAGTTCTCTTCAGGTACTCGCGTATTAGATTGTTTTATACCTGCTTTATGTTCTGTTTTGCAGATATTAGCAGGTATTCGCGAGTTCTCTTCAGGTGCTCGCGTATTAGATTGTTTTATATCTGCCTTATGTTCTGTTTTGCAGATAATAGCAGGTATTCGCGAGTTCTCTTCAGGTACTCGCGTATTAGATTGTTTTATACCTGCTTTATGATCTCTTTTGCAGAAATTAGCAGGTGTTCGCGAGGTCTCTTCAGGTACTCGCGTTATGTCTGATACCTGCTTTGAGTTCTCTTTTGCAGAGATTAGCAGGTGTTCGCGAGGTCTCTTCAGGTACTCGCGTTATGTTTCATACCTGCTTTGAGTTCTCTTTTGCAGAGATTAGCAGGTGCTCGCGAGGTTTCTTCAGGTACTCGCGTTATGTCTTATACCTGCTTTGAGTTCTCTTTTGCAGAGATTAGCGGGTGTTCGCGAGGTCTCTTTAGGTACTCGCGTTATGTTTTATACCTGCTTTGAGTTCTCTTTTGCAGAGATTAGCAGGTGTTCGCGAGGTCTCTTCAGGTACTCGCGTTATATTAAATACCTGCTTAAGTTTTCTTTTGCAGAGATTAGTAGGTGTTCGCGAGGTCTCTTCAGGTACTCGCGTTATATTTTATACCTGCTTTGAGTTCTCTTTTGCAGAGAGTAGCAGGTGTTCGCGAGGTCTCTTCAGGTACTCGCGTTATGTTTTATACCTGCTTTATGTTCTCTTTTTGCAGAGATTAGTAGGTATTCGCGAGTTCTCTTCAGGTACTCGCGCTATGTTTTATACCTGCTTTGAGTTCTCTTTTGCAGAGATTAGCAGGTGTTCGTGAGGTCTTTTCAGGTACTCGCGTTATATTTAATATGTCTGCTTTGAGTTCGCCTTTGCAGAGATTACCAGGTCTTCGCGAGTTCTTTTTAGTTACTCGCGTTATATTTTGTATGTTTTTACAGAGATTAGTAGGTATTCGCGAGTTCTCTTCAGGTACTCGCATTATAGATTGTTTTTATACCTGCTTTCAGTGCCCTTTTGCAGACATTAGCAGGTATTCACGAGTTCTTTTTAGTTACTCGCGTTATATTTTGTATGTTTTTACAGAGATTAGTAGGTATTCGCGAGTTCTCTTCAGGTACTCGCATTATAGATTGTTTTTATACCTGCTTTCAGTGCCCTTTTGCAGACATTAGCAGGTATTCACGAGTTCTTTTCAGGTACTCGCGCTATGTTTTATACCTGCCTTGAATTCTCTTTTACAGAAAATTGCAGGTGTTCGCGAGTTCTCTTCAGGTACTCGCGTTATAGATTCTTTTGCCTACTTTAAGTTCTTTTGCATAGATTTGCAGGTGTTCGTGAGTTCTATTCAGGTACTCGCATTGTAGTTTGCTTTACACCTGCTTAGAGTTCTCTTTTGCAGAGATTAGCGCTTTTTGGCCCCTCTCTTCATGTACTCGCGCTATAGTAAATACCTGCTTAAGCTTTCTTTTGCAGAGGTTAGCAGGTGATCGCGAGTTCTCTCCAGGCACTCGCGTGTTCCTATCTCTTTCTGCATGCTCTAACTTTTGCCTTGCAGAAATTACCATATATTGGCAAAGCATGATCAGGTACTTGCAAGACTCTTCTCCTTTTTATAAGTGCCTTAACTCTTCTCCCTCGCAGAAGGAAGACAATTTGTGAAAAACGGATCGCGATTTTCGTGGGTAAGTTCTACTTTTTCGAAGTTCTCTATGGAACTTGAAAAAGTGCGGGGATTATGTTTACCCAGAAAACGGCGATCCTCTCCGAGGAGGCCTTTTTCACGGCGTTTTTATACATGACGCGCCCAGAATGGTAAGAAGGGACGACCTCCTCCTTCAGATCACCCAAGGCGTGTGGCCTCCGTCAGGCCGCCCGGCAGGGGCGGCCTCCTCCGTCAGACCGCCCAGCAGGGGCGGCCTCCTCCGTCAGACCGCCCAGCAGGGGCGGCCTCCTCCGTCAGGCCGCCCAGCAGGGGCTGCCTCCTCCCTCAGACCGCCCAGCAGGGGCGGCCTCCTCCGTCAGGCCGCCCGGCAGGGGCGGCCTCCTCCGTCAGACCGCCCAGCAGGGGCGGCCTCCTCCGTCAGACCGCCCAGCAGGGGCGGCCTCCTCCGTCAGGCCGCCCAGCAGGGGCGGCCTCCTCCGTCAGACCGCCCAGCAGGGGCGGCCTCCTCCCTCAGACCGCCCAGCAGGGGCGGCCTCCTCCGTCAGGCCGCCCAGCAGGGGCGGCCTCCTCCGTCAGACCGCCCAGCAGGGGCGGCCTCCTCCCTCAGACCGCCCAGCAGGGGCGGCCTCCTCCGTCAGACCGCCCAGCAGGGGCGGCCTCCTCCGTCAGACCGCCCAGCAGGGGCGGCCTCCTCCGTCAGACCGCCCGGCAGGGGCGGCCTACTCCGTCAGACCGCCCAGCAGGGGCGGCCTCCTCCGTCAGACCGCCCAGCAGGGGTGGCCTCCTCCGTCAGACCGCCCAGCAGGGGCGGCCTCCTCCGTCAGACCGCCCAGCAGGGGCGGCCTCCTCCGTCAGGCCTCCCAGCAGGGGCGCCCTCCTCCGTCAGGACGCCCAGCAGGGGCGGCTTCCTCCGTCAGACCGCCCAGCAGTGGCGGCCTCCTCCGTTAGGCCGCCAAGCCGGACGGCCTCTTCCTTCAGACCGCGCAGGTAGGGATCCAGTCACCGGCTCACCGGAGGTGACGACATCGACCCAGAGCCTATAAATAGGACCCTCGACCATGAACAAAGGACAGGCAAGTTGGGGGCAAAACTAGCGGCTAGAAACAGCCAGACCGCACCTAGTTGCGGCCTTTCCGAGCGACCTCAACAAAGCAGCCCGGGCGACCTCAAGAAACAGGCCGGGCGGCCTCAACAAAGCAGCCCGGGCGACCTCAAGAAACAGGCCGGGCGGCCTCAGCAAAACAGCCTGGGCGACTTGTCTTTCTTATCTGTCATCCTCTTGTACTCATTTCATTTCCATGTACTAAAAGTGGCAAGTTGTAAGACAGATTATTGAATAAAGGGAAAGCCCGTCGCAGGAGTGGCTTTTGCCGCGACGGGCGAAGTCTGGCCTCGCCGCAAGCTAGCGGCCCACTCTTCTTCTCCCCTCTTCACTCGCGACCCAAGTAACCAGCTGCTCGCGGCCTCCTTTTTCCCCAATTCCCTCGAGTAGATCGTGGAGGTGCAATTTTGGATTCAACGGCGGCGACCTCGGGCGGATAGGAAAAGCGAGCGGCCTGAGAAGCCGCCCCCTGGAAGTCAAGGACTCGAGCCGGCATACGCTGCGCGGCCTCTTGGTAGAAATTCTGCCGATCCTCCGAACCTTCTGGTGGCGGTTGGGATTGAGCGACCTGCGCAAATGGGTATGGAGGTGGAGGAGGTAGAACAGGGGTCATGGCCGGGTTAACCGCGGCCTGTTGGGGGGCTAACTGCTTGGTTAGCAGAGCTAGAGCCTGACTGATCGCGTCCAGACGCTGATCAGTTGCTTTCTGAGCCTGGTCGGCTTCTCTCTTAGTTCGCTCCAGAGCCTCCCACAGGGAGTCATCGCTATGATCGGACCGGTCTCTTGGAGGGAACTGGCGGTCTGACATTCTGAACCAAAGATTTCGCTGATTGTCCGCGATCTGAAGGTCGCGTGTTTCTGTTCGATTCAAAAGTGCGCTCACGAAGAAAATCGAGGGCTGCGGATTATCGGTTACTATTTGGTAAGAGAATTTAGACCGCTAGCAGCGGTCGAGGCCGGACTTCGCCCGCCGTGGCAAATGCCACTCTTGCGACGGGCTTTCCTTTGATTGAAAAGTAGCGGTTACAAGTGCAGGAAAGCAGAAGCCGGGGCCGTCAAACAGTTCGCGAGACCTGAAACTCGAGACCGGAGCTCCGACAAGCGAGCTCTGCGATTCGAGTGTGTGTGTCTTGTGAACAGTGCCGCCCCCTATTTATAGGCTTGGGGGCCTGCCCGAATGGGCAGGGATAAAATAACCTCCTGCCCGGGTACAGGAGAAACGGGCAGGCGGTGACGGGATGCATAAAGAAGAAAAAAGAAAGAAGCCGCGCGGCCTGGCGGCTTGCTCTTCCGACCTGTCTTGCTTGAGGCTGAGGACACCGGGACCAAGTCAATAATGCAGACCGCGCGGTTTGGAGATTGAGACCGCGGTCTGCCTTCTGGTCATGACTTAGCCGATCTTCACGAGGTAACTTGGATAGCCTTTGAACTGGAGCCCCGACCTGTTCTTCGGGGCTGGAAACTCGAGTTTCTATAGGACAACCCGCGCGGCCTTCTAGCTGAGACTGCGGATGAACTTTTTGCCTTAGCTCTTGACGATCTTCTCCCTTTGGGGGTGATCCGGAAATGACACCAGGCCGCCCGGCCTGGCCCTTCTTGAACTGGGAACCGCTGATCCCGGGACCCAGCGGCCTGACCCAGGAGTTCGAGCGGTCTGCTAATGGTCCAACCCGAGAAGCGGTTTTCCGGGCAAACAGCGAGTTCTCTTCAGGTACTCGCGTTATTTTTATACCTGCTTTGAGCTCTCTTTTGCACAGATTAGTAGGTGTTCGCGAGTTCTCTTCATGTACTCGCATTATGATTTATACCTGCTTTGAGTTCTCTTTTGCAGAGATTAGCAGGTGTTCGCGAGTTCTCTTCAGGTACTCGCGTTATGTTTTATACCTGCGTTGAGTTCTCTTTTGCAGAGGATAGCAGGTGGTCGCGAGTTCTCTTCAGGTACACGCATTATGTTTTATACATGCTTTGAGTTCTCTTTTGTAGAGATTAGCAGGAGATCGCGAGTCCTCTTCAGGTACTCGCGTTATGTTTTATACTTGCTTTGAGTTCTCTTTTGTAGAGATTAGCAGGTGTTCGCGAGTCCTCTTTAGGTACTCGCGTTATGTTTTACACCTGCTTTGAGTTCTCTTTTGCAGAGATTAGCAGGTGTTCGCGAGTTCTCTTCAGGTACTCGCGTTATGTTTTATACCTGCTTTGAGTTCTCTTTTGCAGAGATTAGCACGTGCTCGCGAGGTCTCTTCAGGTACTCGCGTTATGTTTTATACCTGCTTTGAGTTCTCTTTTGCAGAGATAAGCAGGTGTTCGCGAGTTCTCTTCAGGTACTCGCGTTATGTTTTATACCTGCTTTGAGTTCTCTTCTGCAGAGATTAGCAGGTGCTCGCGAGGTGTGTTATGTTTTATACCCGCTTTGAGTTCTCTTTTGCAGAGATTAGCAGGTGTTCGTGAGGTCTCTTCTGGAACTCGCGTTATGTTTTATACCTGCTTTGAGTCCTCTTTTGTAGAGAATAGCATGTGTTCGCGAGTTCTTTGTAGGTACTCGCGTTATGTTTTATACCTGCTTTGCGTTCTCTTTTGCAGAGATTAGTAGGAGCTCGCGAGTTCTCTTCAGGAACTAGCGTTATGTTCTATACCTGCTTTGAGTTCTCTTTTGCAGAGATTAGCAGGTGTTCGCGAGTTCTCTTCAGGTACTCACGTTATGTTTTATACCTGCTTTGAGTTCTCTTTTGCAGAGATTAGCAGGTGCTCGCGAGGTCTCTTCAGGTTCTCGCGTTATGTTTTATACCTGCTTTGAGTTCTCTTTTGCATAGATTAGCAGGTATTCGTGAGTTCTCTTCGGGTACCCGCGTTATGTTTTATACCTGCTTTGAGTTCTCTTTTGCTGAGAATAGCAGGTGTTCACGAGTTCTCTTCAGCTACTCGCGTTATGTTTTATACCTGCTTTGACTTCTCTTTTGCAGAGATAAGCAGGTGTTTGCGAGTTCTCTTCAGGTACTCGCGTTATGTTTTAGACCTGCTCTGAGTTCTCTTTTGCAGAGATTAGCAGGTGTTCACGAGTTCTCTTTAGGTACTCGCGTTATGTTGTATACCTGCTCTGAGTTCTCTTTTGCATAGATTAGCAGGTGTTCGCGAGTTCTCTTCAGGTACTCGCGTTATGTTTTATACCTGCTTTGAGTTCTCTTTTGTAGAGGATAGCAGGTGTTCGCGAGTTCTCTTCAGGTACTCGCGTTATGTTTTATACCTTCTTTGAGTTCTCTTTTTTTGCAGAGATTAGCAGGAGTTCGTGAGTTCTCTTCAGGTACTCGCGCTATGTTTTATACCTGCTTTGAGTTCTCTTTTGCAGAGATAAGCAGGTGTTCGCGAGTTCTCTTCAGGTACTCGCCTTATGTTTTATACCTGCTCTAATTTCTCTTTTGCAGAGATTAGCAGGTGTTTGCGAGTCCTCTTCAGGTACTCGCATTATGTTTTATAACTGCTTTGAGTTCTCTTTTGCAGAGGATAGCAGGTGTTCGCGAGTTCTCTTCAGGTACTCGCGTTATGTTTTATACCTGCTTTGAGTTTTCTTTTGCAGAGATTAGCACGAGCTCGCGAGTTCTCTTCAGGTACTCGCGTTATGTTATATACCTGCTTTGAGTTCTCTTTTGCAGAGATTAGCAGGTGTTCGCGAGTTCTCTTCAGGTACTCGCGTTATGTTTTATACCTGCTTTGAGTTCTCTTTTGCAGAGATTAGCAGGTGTTCGCGAGTTCTCTTCAGGTACTCGCGTTATGTTTTATACCTACTTTGAGTTCTCTTTTGCAGAGATTAGCAGGTGTTCGCGAGTTCTCTTCAGGTACTCGCGTTATGTTTTATACTTGCTTTGAGTTCTCTTATGCAGAGATTAGCAGGTGCTCGCGAGGTCTCTTCAGGTACTCGCGTTATGTTTTATACCTACTTTGAGTTCTCTTTTGCAGAGATAAGCAGGTGTTCGCGAGTTCTCTTCAGGTACTAGCGTTATATTTTATACCTGCTTTGAGTTCTCTTTTGCAGAGATTAGCAGGAGCTCGCGAGTTCTCTTCAGGTACTCGCGCTATGTTCTATACCTCCTTTGAGTTCTCTTTTGCAGATATTAGCAGGTGTTCGCGAGTTCTCTTCAGGTACTCGCGTTATGTTTTATACCTGCTTTGAGTTCTCTTTTGGAGAGATTAGCAGGTGTTCGCGAGTTCTCTTTAGGTACTCGCGTTATGTTTTATACCTGCTTTGAGTTCTCTTTTGCAGAGATTAGCAGGTGTTCGCGAGTTCTCTTCAGGTACTCGCGTTATGTTTTATACCTGCTTTGAGTTCTCTTTTGCAGAGATTAGCACGTGCTCGCGAGGTCTCTTCAGGTACTCGCGTTATGTTTTATAACTGCTTTGAGTTCTCTTTTACAGAGATAAGCAGGTGTTCGCGATTTCTCTTCAGGTACTCGCGTTATGTTTTATACCTGCTTTGAGTTCTCTTCTGCAGAGATTAGCAGGTGCTCGCGAGGTGTGTTATGTTTTATACCCGCTTTGAGTTCTCTTTTGCAGAGATTAGCAGGTGTTCGCGAGGTCTCTTCTGGAACTCGCGTTATGTTTTATACCTGCTTTGAGTCCTCTTTTGTAGAGAATAGCATGTGTTCGCGAGTTCTCTGTAGGTACTCGCGTTATGTTTTATACCTGCTTTGCGTTCTCTTTTGCAGAGATTAGTAGGAGCTCGCGAGTTCTCTTCAGGAACTAGCGTTATGTTCTATACCTGCTTTGAGTTCTCTTTTGCAGAGATTAGCAGGTGTTCGCGAGTTCTCTTCAGGTACTCACGTTATGTTTTATACCTGCTTTGAGTTCTCTTTTGCAGAGATTAGCAGGTGCTCGCGAGGTCTCTTCAGGTTCTCGCGTTATGTTTTATACCTGCTTTGAGTTCTCTTTTGCATAGTTTAGCAGGTATTCGTGAGTTCTCTTCGGGTACCCGCGTTATGTTTTATACCTGCTTTGAGTTCTCTTTTGCTGAGAATAGCAGGTGTTCACGAGTTCTCTTCAGCTACTCGCGTTATGTTTTATACCTGCTTTGACTTCTCTTTTGCAGAGATAAGCAGGTGTTTGCGAGTTCTCTTCATGTACTCGCGTTATGTTTTATACCTGCTCTGAGTTCTCTTTTGCAGAGATTAGCAGGTGTTCACGAGTTCTCTTTAGGTACTCGCGTTATGTTGTATACCTGCTCTGAGTTCTCTTTTGCATAGATTAGCAGGTGTTCGCGAGTTCTCTTCAGGTACTCGCGTTATGTTTTATACCTGCTTTGAATTCTCTTTTGTAGAGGATAGCAGGTGTTCGCGAGTTCTCTTCAGGTACTCGCGTTATGTTTTATACCTTCTTTGAGTTCTCTTTTTTTGCAGAGATTAGCTGGAGTTCGTGAGTTCTCTTCAGGTACTCGCGTTATGTTTTATACCTGCTTTGAGTTCTCTTTTGCAGAGATAAGCAGGTGTTCGCGAGTTCTCTTCAGGTACTCGCCTTATGTTTTATACCTGCTCTAAGTTCTCTTTTGCAGAGATTAGCAGGTGTTCGCGAGTCCTCTTCAGGTACTCGCATTATGTTTTATAACTGCTTTGAGTTCTCTTTTGCAGAGGATAGCAGGTGTTCGCGAGTTCTCTTCAGGTACTCGCGTTATGTTTTATACCTGCTTTGAGTTTTCTTTTGCAGAGATTAGCACGAGCTCGCGAGTTCTCTTCAGGTACTCGCGTTATGTTATATACCTGCTTTGAGTTCTCTTTTGCAGAGATTAGCAGGTGTTTGCGAGTTCTCTTCATGTACTCGCGTTATGTTTTATACCTGCTTTGAGTTCTCTTTTGCAGAGATTAGCAGGTGTTCGCGAGTTCTCTTCAGGTACTCGCGTTATGTTTTATACCTACTTTGAGTTCTCTTTTGCAGAGATTAGCAGGTGTTCGCGAGTTCTCTTCAGGTACTCGCGTTATGTTTTATACCTGCTTTGAGTTCTCTTATGCAGAGATTAGCAGGTGCTCGCGAGGTCTCTTCAGGTACTCGCGTTATGTTTTATACCTGCTTTGAGTTCTCTTTTGCAGAGATAAGCAGGTGTTCGCGAGTTCTCTTCAGGTACTAGCGTTATGTTTTATACCTGCTTTGAGTTCTCTTTTGCAGAGATTAGCAGGAGCTCGCGAGTTCTCTTCAGGTGTTCGCGTTATGTTCTATACCTGCTTTGAGGTCTCTTTTGCAGAGATTAGCAGGTGTTCGCGAGTTCTCTTCAGGTACTCGCGTTATTTTTATACCTGCTTTGAGCTCTCTTTTGCACAGATTAGTAGGTGTTCGCGAGTTCTCTTCATGTACTCGCATTATGATTTATACCTGCTTTGAGTTCTCTTTTGCAGAGATTAGCAGGTGTTCGCGAGTTCTCTTCAGGTACTCGCGTTATGTTTTATACCTGCGTTGAGTTCTCTTTTGCAGAGGATAGCAGGTGGTCGCGAGTTCTCTTCAGGTACACGCGTTATGTTTTATACCTGCTTTGAGTTCTCTTTTGTAGAGATTAGCACGAGATCGCGAGTCCTCTTCAGGTACTCGCGTTACGTTGTATACTTGCTTTGAGTTCTCTTTTGTAGAGATTAGCAGGTGTTCGCGAGTTCTCTTCAGGTACTCGCGTTATGTTCTATACCTGCTTTGAGTTCTCTTTTGCAGAGATTAGCAGGTGTTCGCGAGTTCTCTTCAGGTACTCGCGTTATGTTTTATACCTGCTTTGAGTTCTATTTTGGAGAGATTAGCAGGTGTTCGCGAGTTCTCTTCAGGTACACGCGTTATGTTTCATACCTGCTTTGAGTTCTCTTTTACAGAGATTAGCAGGTGTTCGCGAGTTCTCTTCAGGTACTCGCGTTATGTTTTATACCTGCTTTGCGTTCTCTTCTGCAGAGATTAGCAGGTGCTCGCGAGGTGTGTTATGTTTTATACCTGCTTTGAGTTCTCTTTTCCAGAGATTAGCAGGTGTTCGCGAGGTCTCTTCTGGAACTCGAGTTATGTTTTATACCTGCTTTGAGTCCTCTTTTGTAGAGAATAGCATGTGTTCGCGAGTTCTCTATAGGTACTCGCGTTATGTTTTATACCTGCTTTGCGTTCTCTTTTGCAGAGATTAGCAGGAGCTCGCGAGTTCTCTTCAGGTACTAGCGTTATGTTCTATACCTGCTTTGAGTTCTCTTTTGCAGAGATTAGCAGGTGGTCGCGAGTTCTCTTCAGGTACTCACGTTATGTTTTATACCTGCTTTGAGTTCTCTTTTGCAGAGATTAGCAGGTGCTCGCGAGGTCTCTTCAGGTTCTCGCGTTATGTTTTATACCTGCTTTGAGTTCTCTTTTGCATAGATTAGCAGGTATTCGTGAGTTCTCTTCGAGTACCCGCGTTATGTTTTATACCTGCTTTGAGTTCTCTTTTGCTGAGAATAGCAGGTGTTCACGAGTTCTCCTCAGCTACTCGCGTTATGTTTTATACCTGCTTTGACTTCTCTTTTGCAGAGATAAGCAGGTGTTTGCGAGTTCTCTTCAGGTACTCGCGTTATGTTTTATACCTGCTCTGAGTTCTCTTTTGCAGAGATTAGCAGGTGTTCACGAGTTCTCTTTAGGTACTCGCGTTATGTTGTATACCTGCTCTGAGTTCTCTTTTGCATAGATTAGCAAGTGTTCGCGAGTTCTCTTCAGGTACTCGCCTTATGTTTTATACCTGCTTTGAGTTCTCTTTTGTAGAGGATAGCAGGTGTTCGCGAGTTCTCTTCAGGTACTCGCGTTATGTTTTATACCTTCTTTGAGTTCTCTTTTTTTGCAGAGATTAGCAGGAGTTCGTGAGTTCTCTTCAGGTACTCGCGTTATGTTTTATACCTGCTTTGAGTTCTCTTTTGCAGAGATAAGCACGTGTTCGCGAGTTCTCTTCAGGTACTCGCCTTATGTTTTATACCTGCTCTAAGTTCACTTTTGCAGAGATTAGCAGGTGTTCGCGAGTCCTCTTCAGGTACTCGCATTATGTTTTATAACTGCTTTGAGTTCTCTTTTGCAGAGGATAGCAGGCGTTCGCGAGTTCTCTTCAGGTACTCGCGTTATGTTTTATACCTGCTTTGAGTTTTCTTTTGCAGAGATTAGCACGAGCTCGCGAGTTCTCTTCAGGTACTCGCGTTATGTTCTATACCTGCTTTAAGTTCTCTTTTGCAGAGATTAGCAGGTGTTCGCGAGTTCTCTTCAGGTACTCGCGTTATGTTTTATACCTGCTTTGAGTTCTCTTTTGCATAGATTAGCAGGTGTTCGCGAGTTTTCTTCAGGTACTCGCGTTATGTTTTATACCTGCTTTGAGTTCTCTTTTGCAGAGATTAGCAGGTGTTCGCGAGTTCTCTTCAGGTACTCGCGTTATGTTTTATACCTGCTTTGAGTTCTCTTATGCAGAGATTAGCAGGTGCTCGCGAGGTCTCTTCAGGTACTCGCGTTATGTTTTATACCTGCTTTGAGTTCTCTTTTGCAGAGATAAGCAGGTGTTCGCGAGTTCTCTTCAGGTACTAGCGTTATGTTTTATACCTGCTTTGAGTTCTCTTTTGCAGAGATTAGCAGGAGCTCGCGAGTTCTCTTCAGGTACTCGCGTTATGTTCTATACCTGCTTTGAGTCCTCTTTTGCAGAGAATAGCAGGTGTTCGCAAGTTCTCTTCAGGTACTCGCGTTATGTTTTATACCTGCTTTGAGTTCTCTTTTGCAGAGATAAGCAGGTGTTCGCGAGTTCTCTTCAGGTACTCGCGTTATGTTTTATACCTGCGTTGAGTTCTCTTTTGCAGAGGATAGCAGGTGGTCGCGAGTTCTCTTCAGGTACACGCGTTATGTTTTATACCTGCTTTGAGTTCTCTTTTGTAGAGATTAGCAGGAGATCGCGAGTCCTCTTCAGGTACTCGCGTTATGTTTTATACTTGCTTTGAGTTCTCTTTTGTAGAGATTAGCAGGTGTTCGCGAGTTCTCTTCAGGTACTCGCGTTATGTTCTATACCTGCTTTGAGTTCTCTTTTGCAGAGATTAGCAGGTGTTCGCGAGTTCTCTTCAGGTACTCGCGTTATGTTTTATACCTGCTTTGAGTTCTATTTTGGAGAGATTAGCAGGTGTTCGCGAGTTCTCTTCAGGTACACGCGTTTTGTTTTATACCTGCTTTGAGTTCTCTTTTACAGAGATTAGCAGGTGTTCGCGAGTTCTCTTCAGGTACTCGTGTTATGTTTTATACCTGCTTTGAGTTCTCTTCTGCAGAGATTAGCAGGTGTTCGCGAGGTGTGTTATGTTTTATACCCGCTTTGAGTTCTCTTTTGCAGAGATTAGCAGGTGTTCGCGAGGTCTCTTCTGGAACTCGCGTTATGTTTTATACCTGCTTTGAGTCCTCTTTTGTAGAGAATAGCATGTGTTCGCGAGTTCTCTATAGGTACTCGCGTTATGTTTTATACCTGCTTTGCGTTCTCTTTTGCAGAGATTAGCAGGTGCTCGCGAGTTCTCTTCAGGTACTAGCGTTATGTTCTATACCTGCTTTGAGTTCTCTTTTGCAGAGATTAGCAGGTGTTCGCGAGTTCTCTTCAGGTACTCACGTTATGTTTTATACCTGCTTTGAGTTCTCTTTTGCAGAGATTAGCAGGTGCTCGCGAGGTCTCTTCAGGTTCTCGCGTTATGTTTTATACCTGCTTTGAGTTCTCTTTTGCATAGATTAGCAGGTATTCGTGAGTTCTCTTCGGGTACCCGCGTTATGTTTTATACCTGCTTTGAGTTCTCTTTTGCTGAGAATAGCAGGTGTTCACGAGTTCTCTTCAGCTACTCGCGTTATGTTTTATACCTGCTTTGACTTCTCTTTTGCAGAGATAAGCAGGTGTTTGCGAGTTCTCTTCAGGTACTCGCGTTATGTTTTATACCTGCTCTGAGTTCTCTTTTGCAGAGATTAGCAGGTGTTCACGAGTTCTCTTTAGGTACTCGCGTTATGTTGTATACCTGCTCTGAGTTCTCTTTTGCATAGATTAGCAAGTGTTCGCGAGTTCTCTTCAGGTACTCGCGTTATGTTTTATACCTGCTTTGAGTTCTCTTTTGTAGAGGATAGCAGGTGTTCACGAGTTCTCTTCAGGTACTCGCGTTATGTTTTATACCTTCTTTGAGTTCTCTTTTTTTGCAGAGATTAGCAGGAGTTCGTGAGTTCTCTTCAGGTACTCGCGTTATGTTTTATACCTGCTTTGAGTTCTCTTTTGCAGAGATAAGCACGTGTTCGCGAGTTCTCTTCAGGTACTCGCCTTATGTTTTATACCTGCTCTAAGTTCTCTTTTGCAGAGATTAGCAGGTGTTCGCAAGTCCTCTTCAGGTACTCGCATTATGTTTTATAACTGCTTTGAGTTCTCTTTTGCAGAGGATAGCAGGTGTTCGCGAGTTCTCTTCAGGTACTCGCGTTATGTTTTATACCTGCTTTGAGTTTTCTTTTGCAGAGATTAGCACGAGCTCGCGAGTTCTCTTCAGGTACTCGCGTTATGTTCTATACCTGCTTTGAGTTCTCTTTTGCAGAGATTAGCAGGTGTTCGCGAGTTCTCTTCAGGTACTCGTGTTATGTTTTATACCTGCTTTGAGTTCTCTTTTGCAGAGATTAGCAGGTGTTCGCGAGTTCTCTTCAGGTACTAGCGTTATGTTTTATACCTGCTTTGAGTTCTCTTTTGCAGAGATTAGCAGGTGTTCGCGAGTTCTCTTCAGGTACTCGCGTTATGTTTTATACCTGCTTTGAGTTCTCTTATGCAGAGATTAGCAGGTGCTTGCGAGGTCTCTTCAGGTACTCGCGTTATGTTTTATACCTGCTTTGAGTTCTCTTTTGCAGAGATAAGCAGGTGTTCGCGAGTTCTCTTCACGTACTAGCGTTATGTTTTATACCTGCTTTGAGTTCTCTTTTGCAGAGATTAGCAGGAGCTCGCGAGTTCTCTTCAGGTACTCGCGTTATGTTCTATACCTGCTTTGAGTCCTCTTTTGCAGAGAATAGCAGGTGTTCGCGAGTTCTCTTCAGGTACTCGCGTTATGTTTTATACCTGCTTTGAGTTCTCTTTTGCAGAGATAAGCAGGTGTTCGCGAGTTCTCTTCAGGTACTAGCGTTATGTTTTATACCTGCTTTGAGTTCTCTTTTGCAGAGATTAGCAGGTGTTCGCGAGTTCTCTTGAGGTACTCACGTTATGTTTTATACCTGCTTTGAGTTCTCTTTTGCAGAGATTAGCAGGTGCTCGCGAGGTCTCTTCAGGTACTCGCGTTATGTTTTATACCTGCTCTGAGTTCTCTTTTGCAGAGATTAGCAGGTGTTCGCGAGTTCTCTTCAGGTACTCGCGTTATGTTTTATACCTGCTTTGAGTTCTCTTTTGCAGAGAATAGCAGGTGTTCGCGAGTTCTCTTCAGGTACCCGCGTTATGTTTTATACCTGCTCTGAGTTCTCTTTTACAGAGATAAGCAGGTGTTCGCGAGTTCTATTCAGGTACTCGCGTTATGTTTTATACCTGCTCTGAGTTCTCTTTTGCAGAGATTAGCAGGTGTTCACGAGTTCTCTTCAGGTACACGCGTTATGTTTTATACCTGCTCTGAGTTCTCTTTTGCAGAGATTAGCAGGTGTTCGCGAATTCTCTTAAGGTACTCGCGTAATGTTTTATACCTGCTTTGAGTTCTCTTTTGCAGAGGATAACAGGTGTTCGCGAGTTCTCTTCAGGTACTCGCGTTATGTTTTATACCTGCTTTGAGTTCTCTTTTGCAGAGATTAGCAGGAGCTCGCGAGTTCTCTACAAGTACTCGCGTTATGTTTTATACCTGCTTTGAGTTCTCTTTTGCAGAGATAAGCAGGTTTTCGCGAGTTCTCTTCAGGTACTCACGTTATGTTTAATACCTGCTCTTAGTTCTCTTTTGCAGAGATTAGCAGGTAGTCGCGAGGTCTATTCAGGTACTCGCGTTATGTTTTATACCTGCTTTGAGTTCTCTTTTGTAGAGGATAGTAGGTGTTCGCGAGTTCTTTTCAGGTACTCACGTTATGTTTTATACCTGCTTTGAGTTCTCTTTTGCAGAGATTAGCAGGAGCTCGCGAGTTCTCTTCAGGTGTTCGCGTTATGTTCTATACCTGCTTTGAGGTCTCTTTTGCAGAGATTAGCAGGTGTTCGCGAGTTCTCTTCAGGTACTCGCGTTATTTTTATACCTGCTTTGAGCTCTCTTTTGCACAGATTAGTAGGTGTTCGCGAGTTCTCTTCATGTACTCGCATTATGATTTATACCTGCTTTGAGTTCTCTTTTGCAGAGATTAGCAGGTGTTCGCGAGTTCTCTTCAGGTACTCGCGTTATGTTTTATACCTGCGTTGAGTTCTCTTTTGCAGAGGATAGCAGGTGGTCGCGAGTTCTCTTAAGGTACACGCGTTATGTTTTATACCTGCTTTGAGTTCTCTTTTGTAGAGATTAGCAGGAGATCGCGAGTCCTCTTCAGGTACTCGCGTTATGTTTTATACTTGCTTTGAGTTCTCTTTTGTAGAGATTAGCAGGTGTTCGCGAGTCCTCTTTAGGTACTCGCGTTATGTTTTATACCTGCTTTGAGTTCTCTTTTGCAGAGATTAGCAGGTGTTCGCGAGTTCTCTTCAGGTACTCGCGTTATGTTTTATACCTGCTTTGAGTTCTCTTTTGCAGAGATTAGCACGTGCTCGCGAGGTCTCTTCAGGTACTCGCGTTATGTTTTATACCTGCTTTGAGTTCTCTTTTGCAGAGATAAGCAGGTGTTCGCGAGTTCTCTTCAGGTACTCGCGTTATGTTTTATACCTGCTTTGAGTTCTCTTCTGCAGAGATTAGCAGGTGCTCGCGAGGTGTGTTATGTTTTATACCCGCTTTGAGTTCTCTTTTGCAGAGATTAGCAGGTGTTCGTGAGGTCTCTTCTGGAACTCGCGTTATGTTTTATACCTGCTTTGAGTCCTCTTTTGTAGAGAATAGCATGTGTTCGCGAGTTCTCTGTAGGTACTCGCGTTATGTTTTATACCTGCTTTGCGTTCTCTTTTGCAGAGATTAGTAGGAGCTCGCGAGTTCTCTTCAGGAACTAGCGTTATGTTCTATACCTGCTTTGAGTTCTCTTTTGCAGAGATTAGCAGGTGTTCGCGAGTTCTCTTCAGGTACTCACGTTATGTTTTATACCTGCTTTGAGTTCTCTTTTGCAGAGATTAGCAGGTGCTCGCGAGGTCTCTTCAGGTTCTCGCGTTATGTTTTATACCTGCTTTGAGTTCTCTTTTGCATAGTTAGCAGGTATTCGTGAGTTCTCTTCGGGTACCCGCGTTATGTTTTATACCTGCTTTGAGTTCTCTTTTGCTGAGAATAGCAGGTGTTCACGAGTTCTCTTCAGCTACTCGCGTTATGTTTTATACCTGCTTTGACTTCTCTTTTGCAGAGATAAGCAGGTGTTTGCGAGTTCTCTTCAGGTACTCGCGTTATGTTTTATACCTGCTCTGAGTTCTCTTTTGCAGAGATTAGCAGGTGTTCACGAGTTCTCTTTAGGTACTCGCGTTATGTTGTATACCTGCTCTGAGTTCTCTTTTGCATAGATTAGCAAGTGTTCGCGAGTTCTCTTCAGGTACTCGCGTTATGTTTTATACCTGCTTTGAGTTCTCTTTTGTAGAGGATAGCAGGTGTTCACGAGTTCTCTTCAGGTACTCGCGTTATGTTTTATACCTTCTTTGAGTTCTCTTTTTTTGCAGAGATTAGCAGGAGTTCGTGAGTTCTCTTCAGGTACTCGCGTTATGTTTTATACCTGCTTTGAGTTCTCTTTTGCAGAGATAAGCAGGTGTTCGCGAGTTCTCTTCAGGTACTCGCCTTATGTTTTATACCTGCTCTAAGTTCTCTTTTGCAGAGATTAGCAGGTGTTCGCGAGTCCTCTTCAGGTACACGCATTATGTTTTATAACTGCTTTGAGTTCTCTTTTGCAGAGGATAGCAGGTGTTCGCGAGTTCTCTTCAGGTACTCGCGTTATGTTTTATACCTGCTTTGAGTTTTCTTTTGCAGAGATTAGCACGAGCTCGCGAGTTCTCTTCAGGTACTCGCGTTATGTTATATACCTGCTTTGAGTTCTCTTTTGCAGAGATTAGCAGGTGTTTGCGAGTTCTCTTCAGGTACTCGCGTTATGTTTTATACCTGCTTTGAGTTCTCTTTTGCAGAGATTAGCAGGTGTTCGCGAGTTCTCTTCAGGTACTCGCGTTATGTTTTATACCTACTTTGAGTTCTCTTTTGCAGAGATTAACAGGTGTTCGCGAGTTCTCTTCAGGTACTCGCGTTATGTTTTATACCTGCTTTGAGTTCTCTTATGCAGAGATTAGCAGGTGCTCGCGAGGTCTCTTCAGGTACTCGCGTTATGTTTTATACCTGCTTTGAGTTCTCTTTTGCAGAGATAAGCAGGTGTTCGCGAGTTCTCTTCAGGTACTAGCGTTATGTTTTATACCTGCTTTGAGTTCTCTTTTGCAGAGATTAGCAGGAGCTCGCGAGTTCTCTTCAGGTGTTCGCGTTATGTTCTATACCTGCTTTGAGGTCTCTTTTGCAGAGATTAGCAGGTGTTCGCGAGTTCTCTTCAGGTACTCGCGTTATTTTTATACCTGCTTTGAGCTCTCTTTTGCACAGATTAGTAGGTGTTCGCGAGTTCTCTTCATGTACTCGCATTATGATTTATACCTGCTTTGAGTTCTCTTTTGCAGAGATTAGCAGGTGTTCGCGAGTTCTCTTCCGGTACTCGCGTTATGTTTTATACCTGCGTTGAGTTCTCTTTTGCAGAGGATAGCAGGTGGTCGCGAGTTCTCTTCAGGTACACGCGTTATGTTTTATACCTGCTTTGAGTTCTCTTTTGTAGAGATTAGCAGGAGATCGCGAGTCCTCTTCAGGTACTCGCGTTATGTTGTATACTTGCTTTGAGTTCTCTTTTGTAGAGATTAGCAGGTGTTCGCGAGTTCTCTTCAGGTACTCGCGTTATGTTCTATACCTGCTTTGAGTTCTCTTTTGCAGAGATTAGCAGGTGTTCGCGAGTTCTCTTCAGGTACTCGCGTTATGTTTTATACCTGCTTTGAGTTCTATTTTGGAGAGATTAGCAGGTGTTCGCGAGTTCTCTTCAGGTACATGCGTTATGTTTTATACCTGCTTTGAGTTCTCTTTTCCAGAGATTAGCAGGTGTTCGCGAGGTCTCTTCTGGAACTCGAGTTATGTTTTATACCTGCTTTGAGTCCTCTTTTGTAGAGAATAGCATGTGTTCGCGAGTTCTCTATAGGTACTCGCGTTATGTTTTATACCTGCTTTGCGTTCTCTTTTGCAGAGATTAGTAGGAGCTCGCGTGTTCTCTTCAGGTACTAGCGTTATGTTCTATACCTGCTTTGAGTTCTCTTTTGCAGAGATTAGCAGGTGGTCGCGAGTTCTCTTCAGGTACTCACGTTATGTTTTATACCTGCTTTGAGTTCTCTTTTGCAGAGATTTGCAGGTGCTCGCGAGGTCTCTTCAGGTTCTCGCGTTATGTTTTATACCTGCTTTGAGTTCTCTTTTGCATAGATTAGCAGGTATTCGTGAGTTCTCTTCGAGTACCCGCGTTATGTTTTATACCTGCTTTGAGTTCTCTTTTGCTGAGAATAGCAGGTGTTCACGAGTTCTCCTCAGCTACTCGCGTTATGTTTTATACCTGCTTTGACTTCTCTTTTGCAGAGATAAGCAGGTGTTTGCGAGTTCTCTTCAAGTACTCGCGTTATGTTTTATACCTGCTCTGAGTTCTCTTTTACAGAGATTAGCAGGTGTTCACGAGTTCTCTTTAGGTACTCGCGTTATGTTGTATACCTGCTCTGAGTTCTCTTTTGCATAGATTAGCAAGTGTTCGGGAGTTCTCTTCAGGTACTCGCGTTATGTTTTATACCTGCTTTGAGTTCTCTTTTGTAGAGGATAGCAGGTGTTCGCGAGTTCTCTTCAGGTACTCGCGTTATGTTTTATACCTTCTTTGAGTTCTCTTTTTTTGCAGAGATTAGCAGGAGTTCGTGAGTTCTCTTCAGGTACTCGCGTTATGTTTTATACCTGCTTTGAGTTCTCTTTTGCAGAGATAAGCACGTGTTCGCGAGTTCTCTTCAGGTACTCGCCTTATGTTTTATACCTGCTCTAAGTTCACTTTTGCAGAGATTAGCAGGTGTTCGCGAGTCCTCTTCAGGTACTCGCATTATGTTTTATAACTGCTTTGAGTCCTCTTTTGCAGAGGATAGCAGGTGTTCGCGAGTTCTCTTCAGGTACTCGCGTTATGTTTTATACCTGCTTTGAGTTTTCTTTTGCAGAGATTAGCACGAGCTCGCGAGTTCTCTTCAGGTACTCGCGTTATGTTCTATACCTGCTTTGAGTTCTCTTTTGCAGAGATTAGCAGGTGTTCGCGAGTTCTCTTCAGGTACTCGCGTTATGTTTTATACCTGCTTTGAGTTCTCTTTTGCAGAGATTAGCAGGTGTTCGCGAGTTTTCTTCAGGTACTCGCGTTATGTTTTATACCTGCTTTGAGTTCTGTTTTGCAGAGATTAGCAGGTGTTCGCGAGTTCTCTTCAGGTACTCGCGTTATGTTTTATACCTGCTTTGAGTTCTCTTATGCAGAGATTAGCAGGTGCTCGCGAGGTCTCTTCAGGTACTCGCGTTATGTTTTATACCTGCTTTGAGTTCTCTTTTGCAGAGATAAGCAGGTGTTCGCGAGTTCTCTCAGGTACTAGCGTTATGTTTTATACCTGCTTTGAGTTCTCTTTTGCAGAGATTAGCAGGAGCTCGCGAGTTCTCTTCAGGTACTCGCGTTATGTTCTATACCTGCTTTGAGTCCTCTTTTGCAGAGAATAGCAGGTGTTCGCAAGTTCTCTTCAGGTACTCGCGTTATGTTTTATACCTGCTTTGAGTTCTCTTTTGCAGAGATAAGCAGGTGTTCGCGAGTTCTCTTCAGGTACTCGCGTTATGTTTTATACCTGCGTTGAGTTCTCTTTTGCAGAGGATAGCAGGTGGTCGCGAGTTCTCTTCAGGTACACGCGTTATGTTTTATACCTGCTTTGAGTTCTCTTTTGTAGAGATTAGCAGGAGATCGCGAGTCCTCTTCAGGTACTCGCGTTATGTTTTATACTTGCTTTGAGTTCTCTTTTGTAGAGATTAGCAGGTGTTCGCGAGTTCTCTTCAGGTACTCGCGTTATGTTCTATACCTGCTTTGAGTTCTCTTTTGCAGAGATTAGCAGGTGTTCGCGAGTTCTCTTCAGGTACTCGCGTTATGTTTTATACCTGCTTTGAGTTCTATTTTGGAGAGATTAGCAGGTGTTCGCGAGTTCTCTTCAGGTACACGCGTTATGTTTTATACCTGCTTTGAGTTCTCTTTTACAGAGATTAGCAGGTGTTCGCGAGTTCTCTTCAGGTACTCGTGTTATGTTTTATACCTGCTTTGAGTTCTCTTCTGCAGAGATTAGCAGGTGTTCGCGAGGTGTGTTATGTTTTATACCCGCTTTGAGTTCTCTTTTGCAGAGATTAGCAGGTGTTCGCGAGGTCTCTTCTGGAACTCGCGTTATGTTTTATACCTGCTTTGAGTCCTCTTTTGTAGAGAATAGCATGTGTTCGCGAGTTCTCTATAGGTACTCGCGTTATGTTTTATACCTGCTTTGCGTTCTCTTTTGCAGAGATTAGCAGGAGCTCGCGAGTTCTCTTCAGGTACTAGCGTTATGTTCTATACCTGCTTTGAGTTCTCTTTTGCAGAGATTAGCAGGTGTTCGCGAGTTCTCTTCAGGTACTCACGTTATGTTTTATACCTGCTTTGAGTTCTCTTTTGCAGAGATTAGCAGGTGCTCGCGAGGTCTCTTCAGGTTCTCGCGTTATGTTTTATACCTGCTTTGAGTTCTCTTTTGCATAGATTAGCAGGTATTCGTGAGTTCTCTTCGGGTACCCGCGTTATGTTTTATACCTGCTTTGAGTTCTCTTTTGCTGAGAATAGCAGGTGTTCACGAGTTCTCTTCAGCTACTCGCGTTATGTTTTATACCTGCTTTGACTTCTCTTTTGCAGAGATAAGCAGGTGTTTGCGAGTTCTCTTCAGGTACTCGCGTTATGTTTTATACCTGCTCTGAGTTCTCTTTTGCAGAGATTAGCAGGTGTTCACGAGTTCTCTTTAGGTACTCGCGTTATGTTGTATACCTGCTCTGAGTTCTCTTTTGCATAGATTAGCAAGTGTTCGCGAGTTCTCTTCAGGTACTCGCGTTATGTTTTATACCTGCTTTGAGTTCTCTTTTGTAGAGGATAGCAGGTGTTCGCGAGTTCTCTTCAGGAACTCGCGTTATGTTTTATACCTTCTTTGAGTTCTCTTTTTTTGCAGAGATTAGCAGGAGTTCGTGAGTTCTCTTCAGGTACTCGCGTTATGTTTTATACCTGCTTTGAGTTCTCTTTTGCAGAGATAAGCACGTGTTCGCGAGTTCTCTTCAGGTAGTCGCCTTATGTTTTATACCTGCTCTAAGTTCACTTTTGCAGAGATTAGCAGGTGTTCGCGAGTCCTCTTCAGGTACTCGCATTATGTTTTATAACTGCTTTGAGTCCTCTTTTGCAGAGGATAGCAGGTGTTCGCGAGTACTCTTCAGGTACTCGCGTTATGTTTTATAACTGCTTTGAGTTCTCTTTTGTAGAGGATAGCAGGTGTTCGCGAGTTCTCTTCAGGTACTCGCGTTATGTTTTATACCTGCTTTGAGTTTTCTTTTGTAGAGATTAGCACGAGCTCGCGAGTTCTCTTCAGGTACTCGCGTTATGTTCTATACCTGCTTTGAGTTCTCTTTTGCAGAGATTAGCAGGTGTTCGCGAGTTCTCTTCAGGTACTCGCGTTATGTTTTATACCTGCTTTGAGTTCTCTTTTGCAGAGATTAGCAGGTGTTCGCGAGTTCTCTTCAGGTACTCGCGTTATGTTTTATACCTGCTTTGAGTTCTCTTTTGCAGAGATTAGCAGGTGTTCGCGAGTTCTCTTCAGGTACTCGCATTATGTTTTATACCTGCTTTGAGTTCTCTTATGCAGAGATTAGCAGGTGCTTGCGAGGTCTCTTCAGGTACTCGCGTTATGTTTTATACCTGCTTTGAGTTCTCTTTTGCAGAGATAAGCAGGTGTTCGCGAGTTCTCTTCACGTACTAGCGTTATGTTTTATACCTGCTTTGAGTTCTCTTTTGCAGAGATTAGCAGGAGCTCGCGAATTCTCTTCAGGTACTCGCGTTATGTTCTATACCTGCTTTGAGTCCTCTTTTGCAGAGAATAGCAGGTGTTCGCGAGTTCTCTTCAGGTACTCGCGTTATGTTTTATACCTGCTTTGAGTTCTCTTTTGCAGAGATAAGCAGGTGTTCGCGAGTTCTCTTCAGGTACTAGCGTTATGTTTTATACCTGCTTTGAGTTCTCTTTTGCAGAGATTAGCAGGTGTTCGCGAGTTCTCTTGAGGTACTCACGTTATGTTTTATACCTGCTTTGAGTTCTCTTTTGCAGAGATTAGCAGGTGCTCGCGAGGTCTCTTCAGGTACTCGCGTTATGTTTTATACCTGCTCTGAGTTCTCTTTTTTAGAGATTAGCAGGTGTTCGCGAGTTCTCTTCAGGTACTCGCGTTATGTTTTATACCTGCTTTGAGTTCTCTTTTGCAGAGAATAGCAGGTGTTCGCGAGTTCTCTTCAGGTACCCGCGTTATGTTTTATACCTGCTCTGAGTTCTCTTTTACAGAGATAAGCAGGTGTTCGCGAGTTCTATTCAGGTACTCGCGTTATGTTTTATACCTGCTCTGAGTTCTCTTTTGCAGAGATTAGCAGGTGTTCACGAGTTCTCTTCAGGTACACGCGTTATGTTTTATACCTGCTCTGAGTTCTCTTTTGCAGAGATTAGCAGGTGTTCGCGAGTTCTCTTAAGGTACTCGCGTTATGTTTTATACCTGCTTTGAGTTCTCTTTTGCAGAGGATAACAGGTGTTCGCGAGTTCTCTTCAGGTACTCGCGTTATGTTTTATACCTGCTTTGAGTTCTCTTTTGCAGAGATTAGCAGGAGCTCGCGAGTTCTCTACAAGTACTCGCGTTATGTTTTATACCTGCTTTGAGTTCTCTTTTGCAGAGATAAGCAGGTTTTCGCGAGTTCTCTTCAGGTACTCACGTTATGTTTAATACCTGCTCTTAGTTCTCTTTTGCAGAGATTAGCAGGTAGTCGCGAGGTCTATTCAGGTACTCGCGTTATGTTTTATACCTGCTTTGAGTTCTCTTTTGTAGAGGATAGTAGGTGTTCGCGAGTTCTTTTCAGGTACTCACGTTATGTTTTATACCTGCTTTGAGTTCTCTTTTGCAGAGATTAGCAGGAGCTCGCGAGTTCTCTTCAGGTGTTCGCGTTATGTTCTATACCTGCTTTGAGGTCTCTTTTGCAGAGATTAGCAGGTGTTCGCAAGTTCTCTTCAGGTACTCGCGTTATTTTTATACCTGCTTTGAGCTCTCTTTTGCACAGATTTGTAGGTGTTCGCGAGTTCTCTTCATGTACTCGCATTATGATTTATACCTGCTTTGAGTTCTCTTTTGCAGAGATTAGCAGGTGTTCGCGAGTTCTCTTCAGGTACTCGCGTTATGTTTTATACCTGCGTTGAGTTCTCTTTTGCAGAGGATAGCAGGTGGTCGCGAGTTCTCTTAAGGTACACGCGTTATGTTTTATACCTGCTTTGAGTTCTCTTTTGTAGAGATTAGCAGGAGATCGCGAGTCCTCTTCAGGTACTCGCGTTATGTTTTATACTTGCTTTGAGTTCTCTTTTGTAGAGATTAGCAGGTGTTCGCGAGTCCTCTTTAGGTACTCGCGTTATGTTTTATACCTGCTTTGAGTTCTCTTTTGCAGAGATTAGCAGGTGTTCGCGAGTTCTCTTCAGGTACTCGCGTTATGTTTTATACCTGCTCTGAGTTCTCTTTTGCAGAGATTAGCAGGTGTTCGCGAGTTCTCCTCAGCTACTCGCGTTATGTTTTATACCTGCTTTGACTTCTCTTTTGCAGAGATAAGCAGGTGTTTGCGATTTCTCTTCAAGTACTCGCGTTATGTTTTATACCTGCTCTGAGTTCTCTTTTGCAGAGATTAGCAGGTGTTCACGAGTTCTCTTTAGGTACTCGCGTTATGTTGTATACCTGCTCTGAGTTCTCTTTTGCATAGATTAGCAAGTGTTCGGGAGTTCTCTTCAGGTACTCGCGTTATGTTTTATACCTGCTTTGAGTTCTCTTTTGTAGAGGATAGCAGGTGTTCGCGAGTTCTCTTCAGGTACTCGCGTTATGTTTTATACCTTCTTTGAGTTCTCTTTTTTTGCAGAGATTAGCAGGAGTTCGTGAGTTCTCTTCAGGTACTCGCGTTATGTTTTATACCTGCTTTGAGTTCTCTTTTGCAGAGATAAGCACGTGTTCGCGAGTTCTCTTCAGGTACTCGCCTTATGTTTTATACCTGCTCTAAGTTCACTTTTGCAGAGATTAGCAGGTGTTCGCGAGTCCTCTTCAGGTACTCGCATTATGTTTTATAACTGCTTTGAGTCCTCTTTTGCAGAGGATAGCAGGTGTTCGCGAGTTCTCTTCAGGTACTCGCGTTATGTTTTATACCTGCTTTGAGTTTTCTTTTGCAGAGATTAGCACGAGCTCGCGAGTTCTCTTCAGGTACTCGCGTTATGTTCTATACCTGCTTTGAGTTCTCTTTTGCAGAGATTAGCAGGTGTTCGCGAGTTCTCTTCAGGTACTCGCGTTATGTTTTATACCTGCTTTGAGTTCTCTTTTGCAGAGATTAGCAGGTGTTCGCGAGTTTTCTTCAGGTACTCGCGTTATGTTTTATACCTGCTTTGAGTTCTGTTTTGCAGAGATTAGCAGGTGTTCGCGAGTTCTCTTCAGGTACTCGCGTTATGTTTTATACCTGCTTTGAGTTCTCTTATGCAGAGATTAGCAGGTGCTCGCGAGGTCTCTTCAGGTACTCGCGTTATATTTTATACCTGCTTTGAGTTCTCTTTTGCAGAGATAAGCAGGTGTTCGCGAGTTCTCTTCAGGTACTAGCGTTATGTTTTATACCTGCTTTGAGTTCTCTTTTGCAGAGATTAGCAGGAGCTCGCGAGTTCTCTTCAGGTACTCGCGTTATGTTCTATACCTGCTTTGAGTCCTCTTTTGCAGAGAATAGCAGGTGTTCGCAAGTTCTCTTCAGGTACTCGCGTTATGTTTTATACCTGCTTTGAGTTCTCTTTTGCAGAGATAAGCAGGTGTTCGCGAGTTCTCTTCAGGTACTCGCGTTATGTTTTATACCTGCGTTGAGTTCTCTTTTGCAGAGGATAGCAGGTGGTCGCGAGTTCTCTTCAGGTACACGCGTTATGTTTTATACCTGCTTTGAGTTCTCTTTTGTAGAGATTAGCAGGAGATCGCGAGTCCTCTTCAGGTACTCGCGTTATGTTTTATACTTGCTTTGAGTTCTCTTTTGTAGAGATTAGCAGGTGTTCGCGAGTTCTCTTCAGGTACTCGCGTTATGTTCTATACCTGCTTTGAGTTATCTTTTGCAGAGATTAGCAGGTGTTCGCGAGTTCTCTTCAGGTACTCGCGTTATGTTTTATACCTGCTTTGAGTTCTATTTTGGAGAGATTAGCAGGTGTTCGCGAGTTCTCTTCAGGTACACGCGTTATGTTTTATACCTGCTTTGAGTTCTCTTTTACAGAGATTAGCAGGTGTTCGCGAGTTCTCTTCAGGTACTCGTGTTATGTTTTATACCTGCTTTGAGTTCTCTTCTGCAGAGATTAGCAGGTGTTCGCGAGGTGTGTTATGTTTTATACCCGCTTTGAGTTCTCTTTTGCAGAGATTAGCAGGTGTTCGCGAGGTCTCTTCTGGAACTCGCGTTATGTTTTATACCTGCTTTGAGTCCTCTTTTGTAGAGAATAGCATGTGTTCGCGAGTTCTCTATAGGTACTCGCGTTATGTTTTATACCTGCTTTGCGTTCTCTTTTGCAGAGATTAGCAGGAGCTCGCGAGTTCTCTTCAGGTACTAGCGTTATGTTCTATACCTGCTTTGAGTTCTCTTTTGCAGAGATTAGCAGGTGTTCGCGAGTTCTCTTCAGGTACTCACGTTATGTTTTATACCTGCTTTGAGTTCTCTTTTGCAGAGATTAGCAGGTGCTCGCGAGGTCTCTTCAGGTTCTCGTGTTATGTTTTATACCTGCTTTGAGTTCTCTTTTGCATAGATTAGCAGGTATTCGTGAGTTCTCTTCGGGTACCCGCGTTATGTTTTATACCTGCTTTGAGTTCTCTTTTGCTGAGAATAGCAGGTGTTCACGAGTTCTCTTCAGCTACTCGCGTTATGTTTTATACCTGCTTTGACTTCTCTTTTGCAGAGATAAGCAGGTGTTTGCGAGTTCTCTTCAGGTACTCGCGTTATGTTTTATACCTGCTCTGAGTTCTCTTTTGCAGAGATTAGCAGGTGTTCACGAGTTCTCTTTAGGTACTCGCGTTATGTTGTATACCTGCTCTGAGTTCTCTTTTGCATAGATTAGCAAGTGTTCGCGAGTTCTCTTCAGGTACTCGCGTTATGTTTTATACCTGCTTTGAGTTCTCTTTTGTAGAGGATAGCAGGTGTTCGCGAGTTCTCTTCAGGAACTCGCGTTATGTTTTATACCTTCTTTGAGTTCTCTTTTTTTGCAGAGATTAGCAGGAGTTCGTGAGTTCTCTTCAGGTACTCGCGTTATGTTTTATACCTGCTTTGAGTTCTCTTTTGCAGAGATAAGCACGTGTTCGCGAGTTCTCTTCAGGTACTCGCCTTATGTTTTATACCTGCTCTAAGTTCACTTTTGCAGAGATTAGCAGGTGTTCGCGAGTCCTCTTCAGGTACTCGCATTATGTTTTATAACTGCTTTGAGTCCTCTTTTGCAGAGGATAGCAGGTGTTCGCGAGTACTCTTCAGGTACACGCGTTATGTTTTATAACTGCTTTGAGTTCTCTTTTGTAGAGGATAGCAGGTGTTCGCGAGTTCTCTTCAGGTACTCGCGTTATGTTTTATACCTGCTTTGAGTTTTCTTTTGTAGAGATTAGCACGAGCTCGCGAGTTCTCTTCAGGTACTCGCGTTATGTTCTATACCTGCTTTGAGTTCTCTTTTGCAGAGATTAGCAGGTGTTCGCGAGTTCTCTTCAGGTACTCGCGTTATGTTTTATACCTGCTTTGAGTTCTCTTTTGCAGAGATTAGCAGGTGTTCGCGAGTTCTCTTCAGGTACTCGCGTTATGTTTTATACCTGCTTTGAGTTCTCTTTTGCAGAGATTAGCAGGTGTTCGCGAGTTCTCTTCAGGTACTCGCATTATGTTTTATACCTGCTTTGAGTTCTCTTATGCAGAGATTAGCAGGTGCTTGCGAGGTCTCTTCAGGTACTCGCGTTATGTTTTATACCTGCTTTGAGTTCTCTTTTGCAGAGATAAGCAGGTGTTCGCGAGTTCTCTTCACGTACTAGCGTTATGTTTTATACCTGCTTTGAGTTCTCTTTTGCAGAGATTAGCAGGAGCTCGCGAATTCTCTTCAGGTACTCGCGTTATGTTCTATACCTGCTTTGAGTCCTCTTTTGCAGAGAATAGCAGGTGTTCGCGAGTTCTCTTCAGGTACTCGCGTTATGTTTTATACCTGCTTTGAGTTCTCTTTTGCAGAGATAAGCAGGTGTTCGCGAGTTCTCTTCAGGTACTAGCGTTATGTTTTATACCTGCTTTGAGTTCTCTTTTGCAGAGATTAGCAGGTGTTCGCGAGTTCTCTTGAGGTACTCACGTTATGTTTTATACCTGCTTTGAGTTCTCTTTTGCAGAGATTAGCAGGTGCTCGCGAGGTCTCTTCAGGTACTCGCGTTATGTTTTATACCTGCTCTGAGTTCTCTTTTTTAGAGATTAGCAGGTGTTCGCGAGTTCTCTTCAGGTACTCGCGTTATGTTTTATACCTGCTTTGAGTTCTCTTTTGCAGAGAATAGCAGGTGTTCGCGAGTTCTCTTCAGGTACCCGCGTTATGTTTTATACCTGCTCTGAGTTCTCTTTTACAGAGATAAGCAGGTGTTCGCGAGTTCTATTCAGGTACTCGCGTTATGTTTTATACCTGCTCTGAGTTCTCTTTTGCAGAGATTAGCAGGTGTTCACGAGTTCTCTTCAGGTACACGCGTTATGTTTTATACCTGCTCTGAGTTCTCTTTTGCAGAGATTAGCAGGTGTTCGCGAGTTCTCTTAAGGTACTCGCGTTATGTTTTATACCTGCTTTGAGTTCTCTTTTGCAGAGGATAACAGGTGTTCGCGAGTTCTCTTCAGGTACTCGCGTTATGTTTTATACCTGCTTTGAGTTCTCTTTTGCAGAGATTAGCAGGAGCTCGCGAGTTCTCTACAAGTACTCGCGTTATGTTTTATACCTGCTTTGAGTTCTCTTTTGCAGAGATAAGCAGGTTTTCGCGAGTTCTCTTCAGGTACTCACGTTATGTTTAATACCTGCTCTTAGTTCTCTTTTGCAGAGATTAGCAGGTAGTCGCGAGGTCTATTCAGGTACTCGCGTTATGTTTTATACCTGCTTTGAGTTCTCTTTTGTAGAGGATAGTAGGTGTTCGCGAGTTCTTTTCAGGTACTCACGTTATGTTTTATACCTGCTTTGAGTTCTCTTTTGCAGAGATTAGCAGGAGCTCGCGAGTTCTCTTCAGGTGTTCGCGTTATGTTCTATACCTGCTTTGAGGTCTCTTTTGCAGAGATTAGCAGGTGTTCGCAAGTTCTCTTCAGGTACTCGCGTTATTTTTATACCTGCTTTGAGCTCTCTTTTGCACAGATTTGTAGGTGTTCGCGAGTTCTCTTCATGTACTCGCATTATGATTTATACCTGCTTTGAGTTCTCTTTTGCAGAGATTAGCAGGTGTTCGCGAGTTCTCTTCAGGTACTCGCGTTATGTTTTATACCTGCGTTGAGTTCTCTTTTGCAGAGGATAGCAGGTGGTCGCGAGTTCTCTTAAGGTACACGCGTTATGTTTTATACCTGCTTTGAGTTCTCTTTTGTAGAGATTAGCAGGAGATCGCGAGTCCTCTTCAGGTACTCGCGTTATGTTTTATACTTGCTTTGAGTTCTCTTTTGTAGAGATTAGCAGGTGTTCGCGAGTCCTCTTTAGGTACTCGCGTTATGTTTTATACCTGCTTTGAGTTCTCTTTTGCAGAGATTAGCAGGTGTTCGCGAGTTCTCTTCAGGTACTCGCGTTATGTTTTATACCTGCTTTGAGTTCTCTTTTGCAGAGATTAGCACGTGCTCGCGAGGTCTCTTCAGGTACTCGCGTTATGTTTTATACCTGCTTTGAGTTCTCTTTTGCAGAGATAAGCAGGTGTTCGCGAGTTCTCTTCAGGTACTCGCGTTATGTTTTATACCTGCTTTGAGTTCTCTTCTGCAGAGATTAGCAGGTGCTCGCGAGGTGTGTTATGTTTTATACCCGCTTTGAGTTCTCTTTTGCAGAGAATAGCAGGTGTTCGTGAGGTCTCTTCTGGAACTCGCGTTATGTTTTATACCTGCTTTGAGTCCTCTTTTGTAGAGAATAGCATGTGTTCGCGAGTTCTCTGTAGGTACTCGCGTTATGTTTTATACCTGCTTTGCGTTCTCTTTTGCAGAGATTAGTAGGAGCTCGCGAGTTCTCTTCAGGAACTAGCGTTATGTTCTATACCTGCTTTGAGTTCTCTTTTGCAGAGATTAGCAGGTGTTCGCGAGTTCTCTTCAGGTACTCACGTTATGTTTTATACCTGCTTTGAGTTCTCTTTTGCAGAGATTAGCAGGTGCTCGCGAGGTCTCTTCAGGTTCTCGCGTTATGTTTTATACCTGCTTTGAGTTCTCTTTTGCATAGATTAGCAGGTATTCGTGAGTTCTCTTCGGGTACCCGCGTTATGTTTTATACCTGCTTTGAGTTCTCTTTTGCTGAGAATAGCAGGTGTTCACGAGTTCTCTTCAGCTACTCGCGTTATGTTTTATACCTGCTTTGACTTCTCTTTTGCAGAGATAAGCAGGTGTTTGCGAGTTCTCTTCAGGTACTCGCGTTATGTTTTAGACCTGCTCTGAGTTCTCTTTTGCAGAGATTAGCAGGTGTTCACGAGTTCTCTTTAGGTACTCACGTTATGTTGTATACCTGCTCTGAGTTCTCTTTTGCATAGATTAGCAGGTGTTCGCGAGTTCTCTTCAGGTACTCGCGTTATGTTTTATACCTGCTTTGAGTTCTCTTTTGTAGAGGATAGCAGGTGTTCGCGAGTTCTCTTCAGGTACTCGCGTTATGTTTTATACCTTCTTTGAGTTCTCTTTTTTTGCAGAGATTAGCAGGAGTTCGTGAGTTCTCTTCAGGTACTCGCGTTATGTTTTATACCTGCTTTGAGTTCTCTTTTGCAGAGATAAGCAGGTGTTCGCGAGTTCTCTTCAGGTACTCGCCTTATGTTTTATACCTGCTCTAAGTTCTCTTTTGCAGAGATTAGCAGGTGTTCGCGAGTCCTCTTCAGGTACTCGCATTATGTTTTATAACTGCTTTGAGTTCTCTTTTGCAGAGGATAGCAGGTGTTCGCGAGTTCTCTTCAGGTACTCGCGTTATGTTTTATACCTGCTTTGAGTTTTCTTTTGCAGAGATTAGCACGAGCTCGCGAGTTCTCTTCAGGTACTCGCGTTATGTTATATACCTGCTTTGAGTTCTCTTTTGCAGAGATTAGCAGGTGTTCGCGAGTTCTCTTCAGGTACTCGCGTTATGTTTTATACCTGCTTTGAGTTCTCTTTTGCAGAGATTAGCAGGTGTTCGCGAGTTCTCTTCAGGTACTCGCGTTATGTTTTATACCTACTTTGAGTTCTCTTTTGCAGAGATTAGCAGGTGTTCGCGAGTTCTCTTCAGGTACTCGCGTTATGTTTTATACCTGCTTTGAGTTCTCTTATGCATTGATTAGCAGGTGCTCGCGAGGTCTCTTCAGGTACTCGCGTTATGTTTTATACCTGCTTTGAGTTCTCTTTTGCAGAGATAAGCAGGTGTTCGCGAGTTCTCTTCAGGTACTAGCGTTATGTTTTATACCTGCTTTGAGTTCTCTTTTGCAGAGATTAGCAGGAGCTCGCGAGTTCTCTTCAGGTACTCGCGTTATGTTCTATAACTGCTTTGAGTTCTCTTTTGCAGATATTAGCAGGTGTTCGCGAGTTCTCTTCAGGTACTCGCGTTATGTTTTATACCTGCTTTGAGTTCTCTTTTGGAGAGATTAGCAGGTGTTCGCGAGTTCTCTCTAGGTACTCGCGTTATGTTTTATACCTGCTTTGAGTTCTCTTTTGCAGAGATTAGCAGGTGTTCGCGAGTTCTCTTCAGGTACTCGCGTTATGTTTTATACCTGCTTTGAGTTCTCTTTTGCAGAGATTAGCACGTGCTCGCGAGGTCTCTTCAGGTACTCGCGTTATGTTTTATACCTGCTTTGAGTTCTCTTTTGCAGAGATAAGCAGGTGTTCGCGATTTCTCTTCAGGTACTCGCGTTATGTTTTATACCTGCTTTGAGTTCTCTTCTGCAGAGATTAGCAGGTGCTCGCGAGGTGTGTTATGTTTTATACCCGCTTTGAGTTCTCTTTTGCAGAGATTAGCAGGTGTTCGCGAGGTCTCTTCTGGAACTCGCGTTATGTTTTATACCTGCTTTGAGTCCTCTTTTGTAGAGAATAGCATGTGTTCGCGAGTTCTCTGTAGGTACTCGCGTTATGTTTTATACCTGCTTTGCGTTCTCTTTTGCAGAGATTAGTAGGAGCTCGCGAGTTCTCTTCAGGAACTAGCGTTATGTTCTATACCTGCTTTGAGTTCTCTTTTGCAGAGATTAGCAGGTGTTCGCGAGTTCTCTTCAGGTACTCACGTTATGTTTTATACCTGCTTTGAGTTCTCTTTTGCAGAGATTAGCAGGTGCTCGCAAGGTCTCTTCAGGTTCTCGCGTTATGTTTTATACCTGCTTTGAGTTCTCTTTTGCATAGATTAGCAGGTATTCGTGAGTTCTCTTCGGGTACCCGCGTTATGTTTTATACCTGCTTTGAGTTCTCTTTTGCTGAGAATAGCAGGTGTTCACGAGTTCTCTTCAGCTACTCGCGTTATGTTTTATACCTGCTTTGACTTCTCTTTTGCAGAGATAAGCAGGTGTTTGCGAGTTCTCTTCAGGTACTCGCGTTATGTTTTATACCTGCTCTGAGTTCTCTTTTGCAGAGATTAGCAGGTGTTCACGAGTTCTCTTTAGGTACTCGCGTTATGTTGTATACCTGCTCTGAGTTCTCTTTTGCATAGATTAGCAGGTGTTCGCGAGTTCTCTTCAGGTACTCGCGTTATGTTTTATACCTGCTTTGAGTTCTCTTTTGTAGAGGATAGCAGGTGTTCGCGAGTTCTCTTCAGGTACTCGCGTTATGTTTTATACCTTCTTTGAGTTCTCTTTTTTTGCAGAGATTAGCAGGAGTTCGTGAGTTCTCTTCAGGTACTCGCGTTATGTTTTATACCTGCTTTGAGTTCTCTTTTGCAGAGATAAGCAGGTGTTCGCGAGTTCTCTTCAGGTACTCGCCTTATGTTTTATACCTGCTCTAAGTTCTCTTTTGCAGAGATTAGCAGGTGTTCGCGAGTCCTCTTCAGGTACTCGCATTATGTTTTATAACTGCTTTGAGTTCTCTTTTGCAGAGGATAGCAGGTGTTCGCGAGTTCTCTTCAGGTACTCGCGTTATGTTTTATACCTGCTTTGAGTTTTCTTTTGCATAGATTAGCACGAGCTCGCGAGTTCTCTTCAGGTACTCGCGTTATGTTTTATACCTGCTTTGAGTTCTCTTTTACAGAGATTAGCAGGTGTTCGCGAGTTCTCTTCAGGTACTCGCGTTATGTTTTATACCTGCTTTGAGTTCTCTTTTGCAGAGATTAGCAGGTGTTCGCGAGTTCTCTTCAGGTACTCGCGTTATGTTTTATACCTACTTTGAGTTCTCTTTTGCAGAGATTAGCAGGTTGTCGCGAGTTCTCTTCAGGTACTCGCGTTATGTTTTATACCTGCTTTGAGTTCTCTTATGCAGAGATTAGCAGGTGCTCGCGAGGTCTCTTCAGGTACTCGCGTTATGTTTTATACCTGCTTTGAGTTCTCTTTTGCAGAGATAAGCAGGTGTTCGCGAGTTCTCTTCAGGTACTAGCGTTATGTTTTATACCTGCTTTGAGTTCTCTTTTGCAGAGATTAGCAGGAGCTCGCGAGTTCTCTTCAGGTACTCGCGTTATGTTCTATACCTGCTTTGAGTCCTCTTTTGCAGAGAATAGCAGGTGTTCGCGAGTTCTCTTCAGGTACTCGCGTTATGTTTTCTACCTGCTTTGAGTTCTCTTTTGCAGAGCTTAGCAGGTGTTCGCGAGTTCTCTTCAGGTACTCGCGTTATGTTTTATACCTGCTTTGATTTCTCTTTTGCAGAGGATAGCAGGTGTTCGCGAGTTCCCTTCAAGTACTCACGTTATGTTTTATACCTGCTTTGAGTTCTCTTTTGCAGAGATTAGCAGGAGCTCGCGAGTTCTCTTCAGGTACTCGCGTTATGTTCTATACCTGCTTTGAGTTCTCTTTTGCAGATATTAGCAGGTGTTCGCGAGTTCTCTTCAGGTACTCGCGTTATGTTTTATACCTGCTTTGAGTTCTCTTTTGGAGAGATTAGGAGGTGTTCGCGAGTTCTCTTTAGGTACTCGCGTTATGTTTTATACCTGCTTTGAGTTCTCTTTTGCAGAGATTAGCAGGTGTTCGCGAGTTCTCTTCAGGTACTCGCGTTATGTTTTATACCTGCTTTGAGTTCTCTTTTGCAGAGATTAGCATGTGCTCGCGAGGTCTCTTCAGGTACTCGCGTTATGTTTTATACCTGCTTTGAGTTCTCTTTTGCAGAGATAAGCAGGTGTTCGCGAGTTCTCTTCAGGTACTCGCGTTATGTTTTATACCTTCTTTGAGGTCTCTTTTGCAGAGATTAGCAGGAGCTCGCGAGTTCTCTTCAGGTACTCGCGTTATGTTTTATACCTGCTTTGAGTTCTCTTCTGCAGAGATTAGCAGGTGCTCGCGAGGTCTCTTCAGGTACTCACGTTATGTTTTATACCTGCTTTGAGTTCTCTTTTGCAGAGATTAGCAGGTGTTCGCGAGTTCTCTTCTGGTAATCGCGTTATGTTTTATACCTGCTCTGAGTTCTCTTTTGCAGAGATTAGCAGGTGTTCGCGAGTTCTCTTAAGGTACTCGCGTTATGTTTTATACCTGCTTTGAGTTCTCTTTTGCAGAGGATAACAGGTGTTCGCGAGTTCTATTCAGGTACTCGCGTTATGTTTTATACCTGCTTTGAGTTCTCTTTTGCAGAGATTAGCAGGAGCTCGCGTGCTCTCTTCAGGTACTCGCGTTATGTTTTATACCTGCTTTGAGTTCTCTTTTGCAGAGATTAGCAGGTGTTCGCGAGCTCTCTTCAGGTACTCGCGTTATGTTTTATACCTGCTTTGAGTTCTCTTTTGCAGAGATTAGCAGGAGCTCGCAAGTTCTCTTCAGGTACTCGCGTTATGTTTTATACCTGCTTGGAGTTCTCTTTTGCAGAGATAAGCAGGTGTTCGCGAGTTCTCTTCAGGTACTAGCGTTATGTTTTATACCTGCTTTGAGTTCTCTTTTGCAGAGATTAGAAGGAGCTCGCGAGTTCTCTTCAGGTACTCGCGTTATGTTCTATACCTGCTTTGAGTCCTCTTTTGCAGAGAATACCAGGTGTTCGCGAGTTCTCTTCAGGTACTCGCGTTATGTTTTCTACCTGCTTTGAGTTCTCTTTTGCAGAGATTAGCAGGTGTTCGCGAGTTCTCTTCAGGTACTCGCGTTATGTTTTATACCTGCTTTGAGTTCTCTTTTGCAGATGATAATAGGTGTCTGCGAGTTCTCTTCAGGTACTCGCGTTATGTTTTATACCTGCTTTGAGTTCTCTTTTGCAGAGATTAGCAGGAGCTCGCGAGTTCTCTTCAGGTACTCGCGTTATGTTCTATACCTGCTTTGAGTTCTCTTTTGCAGAGATTAGCAGGTGTTCGCGAGTTCTCTTCAGGTACTCGCGTTATGTTTTATACCTGCTTTGAG
This sequence comes from Dactylorhiza incarnata, assembly GCA_033032865.1. NCBI lineage: Eukaryota > Viridiplantae > Streptophyta > Magnoliopsida > Asparagales > Orchidaceae > Dactylorhiza > Dactylorhiza incarnata. The sequence continues at coordinate 262,497 of JAWHQI010000743.1, forward strand.
TTCTCTTTTGGAGAGATTAGCAGGTGTTCGCGAGTTCTCTTCAGGTACTCGCGTTATGTTTTATACCTGCTTTGAGTTCTCTTTTGCAGAGATTAGCAGGTGTTCACGAGTTCTCTTCAGGTACTCGCGTTATGTTTTATACCTGCTTTGAGTTCTCTTTTGCAGAGATTAGCAAGTGCTCGCGAGGTCTCTTCAGGTACTCGCGTTATGTTTTATACCTGCATTGAGTTCTCTTTTGCAGAGATAAGCAGGTGTTCGGGAGTCCTCTTCAGGTACTCGCGTTATGTTTTATACCTTCTTTGAGGTCTCTTTTGTAGAGATTAGCAGGAGATCGCGAGTTCTCTTCAGGTACTCGCGTTATGTTTTATACCTGCTTTGAGTTCTCTTCTGCCGAGATTAGCAGTTGCTCGCGAGGTCTCTTCAGGTACTCGCGTTATGTTTTATACCTGCTTTGAGTTCTCTTTGGTAGAGATTAGCAGGTGTTCGCGAGTTCTCTTCTGGTACTCGCGTTATGTTTTATACCTGCTCTGAGTTCTCTTTTGTATTGATTAGCAGGTGTTCGCGAGTTCCCTTCAGGTACTCGCGTTATGTTTTATACCTACTTTGAGTTCTCTTTTGCAGAGAATAGCAGGTGTTCACGAGGTCTCTTTAGGTACTCACGTTATGTTTTATACCAGCTTTGAGTTCTCTTTTGCAGAGATAAGCAGGTGTTCGCGAGTTCTCTTCAGGTACTCGCGTTATGTTTTATACCTGATCTGAGTTCTCTTTTGCAGAGATTAGCAGGTGTTCGCGAGTTCTCTTCAGGTACTCGCATTATGTTTTATACCTGCTCAGAGTTCTCTTTTGCAGAGATTAGCAGGTGTTCGCGAGTTCTCTTAAGGTACTCGCGTTATGTTTTATACCTGCTTTGAGTTCTCTTTTGCAGAGGATAGCAGGTGTTCGCGAGTTCTCTTCAGGTACTCGCATTATGTTTTATATCTGCTCTGAGTTCGCTTTTGCAGAGATTTGCAGGTGTTCGAGAGCTCTCTTCAGGTACTCGCGTTATGTTTTATACCTGCTCTGAGTTCTCTTTTGCAGAGATTAGCAGGTGTTCGTGAGTTCTCTTCAGGTACTCGGGTTATGTTTTATACCTGCTTTGAGTTCTCTTTTGCAGAGATTAGCAGGTGTTCGCGAGTTCTCTTCAGGTACTCGCGTTATGTTTTATACCTGCTTTGATTTCTCTTTTGCAGAGATTAGCAGGTGTTTGTGAGTTCTCTTCAGGTACTCGCGTTATGTTTTATACCTGCTTTGAGTTCTCTTTTGCAGAGATTAGGAGGTGATCGCGAGTTTTCTTTAGGTACTCGCGTTATGTTTTATACCTGCTTTGAGTTCTCTTTTGCAGAGATTAGCAAGAGCTCGCGAGTTCTCTTCAGGTACTCGCATTATGTTTTATACCTGCTTTGAGTTCTCTTCTGCCGAGATAAGCAGGTGTTCGCGAGTTCTCTTCAGGTACTCGCGTTATGTTTTATACCTGCTCTGAGTTCTCTTTTGCAGAGATTAGCAGGTGTTCGCGAGTTCTCTTCAGGTACTCGCATTATGTTTTATACATGCTTTGAGTTCTCTT
>JAWHQI010000744.1:0-67500 GCA_033032865.1 Dactylorhiza incarnata
TTTTTATAAATACATGTATATCTATACTAATATATAAAGAAATACCCTTATTGGTGTAATGCCCTGCCAATCACCCTCAACCGTCCGATCTACAAATAATATTCTGTATTTAAATCCAAGCCAGCTCCAAACTAGGGCACCTCCTCTCCTCATTCCGCGCCGAATAGGTTCTCCCCCGATAAAAAAACATCGCTCCATCGCCGGCTCCTAATCCCGCCGAATAAGCTCTCCCCGATAAAACCCTCGCTCCATCGCAGCGGGGCTCCATCGCAGGGGACTCCATCGCAGGGGGACTCCATCGCCGGAGCACAAACGATCTCGATGTCGCCTTAGTGCCCTTCGCTCGCCGCATACTAACTGGGAGCATAGTCCTTCTCCCTTGCCGCATTACTAACTAGGAGCCCACAGCCATTTGCCTCTCAAGGTATCTTCCTTTTCCGCTCAGTTTTCAAAAATCAAATTCCTTCTTCATTCATTTTTTTTCCTCCGTTCCTCATTTTTTTTCCAGTTTCCTGCAGCTTTTCTGCACCAATTTTTTTCACCAGTTTCTGTTTGATCCTCCTATATTCTGTTTTCGATTTTATGTTTTCGTACTCCGGTTTTCTGATTCAAATTTTGGCTTTTTACCTCCCCTCATTTTTTCCAAGTTTCCTGCAGCTTTTCACCACCAATTTTTTATGTTTTTGATTCAGACTTCGGCTTCTCCGAATTCCACCTCATCCACTGATTTGGTTTGCCTCCCCACTTTTTTAACTTTTATTTCAATCTTTTTTATTTTGATTTCACTTTCTCCTCCTTCATCTTCTGCATGCAGCACCTTCATTTTCATTCTTTTATTAGGTTATTGATGTATTAGGTTATTTTGAATAGGTACTGGCTACATAATATGTTACTGATGTTCGTATTCTATATCCTTATCGGAAAGTCATCACCACCCGAATTCATCATCATTTTCTGATTTGCTTTGCCTCTTCACTTCATCTTCGCCTCCATAGGTTTGCTGACTCCATCACCGCCGCAATAAACAGACGCTCCTGCATGCTCGATCGATCGCCGGTAACACCACATCCAATGTGACCACAAACTTCTTCAAGGTATTTTCTCCAACCACCTCCAAATCCCCTGATTCCTGATTCAAAATCCCCTGATTCTGATTCATGCTTGGCGCAATAAATTTCAAACATGGCTATTTACACCCCAAAAAAGGCCAGTATACCTGCTATTCCAGCAAAAATTTACATTTTACATTCTACTGTTTTCAATAGCAGGTATATTACTTTATCCTTTTAGTTCTCTTAATTGGGTGTGTTGCTATCAGCAATAGTAGTGGCTGGCACTAAAAATATACTTTCAAAATCTTTGATTCAAATTAATTTAGGGACCATAAACAAAATCTCAATTTCCTGTATGAATAAGAACAGTTGACGCTTAATCTTCACCTGCGAGTCTTTACATGCCATGACAGCACGAACAACGCTACACATTCTAACATGGACCCACCACGGACAACACGACGATGACAACCACTAACTCAACAACAACGTGTTGCAGTAAATGCAAGGAGACGAGAAGCTCACGCACTACAACGATTACAAGAACAACTTCACGCACCTTCTACCCGCGGTACACCAAAATAATTAAGCAAACACCATACACATCTCTACGCACACACTAAACAAGCTGATTGTGCAGTTCAACACCAGCGGGGAACTTAATCGTAAATGGGTTTGGCGATCAAGACAACAAATGAATACAGAGCAACGTGCTGCAGATAATGCAATGCGACGACAATGACGTCGGACTCAGATGAATGCCCAACTACCATCAAACGATGCTTCCTCAACAACACAAGATAACGTCAACCACACACTACCAAATAACTGTACTCACTACAAAGACCTACCTACATCCTACTAAACATCGCTTCAATGTACTAATATCGAAAAACATTATTTAAACTAACATTATGCAGACAATCAACAACCACCTCTTCGACATCAAACACGAAGATCGAGATATGATACCACAGAACACCAGGCTCAACTTCAAATAGCAAACACAGCGCGCCAACAATGACGTGAACGACGTACATCACAATAATAAGTACAACGAGAGAAAACACTATTAAACAACAAAGAGCGCGACATGCCCCATCTTCAAATGCAAGAACAACGCCTATTGCAGCTCAACTACATCACCAGGGTACCAAAGTAAGTCTCCATACAAAAACTTCACTTCTTACAAATGCCACTCATCATTCCTACACTGTACATACATTACTACCCTTAAATTCATCATAGATACTACATGGAGTCAACATCAACCCCACCAAACTGAACAAGCCCAACAAAACACGACAAACAAAAATAACTTTACGAGAATGAAATTTAAGCCCACATCATAATGTAGCCAGGAATTGCTACCCATCCACAACATACTACCGGCTACACTTTTGCCCACAACTGTATGCTCCCACTGTCGTGCCAAGTTGTTCCACAAAGAAACAACAACATTATATTGTTGCATGGGAAAAATAACACTGCTAGACAAACCAGTGCCGCCTGAGCTCTTTAACCTTTTTGTTGGGATGTCCCCCGAGAGCCGCAGCTTCCGACAAAATATTCGTGCTTACAACCACATATTTTCATTCACGTCAATGGGAGTTACAATCGATGAGAGTGTACCATCATTTAGTCGGGGTATCTACTCTTTCAGAGCTCATGGATCAATATATCATAGAATCCGATCTCTTCTACCTGCTCCAGGGGATCGCCCTCGCTACCGACAATTGTTCATTTATGACACAGAAAACGAATTACAAAATAGAATGGAAGAGAACACCGGTTTAGATGCAAACTTGATTCTAAAGATCACACATATACTTGATCAATTCAATCCATTTGTTCAAACACTACGTCACCTAGCACAGCGTACTGACATACTGGACTGTCGACTCCTCATCAAAGAGAGACCTTCTAACCAACGTCAGTACCTGTTGTCATCAATGGAACAAAATCTGAAATAATTAGCGCCAGCATTGTCGAATCATACATTTGGTCTAAGGTCAAATTACTACAACTAATAGAAAATATGCGAGCTCAGAATGACTAGAGCTTCTCTGATTTCTTGCTTCGAGTAGGTGATGGGGAAGAGCCAATGGTAGGGGAGGACATGGTTCGTATTCCATCAAAAATGGTGATTCCTTGGGAGGGAGAACATTCTATTGATCTTCTAATTGCGCGAGTCTTTCAAAATTTAAACACCACGGAACATGACAATGATTATATGAAGACAAGGGCGTTGCTTACTCCATTAAACGAGGATGTTAACACATTGAACACTAAGTGCCTTCGTATTTTTAATGGAGAAGAAATCACTTACTACTCATTCGACTATGTGGATGAGGATGCACGCAATTTATACCTACCTGAATTTTTGAACTCTATTAACCCTGGTAATCTTCCGCCACACAAACTCACACTATTAAAGGTGCCCCGATAATGCTACTCCGAAATCTTGACCCAAAAATTGGATTATGCAATGGTACACGCCTAATATGTCGCCGTTTCGGCAGACATCTAATTAAAGCTGACATATTACTGGACAATTTAAGGGTCTTCGAGTATTTCTGCCCAGGATGCCTTTGCAGACAGCAGAAGATGCGAAAATGTCGTTCGAGCTGAGACGCAAACAATTTCCAGTTCGTTTGTGTTTTGCATTAACTATTAACAAAGCTCAGGGACAAACGATTGGAAATGTAGGCATTACCTACCTAATCATGTATTCAGCCACGACCAACTATATATGTAGCACTGTCAAGGGGTGTCTCAAAGCAAAACACGACGGTCCCTGGTCAAAAAGGGAATAAATAGAGGGTCACGAAGGTGTATATACGAAGAATGTGGTGTACAAGGAAATATTTACAAAGAGTTGCCTCCAAACAAAATAGTGGTACTTAAAGGTATTTTATTAAATCACAACTCTAACCAAATTCTTACAACTACCTCCTTACTTAGATATGAAAAATGACCGTGCCTGTGCAAAGAGATGTGTTTTGCTCTTTCAATGTTTTTTTGAACTTCATACAAAATTATTCCTACTTGATTTTACATTTTATTTGCACGTGTTAAAGTTCATTTCAGGATGATAAATCTTCAAGTGGACTACTCCATGTGTGCTCATTCAATGGTTTGCTCTAATTTTTATTATTCTATTTTGAATATCGATTTGTTGATGAGAATTTTGAATTATAATTTTAATGAAACGTGTGAACAACAAGTAGAATAAGTCTTAAGTAGCAGCAAAGTTGTTGTACTGTTGTACCTTCTTTGGATCATGCGTAACGAGCCAAGCAATATGTCGGGGGCGGGCGAAGCCCGCCGGGGGGCGGGCAGGGTACTGTCGCGCGGGGCACGGGGGGCCCCCCGTGTAGTGTCACTCGTGTATATATATATGTATATATATATTACTTAATATATATATATATATATACATATATATATACGTATATATACTTAATATATATACTTATATAAATATATATATATATATTTATATATATTAATATATATATACATATATATATAATATAGTATACATATATATGTATATGTACCTATATACTTATCTATATAGTATAAGTATATATATATAAGTATATAATATACATATATATAATATATGTATATATATATAAATATATATATATTTATATGTATATATATATCATTAATATATATATACATATATTTATATACTTATATATATAGTAAATATATATATATAAACTATATATATGTATATATATAAATACATATATATGATATTAATATGTATATATAGATAGTATTTATGTATATATATATATATATATATATGTATAAATATATATATATATGCTTATAATATACTTATATATATATACCTATATATACTTAATATATATATACTTATATATATGCATATATACATATATATATACATATATATATATACAGATATATATATATACATATATATACATATATGTTGGGTATTGTATCCACAATACCTTGATTTGTAGAAAGTCAACTATGAACCAAGATTGAATTGCTTATGTATTTGATATGTTTCTCTAGTTTTGTATTGCAGGTTCACATTGCTAAGTGTAAACCAATGTCAGTCACAGTGGGTCAATGAGCACATTCTCTTACAATGTAATTCCTCATGTATGAGATATGGTGTTGACTCATATGTGATCTCTCTATTGGGATGCACTTCATGATCAAGACAAAGGAAGCTAAGGTCTTGGAGGTGTAGCTGTTCTCAGAGAAAATTTAAAGAATTTCTTCTAAGTGTATTTCTCGAGAAGCTAAGTGTTTTTCTCGAGAAATATGAAGAGCTCTCGGAAATCCCTTTGATTTTCTCGAGAAGTTTCTTTTCAGCTTAAGTCTTCGGAGGAAATCCAAATTTCTCGAGAAGCCATCTTTATTTCTCGAGAAGTCTGTAGTGCTCTCGGAAATCCTTGATTTTCTCGAGAAGTCTTCTTTGCTGATATTTTCCGAGAAAATCTTTCCTCTCGAGAAGTTGATTCGATTTCTCGAGAAGTTCTTGTTTCTTCCGAAAAGTTTATTTTATCTTATTTCTCGAGAAGTCTCCTTTCTCTCGAGAAAATCTGTTTCTCGTTCCTTCAATCTATTTTTGCCGACTTCTGTTTTCCGTCTGTTTGACGTGACTCCTTTTCTAGCTTAAGGCTTAAATATTCTATTTTGACCTTCTCCTATAAAAGGCCCTCTCTCTTAAGATTTGAAAAAATAATTATTCTTTTGAGAATCGTTCATGACCTAATTTCTCTCCCGAATCGCAAAGAACGTGAAAAGCGCCGCTCGCCGTCGCCTACGATTGGAGATCGTTCTTTTCATTGGAGTTGTCGATTTCTTTCAAGAAGGGTTCGATTGATCCATACTCAGGTTTCTACAATCTCTATTGGATCGTTTCGGAATTGCCAAAGACAGATTTGAAAGATCGTTGTTTCTTCCTCATCGTTTTCAAAAGCCATTCAAGAAGAAGGAAGAAAACACTTCTGTTATTCAGATCTGGTTTAGTATTGTTCAAAACCTTTTTCAATCTTTTTGTAGGAGTTGTTATCTCCGAGTTGTAGGAGATGTTGTTCTCCGAGTTGTAGGAGAAGTTTTCTCCGAGTTGTAAGAGAGGTTCTCTCTGAGTTTGTTGGAGTTTGACTCCGAGACTGTAGGATCGTTCTTGATCCGAGATTTAGTGAGTAGTCAAGTACTAGCTGTGGTGCTAGATTTGGCGAGGCCGGCAAGTGGAGTACCCAAGAACGGGGAACCACTATAAATTCCTGGTGTTATCTGTGGCTGTGATTAATTTGTGTGCTGTGCTTTACGTTTATTTTATTTCCGCCAAAAGACGTGGAGATCACCTATTCACCCCTCCCCCTCTAGGTGATTTAGGTAGGCAACTAGATATTTCAATTGGTATCAGAGGGTCGCTGTTCGTTGCTAGGTTAACACCTTGAACAGGATCCATCCTTCTAGTTGCTAGCAAGCCATGGATAGAGTCAAGGAATCCTCTCTGAAATTGCCCATTTGCACTAAGGCCAACTTTCCTATGTGGAAGGAAAGAGTCGTTTTTATATGGAAGCTGCAGATCCCCAGAATCTTCCAAGTCGTGGGAAGAAGGTCCCCATGTGCCAATGACTGCTTCGTCAACAAAATCCTACTGTTCAGATACCTAAGAAAATGATGGATTTGACTAAGGATGAGATAGCTCTTGTTGCTCTTGACAAGAAGGCTAAAAACATAATTGCAAGTGCAGTGGACGATTCCATGTTGCAAAACTTAATTCATTGCAAATCAGCCAAAGAGATGTGGACATCCTTAATTGTTCTAATGGAAGGTACTGACGAGGTAAGAGAAGATAGAAGGTCTCTACTTAATCAAGAGTACGAGGCGTTTCAAGCAGAATAAGAAGGAGTGCATTGCTGATGCGTACGAAAGATTCTTCAAGATAGTCAATGGTTTTGAGGAACTACGACAGGGAGTTCACAAATGGTGAACTAAATGACAAATTCTTGCGTTCCCTAACGAAAGACTGGGATAGCAAATTGTTGCTATTAGAGAGTTTGGAAAGCTGCCAAGTCTAGAACCTCAAAATCTGTTCGGGAAGCTGTTGTCTCATGAATTACAAATGAACATCCGAAAGTCTGAAGAGGATGTAAATCGAGCTTCAAGCAAAGAAATAACCTTAGCTTTGAAGGCAGAGAATTCAAAGAAGAGCAAAGCAGTGATACCGATCAGAGAAAAGGAATCTGATATTGAAGAAGAATCGGAAGCCAAGCTCCTCCTGTTCCGAACTGTCTGATGGGGAGTTCTCTTTAATCTCCCATCAGTTTAAGAAACTGCTGAACAAGCGGAGGCACATGAACAACAAGCCGTCTTCCTCGGATCATAAATATTCTCGTCGTGATGGCGAATATCACAGGAAGGGCTCAAGCAATAATGACAAGGTATAAATCCAAACAGAACAAACATATTTCTTCTGACATCATTTGCTACTGTTGTAATAAGCCAGGGCACATGATTTGCTGAGTGTCCCTATAAGAAGAAAGAAGGTGGAAGAAAGAAGACAAGAAATCCACTCATGGAAAGAAGAAATCAGATAGAAGCTTCGTCGCTAAGAAAGCCAAAACTCTGAGCGACCAGTGACTCCGATGAGTCAAGTGATGAAGAGAAGCTTACTTCGGTCTGATGGCTATGTCTGATGATGAAGAAGCACCTCGTACACTTGAAAGGTAAATGATCACACTATCCTATCTGATTCTGATTATGCTTCGGCTGAACAAAAGGATAACCTCTCAGACGATGAATCTGAGCTCATGTCTCAATATACCAAAATGCTCCAAAGCTTTGACAAGTGCCGAAAGGTTGTCAAAACTCAGGGTAAGGAGATCATGGCTCTCAAGGAGGTGGAATCTAACTTGAGAAAAGAAGTTGAAGAACTTTCTCTCTCAAAGAGGAAGTCCAAGACTTGAAAGACAAGATCAAAGCTCGGAAGAGACTCTTGCCGTTGAGAGATATTCGATAAATGTCTTGGAAGAACAGCTTGCGGCTGAGAAGAAGTTGGTTGAAACATTCTCTCAACCTAAAACTGTTCTGCCAATTATTGGTACTTTTACCACTAACGCTAAAGGAAGCGGTATAGGACATGAAGCTAGCACTTAGCAATTCTTCAAAAAATACAATTGCTAAGAAGAATGATCTGGTTGCTAAGAAAGCTACTACCAAGAAAAAGGGAAAGCTCATCAAGAGCCTGTAGCATTCAATAGAGTTCATATTTCCTACGAATGCTTATGATTTGGAGAGTTCCTATGGTCATTTCACACGACCAATTCCTTTTTCATCTGTGAATGATCATAAGGAATGGGCTCCTCCCCGAAACTTTGGTGATAGTGCTTTTCAAGCACCTTATCAAGAGATTAATCGGAAAGGGTACGGTCCATTTGTTCATGGTCCGGATGCTAAGAAAGCAGCAAAAGAGAAGGCTGTTGCACCAAAGCCGAAGAAGACAGTACCACCTTGTGTGTACTGCCCCCATGAGGCATCCTCATCTAGAAGGGCTGCTCCTGCAAGAGCTAACGTTCAAAAAGCTAAGCAGGAAAGTATAAAGAGAAGGTACAACAGATTCGACTGTTGGTGCTGACGGTAATATTGGTCACTTTGCCGTTGATTGTTGGTTAACACAAACGTATACTAGGAGACCCAAAAATGAACGTTGCAAGCAGACCACTCGCAATGTTAACATTCATCGTGGTGCTCAACTGACACGGGACCAAGGACCCAAATCTGTTTGGGCTCCTAAGGCGAAATGATTTGTTTTTGTAGGTATGTCCAAAGGCCAGTAAAAATCCTATCTGGTACTTGGACAGTGGATGCTCTCAGGCATATGACCGGGACAAGAAGCCTTTTGCAAAACTTCATTCCAGTTGCAAACGGTCCAAAAGTTATTTTTGGCGGCTCAGACAGAGGAATAACTAAAGGCTATGGTAATGATTTCTAATGGAAATGTATCTTTTTTCCGATGTGGCTTATGTGGAAGGATTAGAACATAATCTGATAAGTATAAGCCAACTCTGTGATAAAGGATACATAGTCGATTTTTTGTAAAGATAAGTGTCTGATAAAGTCGGCAGAGAATTCTGAAACGATTTTATCAGGGACTCGCTGTAAGAATATCTTTTGCTTAAACTTTTTTGTTTATCTTCTTCTACACCAGTGTGTCTATTAGCCAAAGATAGTGCATCTCTTGTTGACCAATGGCACAAGAGATTAGCACATATAAATCTCAAAACTATTAATAAATTAGTTTCTCAAAACTTAGTGCGAGATGCACCAGATGTTAAGTGCATTAAAGATAGACCTTGTCATGCATGTGTAAAAGGCAAGCAAACAAGAGCTACCTTTAAGAGCATTATTGGCAAAGATTCAACCAGGTGTTTATACCTGCTTCATATGGATCCTGTTTGGTCCTTTGCAAATTAGGAGTTTAGGAGGAAAGTCTTACACATTGGTTATTGTAGATGATTACTCTCGTTTTGCCTGGGTATTCTTTCTGAACACAAGTCAGATACCTTTGACACTTTCACTAATTTTGTCAGGCAAGTCCAGAATGAATTTAACTGTTCAGGTGGTCAAAATCAGAAGTGACCATGGTACAGAATTTGAAATCTGGAGCATGACAGAATTCTGTGAAGCCTTGGTATCTTTCATGAGTTTTCCTCTCCTCGAACTCCACAGCAAAATGGAGTAGCTGAGAGAAAGAATAGAACACTTATTGAGGCTTGCAGAACCATGTTGAGTGACTCTTCACTACCTGAATATTTTCTGGGCTGAAGCTGTCAATACTGCATGCCATGTGCAAAACCGAGCGCTCATAAACAAAAACCATGAAAAGACTCCTTATGAACTTCTAAAGGGCAAGAAAACCAACCATTTCTTATTTTCGAATCTTTGGCAGTAAATGCTTGTGCTAAAACAATGGAAAGCATTACAAAACTAAGTTTAGTGAAAAGAGTTTTGAAGGTATTTTTCGTAGGCTATAGCAGTCATAGTAAAGCTTATCGTATTTTTAATAAGAAAACTCCTGGTTGTAGAAGAGTCTATTAATGTTTGTATTTGATGAGACGAGCATGCTTCAAAGCAGCTCTTCTAGTTCTTCTATTGAAGTTGCAGGTTCAAAGTTGCAAGATACACACTTGCATAAGCCAGTTAAAGACGACGCCTCAAACCTTCGTCAAAATCTCTCCTCTAACCTTAGCTGAAGAGGAATTCACCTTGATGAAGAGCCAACTCCAGTGGAAGAATTTGTTCCAGTTGAAGAAGAAGTAGTTCCCGTTGTTCCAAGCGATGCGAGGGAATCTTGAATTCAGACACATGAGGGATCACCCTATTGATCAAATCATAGGAGATCCTCATGAAGGCATTAGAACAAGAAGAGGTACTACTAACGAAAATTTGCATTTGAGCTTTCTTTCACAGGTAGAACCAAAGAAATTTCAAGAAGCAAATGAAGACCCACACTGGATTATTGCAATGAGAAGAAGAATTAAACCAATTCAAGCGTTGCAAAGTCTGGGACACTTGTTCCAAAGCCTAAGGATAAGACGTAATTGGAACAAAGTGGGTGTACAGAAACAAGTTGGATGAAGATGGAACAATCATCAAGAATAAAGCAAGACTTGTAGCTAAAGGCTACAGACAAGAAGAAGGAATCGACTTCGATCAACATATGCACCGTAGCAAGGCTCGAAGCGATCAGACTCTTTCTTGCTTATGCCTGCTTTCAAGGGTTTCACCGTATATCAAATGGATGTCAAGTCCGCTTTCCTAAACGGAGACATTAAAGAGGAAGTATACGTTTGAACAACCCCCAGGTTTTGTTAATCCTGATCATCCCAATCATGTTTATTTATTACAAAAAGCTTTATATGGTTTAAAACAAGCTCCTCGAGCTTGGTATGAGACGCTGTCTAACTTCCTTCTTGAGAACAAGATCACAAGAGGAAAGATAGATAAGACATTATTTCTTAGGGAAGTAAAAGGCAAGATTTTGCTAGTGCAAATCTATGTTGATGACATTATTTTTGGCTCAACCGATGACAACCTTTGCAAGAAGTTTTCAAAACTTATGCAAGGGAAGTTTGAAATGAGCAGTATGGGTGAGCTGAAGTATTTCTAGGACTTCAAGTGAAACAATCTGAAGATGGAATTTTCATCTCTCAGACGAAGTTCACCAAGGAGTTGATTAAGAAATTTGGAATGGAGAATGCAACCTCTATGAGGAATCCAATGAGCTCAGCTATGTCTCTGAACAAGGACGAGAAAGGGAAACCTTTTGATGAAACTAAATACAGAAGCATAATTGGCTCTTTGCTCTACCTTACTGCCAGTAGACCTGACATAATGTTTTCCACATGTGTATGTGCTAGATATCAGGTGAACTCTAAGGAATCTCACTATACAGCTGCCAAAGCGAATTTTGAGATATCTTAAGGGCACACCAAATCTTGGCTTATGGTACCCAAGAAGTAATGATAGCGAACTAATAGGCTATTCAGATGCAGATTTTGCAGGTAGCAGAGACGACAGGAAAAGCACTTCCGGAACATGCCAATTTCTCGGAAGACGACTTATATCCTGGAGTAGCAAGAAGCAGAATTGTGTTGCAATTTCAACCGCCGAGTCAGAATATATTTCTGCAGGCAGCTGTTGCGCACAACTTCTATGGATAAGGAATCAACTTCAAGACTACAATATGAAGATCAAGAATATTCCAATGTTTTGCGACTCTTCCAGTGCAATTGCTATCGCAAATAATCCAGTCTCTCACAGTCGGACAAAGCACATCGAGCTACGATATCACTTTATCCGGGAGCATGTGGAGAAGGGTGACATCAATCTGAGTTATGTCCCCACGGATAAGCAAGTTGCAGATATATTCACGAAGCCGCTGGATGAGACTAAGTTCTCTTTCTTCAAGACGGAACTTGGAATGCTCAACTTAGAGTAATGCTTAAAGCAAAAAGAAAAATGAAGTTTCTAAAGTTATATATCTATGGAAAGCAGGAATCTGTCCTTCAGAAAGAAAGAGGTAGAAAATTTCTAAGTCTTAAAATGATTTCTCGAGAAATGACATAGACTTTTTCGAGAAATGAAAGACTTCTCGCAAAATGTACCTGCACTTCTCGAGAAATGGGTTATCCCTCGAGAAATGTTTTTTTCAAAGTCAGAAAATCAGAATTCTGGGAGCTCTCGAGAAATCAAGATACTTCTCGCGAAATTAGAATAGTTCTCGCGAAATCAGTATATCTCTCGAGAAATTGCGTTCAATTTTCAGAATTCTAGTCTTTATTTTCCGGGATACGAAAGGTCAGGTATGCGCGTTTTTATTTTCTTTATCTATAAATAAATCTCAAATAATTGTCACATCAAACCAAACTATAAATAGACAATCGAAACAAATTAATTTTCACGCGAGTTTCTTCTTCTTCTTCTCGGAAAAGCCGACGCAAAATCCAGTCGACTGTCTCACGATTTCTTTCTCTCTCGCTTTCGTTTCTTCAAATCCAATCGATCATGGGGCCGCATTCCAAGTCCAAGGTCGGTGTGGGAAGCGAGCTAGTGCGAGAAGGCCTTGTTTCAGTTTCAGATGACTTCAAGAACGTGTTCTGCATGCTCGAAGGCGCTGGTCTGTCTTTTTTGGCCGAGACTCCTTGCAAAATCCTTTTTACAGAGGTAGAGGAGTTCTTCTCCAATGCTACAGTAAATAAGAGTGGTCGGAAATTGAAATCCTCTATTGGTTCTCAAAAAGTTAAAATGACTCCTAAGTCAATTTCCAAATTTCTGAAGTTGCCCCTAGTAGCACAAGAGGACATCCTTGATGATGATGATTGGGTCAAGGCAGTGACTTTTGTAGGTTTAAAATAGCTAAGACACTACGGAGACAGCAGATGAATGATGTTGGAAAACTTTTGGTGGACATCATCTCCAAGGTGCTGCTGGGAAATACTAAAAGCCTGGGATATGTCTCAGTAGATGTGTTCAGTTTAGTCACAGCAGTAATTTGTGGAAAGAAATGCAGCTGGGCAGACATAATGTTCAATAAGATCAAAGAGAGCATTTCTAGTCCTAATTTTGCAAGGATTATAACTCTCTATCTGAATCAATTTGACTCTCAAGTCTTTGATATGTACAAAGGGACTATCATTCATCACTTGAAAGGTTGGATGTGTTCACTCTCAAAAAGTGGAACATCAGGATAACTAAGCCTTCAGAAGGTGGTCATTCCCAGGGGGAGCCTTCTGGTCAGCAGGATGTGTATTCATCTCCTCCTCCAGACTCTTCAGCACAGCATCTAGCTCCTCCATCTCCAAGTCATCTTCCATCTCCAGGTCAGCAGCATGTCACTCCAGCAGCAGATTTAGTTCCTCCTCTTACATCAGATAATATTCCATCAGATCAGGTTCCTCCAGGATCAGAGATTCCTCCTCCTGATGTGAACACTGTAGTTGATGATGAGCAGAACTCCAGTGATCACCATGCAGGTTCAGGTGCAGATTTTGAATTCCATCATGATGATGCTGATGTTTCTGTTCCCAATTCTCCTTCTCCCCCAGCAAATACTGAGGGGGAGCAAGAGTCCTATATGGAAATAAATGCAGAGGTACAGGAACAGCCTGTAGTTCAAGTAGATGAGACTGTGAATCTGTCTTTTCTTTCCATTGAAAAGTACAGTTGTTCTTGAAGAAATTCCTGAACCAGTCCAGCCAGCCCCTATTCCTAGTCCTCTCTTTTCTGAATCTAGCTTGATTGGTCAAATTGAAATGTTACTCCAAAGGCAGAGTGCCAAGATAGATTTATCTTTCAAGGAAGTGCATGTCAGGATATCAGATATAGAGAAAGCTATGGATAGAAAGCTGAAAGCCTTCCATGATAGTTCAGAAGAACTTAAGAAAATTGTCATTCAGGGTGGCAAAGCTATTGATCACACCTTTGAGGGTGTTGGTAAAGTGTTAGAGCAGATTATTGAGTTCAAAAAGACTCAAGAATCTATGTATATTAAGGCTGATGAACACTGCTTCAAAATTGTTGATGAAGTAGGGTTGTTCAAAGAATCTGTTCTCCAAACTCTTCCTGTAGAAGTCAGAAAGGGGGAGGACAAGTTGATAGGTTCTATTGATGAGAATTTGTTTGCATTTCATAATCACATGAGTGAGAAGTTTGATCAACTGTCTCAGGGAGTCCAGAAGCAGGTAGCTGATGTCAAAGAATTCACTCAAAGATCTACCACTTGGCTTCACAGTGAGATCTTTCCAGATTTGGGCATTGACCCTGCTGTTCCCCCTCCTCAGCATGAGGCTCCTCAGTTCTCTCCAAGACAAGATGTGTCTTCTGATGTAGAAGTTGCTTCTTCTAAGCAAGGTTCAAGAAAAAGAAAATATGGTGAAGGACCTTCTGCTAAGAGATCAGTTCCTGAATCTAGTTCAGCAGGCTCTGGCAAAGCTGCTGCTACTGATCCTGTGAATTATCCAGAGATTTGGAGTCCTATTTCAAAGGCTATCATTCTTGATTCACTCAGATTAGTTGAAGAAGGAGGAATGCAAGTTCAAGACTATTACAGCTCTTCTGAATGGAAACTTTATCAAACCAGCAAGACCAAAAGGAGATTACATTACAGGACATATAAGTACAATGATCCTACAGCCCCTCCAGCTCCTCCAAAGTACCATCCTAAACCTTTTGCATACTTCAAAAGACAGGAACAGAAAAGAAGAGACAATGCCAGAGGTTGAAGATCATCAAATTCTATTGTCATATGCTTATGTGAACATTAAATCACAAGACAATCTGAAATCTATATATAGTTTTGATTTTGATGTGATAATTATATTTCTTATATAGATTTAGTTTTTGATGCTCTTTCCTATCTGTCTCTATTTAATTCCTTGTTTATCATGTTGTGTATTATTTTGTTGCAATTCATCTTGGTAAGAAGGGTTCTGACTTCTACAAATAGGGGGAGATTGTTGGGTATTGTATCCACAATAACCTTGATTTGTAGAAAGTCAACTATGAACCAAGATTGAATTGCTTATGTATTTGATATGTTTCTCTAGTTTTGTCTTGCAGGTTCACATTGCTAAGTGTAAACCAATGTCAGGTCACAGTGGGTCAATGAGCACAGTCTCTTACAATGTAATTCCTCATTGTATGAGATATGGTGTTGACTCATATGTGATCTCTCTATTGGGATGCACTTCATGATCAAGACAAAGGAAGCTAAGGTCTTGGAGGTGTAGCTGTTCTCAGAGAAAATTTAAAGAATTTCTTCTAAGTGTATTTCTCGAGAAGCTAAGTGTTTTTCTCGAGAAATATGAAGAGCTCTCGGAAAATCCCTTTGATTTTCTCGAGAAGTTCTTTTCAGCTTAAGTCTTCGGAGGAAATCCAAATTTCTCGAGAAGCCATCTTTATTTCTCGAGAAGTCTGTAGTGCTCTCGGAAAATCCTTTGATTTTCTCGAGAAGTCTTCTTTGCTGATATTTTCCGAGAAAATCTTTCCTCTCGAGAAGTTGATTCGATTTCTCGAGAAGTTCTTGTTTCTTCCGAAAAGTTTATTTTATCTTATTTCTCGAGAAGTCTCCTTTCTCTCGAGAAATCTGTTTCTCGTTCCTTCAATCTATTTTTGCCGACTTCTGTTTTCTGTCTGTTTGACGTGACTCCTTTTCTAGCTTAAGGCTTAAATATTCTATTTAGACCTTCTCCTATAAAAGGCCCTCTCTCTTAAGATTTGAAAAAATAATTATTCTTTGAGAATCGTTCATGACCTAATTTCTCTCCCGAATCGCAAAGAACGTGAAAAGCGCCGCTCGCCGTCGCCTACGATTGGAGATCGTTCTTTTCATTGGAGTTGTCGATTTCTTTCAAGAAGGGTTCGATTGATCCATACTCAGGTTCTACAATCTCTATTGGATCGTTTCGGATTGCCAAAGACAGATTTGAAAGATCGTTGTTCTTCCTCATCGTTCTCAAAAGCCATTCAAGAAGAAGGAAGAAAACACTTCTGTTATTCAGATCTGGTTTAGTATTGTTCAAAACCTTTTTCAATCTTTTGTAGGAGTTGTTATCTCCGAGTTGTAGGAGAGGTGGTTCTCCGAGTTGTAGGAGAAGTTTTCTCCGAGTTGTAAGAGAGGTTCTCTCTGAGTTTGTAGGAGTTTGACTCCGAGACTGTAGGATCGTTCTTGATCCGAGATTTAGTGAGTAGTCAAGTCTAGCTGTGGTGCTAGATTGGCGAGGCCGGCAAGTGGAGTACCCAAGAACGGGGAACCACTATAAATTCCTGGTGTTATCTGTGGCTGTGATTAATTTTGTGTGCTGTGCTTTACGTTTATTTTTATTTCCGCAAAAGACGTAGAGATCACCTATTCACCCCTCCCCTCTAGGTGATTTAGGTAGGCAACTAGATATTTCAATATATATATACATATATATACATATACATATACTTATATAAGTATATTATAAGGATATATATATTTATACATATATATATGCTTATAATATACTTATATATATATATATGTATATATATGTATATATATATATATTAAGTATATAGGTATATTTACATATATATATGTATATATATATATGTATAAATATATATATATATGTATATATATAAATATATATATAAGTATATATATAAAGTATATATATATATATACATTTACAACCCTCATTCTCCGAGGGTGGACCCCCCCAAGGCCACGTAGGCAGAAGTCAAAGTCAAAGAGGTCAACACAAAGACCGGCAGTTCAAGGCAGAAGTGGAGAAGACCTCGGCGAGTAAACAGCCAATACTCGCCAGGCTGGCGAGCATGGAACAGAAGACCTAGCGAGTATTGGCCCGGCGTGTGCGAGCAGTCCCCAATACTCGCCAGATGGGCGACTATGGCATGGTACTCGACGAGTAACCCATAGTCGCCGGGTCGGGGGGTGGGCTATAAAAACCCCCCCTACCCCTTGGTTTTCCTATAAATAGGACCCCAGGGGTACTTGGATTGGCACCTGGAATTGAGCTTCTGGAACCCCATTTCCGAATTCTTGAGCCCGTCACCCCTGCTTGCTAGCCAAGTCGGTGCCTTCCTCGTACCTTGCTCGGCCATTCTTTGGTCTTGGAGGGGAAGTCTCTTCGGAGCTTCTGGGTACGTGGTGGGACCTCCCTGCCGCAGCACCTGGGGTCCTGTTTGTTGCCCTTCTAGCTTCTTCGTCGTTGCCAGCCAAGCCATCTCGTCGGGCTGCTGGGCGAGTAGCCTCCGGCTGCATCGGTCCGAATTTTGAGGTCAGGATTTTCCTGGCGTCAACACTTTGGTGCGGTGAGCGTGGACCGTAGTCGTTGGAAGAAAGTTCGGCAAGAAGGCGAGATGGTCGTAGGTGGCGACCATGAGGAGGAGGTCGGCAACTCGACGGGAGCTGGCAGGTTCGTGACGCTGGAAGTTTTCGAAGCCTTCGCGCAGCGCATGGAGGGAGCCATGCGAGCAGCGCTTCAGCCGCGCGCCGAGGTCACTGCGACCTCGCCGCATCGCCCAGTTCCGTCTGAGGGAGGGAGTCCCCCTCGGCGAGCAGGAAAGGAACACATGGAAGATAAAACCGAGCGACCAAGGAGGTCGCAATTCTACCAGCCAACCTCGCAAGGTATTCGCTTCCGCGAGCCGTGCGAGCAGGGGAGGTACCCGGATACTCGCCCATATGGCGAGTATGGTGGTGATACTCGCCAAGTGGAGGATCGCCGCCGGGCAGGAGGGAGGAGCCCCTTCTGCGAGGAGATTCTCGCCGCGCCAGTGCCAGAGGGGTTCAGGGACCCTGCCTTGAACTACTATTCGGGAAAAGAGGACCCCGTCAGGCACATCCAATGGTTCGAGGATATAGTCTCTATCCGAACCATGTCGGACGCCTTCAAATGCAGGTTGTTTGCCATTACCTTCCGAGCAAAGGCCTGGGACTGGTTCCACCAGTTGCCCGCAGGCTCAATCTATTGCTTCGAAGACCTGTGCCGTGGGCTGACGACCCGGTTCGATACGGCGCGGAAACTAAAGAAGGAGGCCACGGCCCTGTTCTACCTCGTGCAAGGGCCGGATGAGGCATTGGGCCCTTACATCGAACGCTTCCAGGAGGAGGTTCTGCAAATCCAGGAGGTAGATAGCAACATCCTGTTGCTGGCCCTGACATTCGGCATCAGTCAAGGCCTCTTCAAGTTGGAACTCAGTGAGAATCCTCCCTACTCCTACGACAACCTCATTCAGAGGGCCAATAAATTTGTCCGGGGAGAAGCCTCCAACCCCGACTTCTTGGCAAGGTTGGCGCGGGTGACCAGGGGCGATCATGGAGAGAGGGATGAGATCCCTGGAAAAAGGAAGAGGGAGGAGCCCCGAAGGGAGGAAAGGAAGTGGCCAGAGCGACAAGAGGAGAAAAAGAAGGAGGAGCTCAGGAGGAAGGAAACCGGGAGGATCGTGGAGAGAAGGCCCGTTGAATCCCCTGAGCGTCAGGAGGAGGGAAGACGCTACCAGGTCCCCGTCAACCGGCCACCCTGGAGGCCGGCTGGACGGCACCAGCGTCAAGACCAAAGGGGGAGGTCCCCGGGAAGAAGGCCCTTTTGCCAGCCAGAGAGGCGTCAGGAGAGGAGAAGAGATGAAGCAATGGCGGTAGCCGGGCGAGGCCGCCGTCAAGGAAGGAAGAAGCCGAAGCCTAGGAGGCGTCAGGCAGAAGAGGTTCCCCTCTACTGCGACTTCCACCAGGTGGCGGGACATGCCATGGCTGCCTGCCCAGACTTTTGGGAAGCCCGGAGGAGGCTGGCAGCAGGAGAGGCTGGAGGAGAGCAGAGGAGGATAGAGGCCCCTGCCGAGCCACAGGCAGGGCAGGCCGCAGTCGTTCGCAGGAGGAACGAGGATCGGGTCGACCAGGGAGGCCGGGGAGACCTGGGCCAGGGAGGCCGAGTTGGAGTAATCCATGGGGGAGCAGGGCTGGAGGCTTCCCGCAAGGGGATCCTTCATCAGATCTACCGCAGGAGTGTCGCCTCGACCTCGCAAGCACCACCCCCGATGGAGGAGATTACTTTTTCCGAGGAGGACATGCTAGGGAACGGGAATCCCTTCCATGATGCCCTCGTAATTCAGGTCGCGATGGAGGACTTCACCGTTGATCGAATTCTGATCGACAACGGTAGCTCTGTAAACGTCATCTTCAAGGGGACGTTTGACGGACTGGGAGTCGAAGCTGCCAGAGTTCGAGCATCTGATGGTCCCCTCTTCGGCTTCTCCGGAGAGAAGAAGGAAGTGGAAGGAGGAGCAGATCTCCTAGTAACACTCGGTGGCACCTCCATCAACTGTCGATTCATCATCGTCGACGCCCCGAGCTGCTACAGAGCCATCTTTGGAGGCCGATTCTCAACACCTTCAAGGCCGTCCCATCCTCCTATCATCAGTGCTTGAAGTACTGTAAAGGAGACGTCCAGGTGAGGATCAGGAGCGATCCAAGAGCCGCCAGGGAATGCTATCTTACCGCCGTCAGTACCATCAGCTGGATGGCTGACGCGGAGGAGTTCGGGAGAGTGTTGGAGAGCCCGGCCAGGCTGGAGGTGGCAGAGGAAGTGGAAGAAATCGAGGTACTCTCCGCAGCAGGAGTGCCTGGGTTGCTGAAGATTGGCGGGTCGCTGAAGATCGAGGAGAAGATCGAGATGGCGGCGTGTCTGCAAAAGAACGTCGACATCTTCCCTTGGAGTGCCGCCGAGATGCCAGGAGTCGACCCTGAGGTTGCGTGTCATCGCCTCAACCTGGATCCCTCTGTCCAGCCCGTCCGCCAAAAGAAGAGAAGAACCGCCACCATCCTCGCCAAGCCAATTAGGGAGGAGGTTAAAAAACTGCTAGATGCAGGTTTTGTGTCGGAGATCCAGTACCCAGGCTGGGTCTCTAATGTTGTAATGGTGACAAAGGCGGGGGGAGGCTGGAGAATGTGTGTGGATTTTTCCTTAATGAATAAAAGCTGCCCGAAGGATTGTTATCCCTTGCCTCGAATCGACGCGCTGGTTGATTCAGCCGTCGGTTTTTCTGTGATGAGTTTCCTTGATGCGTTTTCAGGATATCACCAGATCCGGATGCATCCCCCCGATTGTCGCGATGTCTCCTTCATCACTGACGATGGCTGCTACAGCTACAAGATGATGCCCTTCGGTTTGAAGAATGCGGGAGCCACCTATCAACGGATGATGGACCATATTTTCAAGGAGCAAAAGGGGAGGAACATGGAAGTGTACGTGGACGACCTCTTGATCAAAAGCAAGAGCGTCCAGGAACACATAGCCGATCTGGTGGAGACCTTTGAAACGTTAAGGAGGTTCAAGATGAGGCTCAATCCGACGAAGTGCGTCTTCGGAACAGGAAAGGGAAAGTTCCTGGGACATCTCCTAACCCCGATGGGAGTAGAGCCTAACCCCGACAAGGTTAAGGCGATCCTAGAAATGCCGTCCCTGAAGACGATGAAGGAAGTCCAAAGGTTGACAGGAAGGCTGGCGGGACTTAGCCGCTTCCTCTCAAAAGCCGGAGAGAAGTGCTCTCCGTTCTTCAAGACGCTCCGCAAAACCAAAAGCTTCGAATGGACCGAGGGATGCGAGATAGCATTCGGAAAGCTGAAGGAGCAGTTGACTCAGACACCTCTCCTCCAGAGCCCGAAAGAAGGCAAAGACCTGCTCATCTACCTGGGAGTGGGAGCAGAGGCAGTTAGCTCCATCTTGGTCCGAGAAGAGGGGAGGAAGCAGCTACCCATCTACTATGTCAGCCGGGTGCTGAAGAAGGCGGAACTAAAGTATCCAATCCTGGAGAAGCTTGCCTTCGCCTTGGTGGTGTCGGTGCGGAAGCTCCGGCCTTATTTTCAGGCTCACTCCATCCGAGTGGTAACTGATCATCCTCTCCGCAATGTCCTGGAGGGAGTGGAGCATTCGGGGAGGTTGGCGAAATGGTCGGTAGAACTCAGCGAGTTCGACATTTCCTTCTCCCCCCGAGTGGCGATCAAGGCCCAGGCAGTAGCAGACTTCCTGGCTGACTTCTCGGTGGAAGCGGAACCCGGAGAAGAGGTGCTCAACCCAATCCCTTGGAAGATGTTTGTTGATGGAGCTTCGGGCAAAAGTTCTGTGGGGGTGGGCATCATGCTCGTCAGCCCACAGGGAACAAGGATCGAGCAAGCCGTCGAGATCCTCTTCCCCGTCACAAACAACCAGGCAGAGTACGAGGCCATAGTGGCAGGCTTACGCCTTGCCAAGGAGCTGGGGATCCGTGATGTCCGGGCTTTCACGGACTCAATGGTGGTCGCGTCGCAGATTCGAGGCGAGTTCGAGGTGCGCGACACCATCCTGCAGAAGTACTTGGTAAAAGTGAAAGGACTGATTGGAGGCTTCCAGTCCTTCTTCGTCGAGCATGTGCCAAGAGAGGAGAACTCGGCAGCAGATCGCCTCGCCAAGTATGGGCCGAGGGCCGGAGGAACTATCACCGAATTATACCGCCCATCCATTGAGGAGGGAGAGATGATGGAGATCGAGCAACGCCCCTCGTGGATGGATTCCTTTGTGGCATTCCTGGCCAACGGTCAGCTCCCAGCAGACGAAAGGGATCAAAGAAGGTTTCGGTACAAAGCGGCATACTACCTCCTGCAAGATGGAGAGCTGTACCGTAAAACCATCTCGGGTCCCCTGGCCAGATGCGTTTCTGAAGACGAAGTACCCCGAGTATTGGAAGAGATCCACTCGGGAGAGTGTGGAAGTCATTCTGGGACTCGCACTTTGGAGCAGAGGGTCTTGAGGCATGGTTACTTCTGGCCTACTATCCGAAAGGATGCTGAGATCTTCTCAAAAAAGTGCCAAAAGTGCCAGCTCTTCGCCCCCCTTCAGTTGCAGCCAGCCCAGCAGCTCCGATCAATCATCTCCCCATGGCCGTTCGCCATCTGGGGGATGGACTTGATCGGCCCTTTCCCTCAAGCAAGCGGTCAGAGAAAGTTCGTTCTCGTCATGATCGACTACTTCTCCAAATGGATCGAAGCCAAAGCTTTGGCCAAAACCACCTCTCAAGTCGTGAAGAACTTCATCTGGGGAGAGATCGTCTGCAGATTCGGGATCCCTCTCGCCATCATCACCGACAACGGTCCCCAGTTTGCCAGCTTGGAGCTAGAGGATTTTTGCAGGCAGCTAGGAACCGATCTTCGATTCGCCTCCGTACATCACCCAAGGAGCAATGGCCAGGTAGAGGCCGCCAACAAGCTGATCATCAACCTACTGAAGAAGAAGGTGGAGAACCTAAGAGGTAACTGGGCAGACCAGCTCCCCTCGGTCCTGTGGGCTTTGAGGACCACTCCTAGCTCAGCCACAGGGGAAACGCCGTTCAAACTCTCTCACGGGTCGGAAGCTCTCATTCCAGTAGAGTTCGAAGTCAGAAGCCCAAGGGTGGTAGCCGCGGAAGACGGAGCCGAAGAATGGCGACTAGAGAACGAAGAGGTTCAGAGGCTATCTCTCGACTACATCGAGGAACTCCGAGATTTAGCTTCAGTCAGGCAAAAGGAAATCAAGCGCCGAATGGCGAAACATTTTGACAAAAATGTCCGCCTCAAGCACTTCCAAGCAGGTGACCTGGTCCTGAAGAAGGTGGACGCAGCAGGAAGGTCCGCCGCCGTCGGGAAGCTCAATCCGAATTGGGAAGGACCTTTCATCATCCAGGAGGCGCTCCTGACAGGAGGGTACCATTTGCAAAACCAGGAAGGCGAACTGCTTGGGAGCACCTGGAACGGCGATGACCTAAAAAGGTTTTATCCCTAAGGGGAGATGTATATACCCCATCCTTGTAAATTCATTCCTTTGAATAAAATCTGCATCTCCCTGAAACATGGGACGAGGCAGCTTCTTTCGCATCAACAAAGTTTTCATAATAAAGAAGTCAGGTGAAGTCAATCTCCACGCTAGGTTGGAAAATGAGCCTCCGACTTAACCCTCGTAAAAACTCAGAACGGATGATGGGACAGTGCCTCGGGTGTGCGTTCCCTTAAGACCAAGCCTCTGCAATGACGGCCGAGATCAGCTCCCCCCTTGCATGTTGGCCGCGGTTCCCACCGACTGCATTTCTCGTCCGACTGTAGAGATTACCGGGAAGAAGTCTGGACGCCGACCTTCCGATTCGGCGAAGAGATGATCAATTTCACTAACTCAGGGGACCCTTGAAAAAAGGCGTCATGTACCCTCGAAAGCTGAAAAGCTCGCAGCAAAGCATTTCATTTTCTAAGTTACTGTGTTAGATCATATGAGTTATTGTGCCTAAAGTATGCTTAACTCCCTGCTAAACTCCCTGAGCAACAGGAAGCAGGTCCGATCCACATTCAGCATCCAAGTAGGATGGAGGCCTCGGGATGGTGTGTCCCCTTGGATCTCCCCGACTGCCACTCCCTGCTTGACGTCGTCCTGCATCAACATTCGCCGCCGCAGGTTGGAAGACGAGCCTCCGACTTGACCCTTGTGAAAACTCAGAACGGATGATGGGACAGTGCCTCGGATGTGCGTTCCCTTAAGACCAAGCCTCTGCAATGACGGTCGAGATCAGCTCCCCCCTTGCATGTTGGCCGCGGTTCCCACCGACTGCATTTCTCGTCCGGCTGTAGAGATTACTAGGGTAAAGTCTGGAAGCCGATACTCCAACTTGAGAAGGGGAGCGATCGATTCGACCGGCCAAAAGATGGAGACCTCGGGAGGGTGTATCCCCTTGGATCTCCCCGACCGTCATTCCCTACTTAACGTCACTCTTCGTCGACGTTCCGGAATCCAAGTAGGATGGATGCCACGGGAAGATGTGTCCCCCCAGGCCTCCCCAACTGCCCTTCCCTATCTCTTTCCCCTTCAAAATTTATTGAACGAGTCTGATGAACTCTTCACTAGGTACAGAGCGAGGCCTTGAGAGCATGTGTCCTTCGGAACCCTCCAAGTCACCTCCACAGCTCGACTCCACCAAGGGAGATATTGAAGAGTGCGAGTATACATACGCGAGTACCTAGGCGAGTATACCTGTGCGAGCATGATGTGCGAGCATACAGGTGCGAGTATACACGTGTGAGTATACACATGCGAGCATGCAGGTGCGAGTTTGCAGGCGCGAGCATTCACTCCCGCCTCGAGCCTAAGAGCCTAGCGAGCACTCAACCTCGCCTCGAGCCTAAGAGCCTAAGCGACATTCAAGACAGGAAGTAAGGCAGAAGAAACAGGCGAGCAAAATCTTGTCCCTTTTTTCTTTTTATATCTGGTATAAATTACAAAAGAATCTTCAAGATGTTTACAAAAGGTCGCCGGGCGAGCAAAAAGGGAGCCCAGGCGACTAGGCGACGTCCTCGCCCAAAATGTCTACATCTGGCTCGTCGCCCCCATCATCGTCGCCGTCATCAGCATCATCAGCATCATCATCTTCATCCTCATCAGAGTCGTCATACTCGGCATCACTGGACGGCGGCGAGGATGCTCGCAAAGGGGAGGAGGACTCCTCGGCGAGCAGCGCCGGGATGATGTCCTCCACCCTCAACTCCATTGCGGCCGGCTTCAGGAGATCATCTGCCTTCAGCTGACTCAGGATGACGGTCCCCGTAGCTCGTGCGATCTCTCGGCGAACTCGCGGCATGTCGTCGCCATGCATCCGAATTTCTTACCGACCCTAGAGGGGCCCGCCACCGCTGGCCGTTGCTCAGTAGGCCGAGTTTCTAGCTCAGCGATTCGCACCTGGGCGGCCTCCAAGGTTTGCCGAGTATCCTCCAGCTCCTTCTCCAGCTGGGACATCTTTGTCGCCATCTCCACCTCGGCGACCTTCAAAAGCAAGAAGACACAAAGTCAGTAAGTTATTCGGCAAAGGGGCGACTATCCCGGAGGCGAGTATCAAAGAGAAGCGAGTACCTCATGCTCCTTCGCCTTGAGCACCATGGCGATCATTTTCTTTGTACTGATCCGGATGGTCTCCTCGTACTCCAGCAACCTCCTCGCCGTCGAATGGGCCAGCTCGGCAGATCGCAGCAGGGATCGCGAGGTTTGGTGCGCCAGATACTCGGAGGATTCCTCCCGCAGCCTCTCCGCGTCCTCGCGACCATAGACGGCGTGGAGCACGTCAAAAGCCTCGCCTTGATCCTCCCAGTCCTCTGACCAGGGCGGGAGGTTGGAGCTCAGGGACACCACATGGTCGCCCTCCGACCAGGCGACTAGATGGCGTCCATAGGCGTCCTCGCCACGAACACCCAAGTTGAAGTTTGGGTGGGTATAGGGCTCGCCGGCCTCAGAAGGATCCGCCTTCTTGCCCTTGTCCTTGTGGGCGAGCTCCTTCTTCTTCCTCGAGGGCTCGGAGTGCTCGCCCCTCTCCTTCCGCTTCTTCAGCGGCCCAGAGCCTTCGCTGGCGACCAGGGTCTCATCACCTCCCGGCGACAAGTCGATGGGCGAGTAGGCCCCATCCCCGCGAGAAGAGGTCCCTGTGCCTCCCTGGGTGGAAGTAGTCGTCTTCACCACCGCGGGAAGAAGCTCGCGCGGCAGGACGTGGACTGCTGTAGGAAGAGAAGTGATAAATCCAGTTAGTCGCCAAGTGGAAGACGAAGAACGAGTATTGCGAATACTCGCACAGTAGATTACCTTCGCCTACGAAAACCTCGGCGAGCTCATCTACTCGCCTCCTCCAGTGCACCACATCAAGACGGCGATTCTTGAAGGACTCGAGCAGCTTCCCGCCACCCTCGCTTAGGAAGGAAGTCCCGAAGACGCTCTCCGGTGGCTGGAAGGATTTGTCGGGGATCGCTTGAAAGTCGCCAGAAATGACGACTAATCGCTCTCCCCAGCGATGATTCTTGTTCGCGGTGCTGACCAGCGTGCAGACATGGCTGCAGAAGAAGATGACGCCCTCGCCTGTCGCCATGAAGTTGAATACTCGCCGAAAGACGGAGAGGTCGGAGGCGATCCCCTGGTCGCGCAAATAGCAGAGGAAGCCCACGATCATCGCCACCCCGTTAGGGTTGATCTGGGCAGGGACTATCCCAAAGTAGCGGAGTATCTGGGAGAACTCCGTCCACAGTGGTAGTCGCAGGCCCACCTCGAAGTGACGAGTAGGGAATACTCGCCCATCACCCAGAATGGAATTTAGTCGCTCTCCCTGGCGAGGAAGCCTGGCGATGTACCCGGGCGGGAGATACTTCGCCCTGACGACCTCCAACTCCTTCTCAGTCGTGATCGACTTCTTGAAGGTGGTCGCCGCAAAGTTCTGGGCGTGATTGGCACGCCGGATGGTCGCCTCATCGGCCATCTTTTGAAGGAAGGGAAGAAAGGCGAGTATCCAAGAAAGCACGAAGAGGAAAGGGAGACGGAAGATACTCGCGCGAGAGCTCAGAAGATCGCCAAAAGCGTATTTAAGACTCACCCACCCACCCCCCCCCCTATTTATAGTGGTCGAGTAGCTTGGCGTATCGAGCACGACGGCGCGATTA
The DNA here is from genome assembly GCA_033032865.1 of Dactylorhiza incarnata. Lineage (NCBI taxonomy): Eukaryota > Viridiplantae > Streptophyta > Magnoliopsida > Asparagales > Orchidaceae > Dactylorhiza > Dactylorhiza incarnata. The sequence goes on from JAWHQI010000744.1 coordinate 26,578, forward strand.
GGAATAAGGGGGTGGCGAGTATTACGTTGTAATCGCCAACTCAGCAACGCGCGTCAGCAAGAAGTCGACCTCCTAAGCGAGAAGACCTGCAAGGAAAGGCGCGGAAAAAGCTCGCTAGGCATAAGGCGAGGAACAGATAACTACTCGCCAAAATAAAAGAAGATAGAGAAAAAATCAAGATAAAATCCATCACAGAAAGAAGAAGGCAGAACAAGTAGTAGACGACGAGTTTTCTAATACTCGCCGAAGTAATATTACATCAAATCAGGCAATAGTTCAGCAGTACAGAGCTACTCGCCAAAAGGCGACATAGCGTAGAAAGAAGAAAAATGGAGAAAAAGCAGCGTCTAGGGAGGTGCTTGGAGATTCGCTTGAAAGTCCGGAGGCTGAGGATGTCGCCCAACGAAGCCCATGCTGCGCGCACGCTTGAAGTGCTCAAAGGCCAGAGACATCGCGTCCTCGCCCTGACGCAGTTGGTCTTCAATCCTCGCCAGCCGACCAACCGAGCCCATGCTCGCGCGCATCCCCACCAACTCGTCATGATGCAGCTGTTGGCGATGCTCGATCCTCGCCAGTCTGCGCTCCAGGTCGCCAACCGTATGAAGGCGAGATTCTGCACCAGCCAGGCGAGTATCGAACTCTTCCAGCCGCGATACTCGCACCTCCAGCTCGGTCAAACGACGATGAGCGTCAGAGCTCGCCAGGCGCTCAACTCGCGATTCAACCTCGGACAGACGGCGATGAGGCTCACAAATCGCCAGGCGCTCCAGCTTGGACTCCAGCTCCAGAATTGCACGAGTAGCCCTCTCCTGGTACTCGCGAGAAGGAAGCCCGACCGCGTCGATCGAGGCTCCAATGGGGGTATGGGCGCGAGCTGCCAAAAAAGGTAAGAGTGTTAGAACTTAGATGACGAAGCAAAAAGCGAAGTGAAGACAGTAGCGACTATTGAAAATGACGACCAAATACCTGGCCTAGGACTGCGTGAACGACGGCGAGGAGAGACCCTTGCCCGGCGAGGAGATATGCTGCGATGATGGTCGTCTCGCCGCGAGGAGCCCCCAATCGCCGGATCCCGGCTGGGAGGCGCGTTCCCCCGACCGCGATTATCGCCTGGTCGCCCTCCCCCTCTGGGAGCGAAGAAGCCCGAAGAGCCCCCAGTCCCGCCACGGCGCGAGGATTCGCCCTGGTGAGTCGAAGGTGCAGTAGAAGTCGAAGGGCGCTGATCGCCCTGAAGGGTAGCAGAAGGAGGAAACGGAGGAGGTGGCGGAAGTCCACCTGCGGGCAGCTGCGAGCTGCTCGCCGTCTCTACAGGTTGAAAAGGCGGTGGAGGCGGAGGCACGATGCTCGCCAAAGGAGCATGTTGCTCGCTCATCGGCCTCCTCTCCAGCGAGGAGCTGTGAAGAACTCGCCCTGAGCGACCTCCACCCCGAGGCGAGACCATGGGCGACGACCTCAGAGGAGCTACGTCAAGAGGACCCTCCTGAGCGCCAAGGGTAGACGACTCTGTTAAAAGAGAAAAGGGGCGATTAACTCTGCAAAGCAAGACGAAAGAAATCAAAACTTGACAATGGCGAGTATATTACTCGCACCTCGCACAGGAGCGAGACTCTCCGGCAGATTCTGGGCCGAGGTCTCGGGAATGCTCGCCCCCTCGACGACCTTAGAAGCAGGAGGTTCCGTGACCGGCGAGTCGCCCTCATTGGAAAGTCCCAGATCGTCCAGCAGCTGTTGGTGTTGGTCGCCCAAGGGAGCGGCGACCTCCTCCTCGGCGGCTTTCTTCTTTTCCTTCTTCTTCTTCTTCTTCTGGGCGAGTCTCTTCCTCTTCTTAGAAGATGGAAGATCGCCGGATGTAAGATCTGGGTGAGGAGGGAGCGAAATACCATCAAACAGGCCGACAAGACCAGCCATGGCCGCCTTAGCCTCAGCAGCATAGTCGCGCACCATCTTAAGCGAGTTCAGAAAGGGCGTGCCGTCAGAGACCCTTGCCCCTCTATTTATAGAGTTCGAGCGTCGACCAGCGGGATGCCGATTATCAGCTAAATACTCGCCCATAAGGCTGCTCGTCGAATAAGGGTTGGATGATTCTTTCCGAGCAACTGCGTTACTCGCAAAGAGCGGGGATTGTGTACAACCCTCATTCTCCGAGGGTGGACCCCCCCCCCAAGGCCACGTAGGCAGAAGTCAAAGTCAAAGAGGTCAACACAAAGACCGGCAGTTCAAGGCAGAAGTGGAGAAGACCTCGGCGAGTAAACAGCCAATACTCGCCAGGCTGGCGAGCATGGAACAGAAGACCTAGCGAGTATTGGCCCGGCGTGTGCGAGCAGTCCCCAATACTCGCCAGATGGGCGACTATGGCATGGTACTCGCCGAGTAACCCATAGTCGCCGGGTCGGGGGGTGGGCTATAAAAACCCCCCTACCCCTTGGTTTTCCTATAAATAGGACCCCAGGGGTACTTGGATTGGCACCTGGACTTGAGCTTCTGGAACCCCATTTCCGAATTCTTGAGCCCGTCACCCCTGCTTGCTAGCCAAGTCGGTGCCTTCCTCGTACCTTGCTCGGCCATTCTTTGGTCTTGGAGGGGAAGTCTCTTCGGAGCTTCTGGGTACGTGGTGGGACCTCCCTGCCACAGCACCTGGGGTCCTGTTTGTTGCCCTTCTAGCTTCTTCGTCGTTGCCAGCCAAGCCATCTCGTCGGGCTGCTGGGCGAGTAGCCTCCGGCTGCATCGGTCCGAATTTTGAGGTCAGGATTTTCCTGGCGTCAACAATACATATATATATACATATATATAAATACTTATATATATATACTTATACTATATATATATAAGTGTATAGGTATATATACATATATATGTACATATATATATTTATATATATATATACACGTATATATATATGTATATATATATACATATATATGTACTTAAATATATATTTATATATATATACACGTATATATATATGTATATATATATACATATATATGTACTTAAATATATATGTATATAAATATATAAATATATATATAAGTATATATATATACATATTTTTATACATATATATATATATACATATATATATACTTATACTATATATATATATATAAGTATATAGGTATATATACATATATATGTACATATATATATTTATATATATATATATATACACGTATATATATATATATATGTATATATAAATGTACATATATATATACTTATATATATATGTATATATATATAAATATATATATATACTTATATATATATATATATTTATATATATATACTTAATATATATATACATATATATATGTATATATATATATATATATTATGTATATTTATATATAAGTATATATATATATATATATGTATGTATATATATGTATATATGTATATATATACATATATATATATATGTATATATATACATATATATATATATACATATATATATACATATATATACTTATATTTATATACTTATACTATATATATAAGTATATAGGTATATATATATGTATATATATATACTTATATATATACGTATATATATATGTATATATATATATGTATATATATATATGTGTATATATATATGTATATATATACGTATATATATGTATATATACTTAATATATATATATGTATATATATATATGTATATATATGTATATATATACTTAATATATATATGTATATAATATACATAATATAAATATATATATACTTATATATATAAGTATATATATATGTATATATATATGTATATATATACATGTATATATGTATATATATTTATGTATAAATATATATATATGCTTATAATATACTTATATATATATATATATTCTTATCTATTTATATATGTATATATATATGTCTATATGTATATATATATGTATATATTAAGTATATATATACATATATATACATATATATATAGATACTAATATATATATATATATACTTATACTATATATATAAGTATAAAGGTATATATACATATATATGTATATATACCTTTATATGTATATATATATAAATATATATATATATATATAAGTATATATATGTATATATATATATATATACATATATATATACATATATATATATACATATATCTATATATATATTTATATATATATACATATATATACGTATATAAATGTATATATATATTAAGAATATATATATACATATATATATATAAGTATATATATACATATATATATTTATATATCTATATATACATATATATATATAAGTATATATATATGTATATATATGCATATATATATATATATATTAAGTATATATATATAATTATTGTTTGCCCGGAAAGCCCGCGATCTAGTCTTTACAATACAAAATGACGGTCTCAGCGGTCTTCGGATTTTGTGATCGCACAGATCGTCAACCTTCTGCCTAACCTGGTTTCCTTTGTTACAAGCAGCCAAAGCCACTCGAGATCGCAGTCCGAGCGGTCTGGGCTTTTTTCTGTTTTTTACTATTTGTACCCCACTTCGCTGCCCCGGCTCTCCTGTATCCCGGGCAGCCCGTAGTTTTTCAGTTCTGCCCGTTTGAGCAGTCCTCTCGTCTATAAATAGAGGGGTAGGGGTACCAGAAAAGGGGACTTTTCCTGGGGCTCCAGCTTACAACCTGTGTAAGCAGTCTCATTTTTTCGTGATCGCTTTTCCGTGATCGTTTTTCCCTCTCTTCCAGCATCTTCTGTCTTAGTAACCTGCACTTCGCAGTTTTCTCCCATCCCCTTTTTTAGTGTGAGTTTTGGAGGTACCATTTTTGGCACCAACAGAACGAACACGCGACCTTCAGATCCGAAGTGTCAGGTGAATTTTAGACTTTCAAGATGGCTGATCGCCGTAGAGGTCGTCCCCTGCGATCTCCTAGCGTTCCCCCTTCCGATCACAACCCGTTGGAAGCGCTTGAGCGCCGTTTCGAGCTTCGTGTTGAGCAAGCTCTCCGCGAGGCCGCCCGAGCTAGGCAGGAGACCGCTTCTGTTCAGCAGGAGATCGCGCAGTCTCAGAAGGAGGCCGCTCGAGATCGGCAAGAAGTTGTCCGGACTCAGCAAGAGTCCGCAAAGCAGATTGAGGCTATGAACCAGGTTCTAGCCGCGATCTCCCAAAAAATCCTTCCTCAAACCTCTCAGGTCGCCACTCCAGACCGCATGGCAGGCGGTCACCCGAGCGATCACCCCATCTTCCAGCCCGCAGCTCCTCAGCGATCTCAGCATGAGGAGTTCGCCGCCCGTCGTAATTCTTTCCGAGCTGTAGCCCAGGGACCTCCGGCCCAAACCCTGAATTTTGAAGAAGGGTTTGCTTACCCTCAAGATCCTCCTGCCTCTTTTCTTCCTCCTCCAGGACCTTCTGTTTTTGGGGATCCTTCCCCCTTTACCGATGAGATTCGTCGGGATCCGATTCCTCATGGATTCAGAGAACCTCGCCTTCCAGTGTATACAGTAGAAACCGACCCAATGTGCCATCTTCAAGCCTTCGAGTCTGCTGTGGCTCTCAGGAACATTTCAGATGGAGTGAGGTGCAAGCTGATGGTCACCTCCTTCGATGGGTCAGCCATGGAATGGTTCTATAAGCTGCTTTGTCAATCTATCCCAAGCTTTGCTGCCCTGAGGCAAGAGCTCCTCCTGAGGTTCGCCACCGCAAAGAAGAGGAAGAGTGGTCCTGCGACCCTCTTCAAGATCATGCAAGGGGACAACGAAACTGCAGCGCATTTTGTTGACCGTTTTCAGAAAGAGATCTTAGGGGTCAGAGACATGGATCCCGAGCTCTATATGGTGGCTTTGATCAGTGGCCTGCAGGAGGGTCCTCTGAAGTTCAAAGTCACAACCAAGGAGCCTAGCTCCTATCAGGAGCTGATCAGCATTGCCAATCGCTACATAGAAGGGGAGATCAACAACCCCACCTATGTGAGCAATCTGACAAACAAGGCCACTCAGAAAGGCTCCGCGGGATTTTATCCGGCTCCGTCTTCCTCTAAGCCCCGACAAGAGCTCCCACCTCCGGCTCCGAGAGGTAAGAATTACCGCAACAACCGCTTCAACCGAGGTAATCAATCCTTCCCACTTCAAAATTCATTTCTTCAAACTCCCGCTACTCCTGCTCCGCAAGTCACCCCCATCCACCAGATCCAGTATGCTCAACCTCCTCTTCTACCCATTCCTTCACTTTACAATGAATCTTAAGAGTCCTTCACGGACTTTGGCGTTTCTATGAGTGAAGTGCTTCAAGTCCTTCAGAAGCAGCCCTTTTTCAAGAGGCCAGCTCCGCTAAATTCTGACCCGAAAACCAGAAACCCAACTCTCTATTGTGAATATCACAGAGATAGGGGTCATTTGACAGAGGATTGTAGAGCGCTCCGCCTATTTTTAGAGAGACTATTAAAGGAGGGAAAGCTCCGCGACCTCATTCAAAAGAATGATTCTGCCAAAGCTTCAACCTCCAAGGCTAAGGCAGTAGCGGAAGTCCATTGGGAATGCGAAGAAGTGGACGATATTGGCCATCTCGGCAATATCGGCTTTCCCAATGAATGCGTGGATGTTGATGACGAAGGCGCCTTGGGCAATCTCTTCTGCATCCACGGAGGTGCAGGTCCGGAATCTTCAAGGAAGGCGAGTCTGAAAAGGGTTTATCAATCAAAGGTTGCTGCCATCTCTTCAGCCCCGGTCCGGGGAACGGTCACTTTCGGTGACGAAGACCTTCCTCAGACCGCGAATCCTTTTGACGACGCGGTCGTCATCAAAGCTGTAATTGAAAATTATATAGTAGAGAAGATTCTGATTGACACGGGAAGTTTAGTCAATGTGCTCTTCAAACCTGCCTTCGAGGCGTTGAAGACAGGTAAAACCCTCCTTTCAACTGAAGGCCCCCTCTATGGTTTTTCAGGAGAGAAGAAAGAAGTAGAAGGGCTCGTTACTCTTTCTGTGATTCTGGGAGGGATAGTGAAGTTGGTCAAATTTATAGTCGTTGATGCTCCCAGTAGCTACAACGCCATCTTTGGAAGACCCTTCTTGAATGCCTATCAAGCCATCGTCTCCACCTACCATCAAGCGGTAAAGTTTGCCTTGAACGGCAAACAACACCGAATCAGGAGCGACCCAAGGAAAGCCAGGGAATGCTATGTAAAGACGGTCAACATGATCGTATCCTCTCCTCCCCAAGAAATCATGATGGCTGAATCAATCGAAGCTCCTGAACAAGTCCAAGTTGCAGAGGAAATTGAGGAGGATGCAAGAGATGGAGTTCGCTTGGAACCTGCCCAAGCAACTCAAGAGGTCCGGATCAGCGAGGAAGATGAGAGCAAGAGCCTCTCCATCAACGCTGAGTTATCCGAAGCTGACAAGGGTCAGCTCCTCTCTTGCCTTCTGCAAAATCTAGATATCTTCGCTTGGTCGGCAGATGACATGCCCGGAGTGGACCCAGATGTTGCTTGCCATCATCTCAATCTTGACCCAAACTTCATCCCGATCCAGCAGAAGAAGAGGTCTGTTGCAACTACTCTAGCACAGCCTATCCGTGAAGAGGTAGAGAAGCTCCTGAAGGCAAAGTTCATCCAACCAATTCAATACCCGGAATGGGTGTCAAACGTTGTAATGGTAAAGAAGTCGGGTGGAAAGTGGAGGATGTGTGTCAACTTTACTAAACTCAATAAAGCTTGCCCCAAGGATTGATACCCCTTGCCTCGGATAGATTCTTTAGTAGATTCTGCGGTAGGTTATTCTTTTATGAGTTTTTTAGATGCTTTTTCAGGTTACCATCAAATCAGAATGCATAAACCAGATATACCCCATACTTCATTTATCACAAATGATGGTTGCTTCTGTTATCTCGTAATGCCTTTCGGACTAAAGAATGCTGGAGCAACCTATCAGAAAATGATGGACACAGTGTTCAGAAGTCAAAAAGGAAGAAACCTCGAGGTATATGTTGATGACCTCTTGGTAAAAAGTAAACTGTTCTCTTCTCATCTTAGAGACCTCTCGGAAACTTTTGCAACCCTTCGAACTTTTAATATGAGGTTGAATCCGTTGAAGTGTGTTTTCGGGGCAAGTAAAGGAAAATTCCTGGGTCACCTCCTTACTCCAGAAGGGTTGGAACCCAATCCTGACAAAGTGAAAGCTATTCTGGAAATGCCACCTCCCAAGTCCCCAAAAGAAATTCAGCAGCTGGGAGGGAGGATGGCAGGCTTAAGTCGCTTTATCTCCCGTTCAGGAGATAAGAGTGCACCTTTCTTTAAAACCCTCCGGGGAGGGAGTAGGTTCGAGTGGACAAAGGAATGTGATGATGCTTTCACTCAGCTGAAGAAGCAATTGACATCAACTCCTTTGCTTCAAAGCCCGCGAGAGGGAGAAAATCTATTTCTGTATATGGGAGTCGGAGCTGATGCCATAAGCTCTGTTCTGGTTCGAGAGGAGAAAAAGAAGCAATTTCCAGTCTATTACATGAGTCGAATCTTGAAGAATGCAGAGACTCGTTATCCTATACTCGAAAAGTTGGCTTTAATGCTTATAACCTCAGCAAGAAGATTAAGACCGTATTTTCAAGCTCACTCGATTCTAGTCATTACTGATCTTCCATTAAAAAGTGTCTTGGAGAAGCCAGAGCATTCAGGCAGGTTGGCAAAGTGGGCAATAGAGCTCGGTGAGTTTGACATATCCTATGTTCCAAGGATGGCAATCAAAGCTCAAGTCTTAGCAGACTTCATGGTGGATGCCAAAGAAGTTGAGTCGCAGAAGGGGGGCGGAGTGCCCCTTGCCTGGAAAATCTTCGTGGATGGAGCCTCAGGGAAAAATTCTTCCGGAGCAGGAGTTGTCTTAATCAACCCAAATGGAGTAAGACTGGATCAGGCGCTGAAGTTCTATTTTCAAGTAACAAACAATCAGGCGGAATATGATGCTTTGTTAGCTGGTCTTAAGTTTGCTAGAGAGCTGGGGATTGATGATGTAAAAGTCTTCACAGATTCTTTAGTGATGGCTTCTCAAGTAAATGGGACTTTTGAAACTAGAGATAGAATTTTAAAGCAGTATCTAACTATGGTAAAAATTGAGGTGGGGAAGTTCAAAAGCTTTGCTATCAATCATATTCCAAGAGGTGAGAACGTGGAAGCAGACGAGTTGGCAAAATTTGGACTTCTCTCAGGAGGAACAACTTCAGAGTTGTTTCGCCCGGCGATTGAAGAAGGAGAGGTCATGGAGATTGACAACACCCGTCTTGGATGGATCTGTTTGTTCTATATCTCTCAATTGGGGAGCTCCATTCATCAATAAAGGATAGGAAAAGGTTTAAACGAAAAACAGCTAACTATTATCTTGTTGCAGAAGTGCTTTATAGAAGAACTTTCCTATCGCCATTAGCACGGTGTGTTTCGGAAGGAGAGATTCCAGCGATCCTTCAGGAGGTCCATTCTGGAGAATGTGGAAGTCACTCTGGGGCTAGAACTTTGGAGAAAAGAATTCTAAGGCAAGGCTATTTCTGGCCTCAAATGAGGAAAGATGTGGAAAAATTTGCCAATAAATGTGTAAAGTGCCAAAAGTTTGCTCCTCTTCAAAATCAGCCGGCTCAAGAACTCAAGTCAATAACAACCCCATGGCCGTTTGCAGTTTAGGGAATGGATTTGATTGGGCCTTTTCCTATGGCAAGTGGGCAGCGGCGATATATTATAGTCATGATTGACTATTTCAGCAAATGGATAGAGGCAAAAGCATTGGACAAAATTACCACTCAAGCCGTGAAAAATTTTATTTGGGGAGAGATAGTATGTCGACACGGAATTCCAATGGCAATCATCACGGATAATGGTCCTCAGTTCAACAATTCAACTCTTATTAGTTTCTGCAAGCAAATTGGCATTGAGCTACGTTTTGCTTCCGTACATCACCCTAGAAGCAATGGGCAGGTAGAAGCCGCCAACAAACTCATCATAAATCTCTTGAAAAAGAAGGTAGAAAATGTCAGGGGCAACTGGGCAGAACAACTACCTTCCGTCTTATGGGCCTTGAGGACAACTCCGAGTTCTTCTACTGGAGAGACTCCGTTCAAACTGTCACACGGTTCCGAAGCACATATTCCGGTAGAATTTGAAGTAAAAAGCCCAAGAGTATTATTGGCACAACAAAATAAAATTGATTGGATGGAAGGAAATGATGAAGAGCTAAAATGCAGCCTTGATTTAATTGAGGAATTGAGAGATACGGCAATCATCAGACAAGAAGAGGTGAAAAGAAGGATGGCAAGGCTGTTCAATAAAAATGTAAGAACCAAAGAATTCGTTGTTGGAGATCTAGTCTTGAAGAAGGTAGATGCAGCAGCAAGAGCCGGTTCAGTTGGAAAGCTTAACCCAAACTGGGCGGGGCCGTTCGTGGTGAAGAATGTGCTTAAAAATGGTGCTTACCATCTCCAAACTTATGAAGGAGAAGAGCTGCCTCATTCATGGAGCGGAGATGATCTCAAGCTTTTCTTCTCTTGAATGTTCGTATCTGATTCATTCATTCCTTTTTCCTCACTTTTCTTCTCTTGAAACATCACGCAGGTATTATCAAAGCATTCGCAATGCAAGTGATGGATGACAAATTTTAAAAATAAGTTGATTTTTGAAAAGCCAAAAAACCTGTCAAGTGAGATATCGACGAATCCTACTATCTTCCCCCTCGGCTTGTTAGCTCGACGTGTAATTCTGCCAGGACCACAGATGTCGGGGAGATTTCGAATCTGTGTAGCAGTAGCTCGCCAAGCTCGAGCGGTGGAAGTTTAGGATATCGGGTCCTTGCTGACATCTGGCACACCTCAGCGTTTCAAGGAGGTCTAGGTGGCTGGCTCAGCTCTGTCATGCATTGAAAAGGACATTGTTACAATCTTAATGATCTTTCAGGGAAAGCAATGTCGGTGTAGCCTCCGTGGCATGACCACACCTGCCCTACCGATCATTTCGGTCTGTAACTCTCGAATACTCGTTGAAGCGTGGTTAAGTAAGGGACGGCCAGAAACATCTATGACCGTCGCCTGAACCTTAGATTGGCAAGTTTGAAGTAAACTCAGTAATCCTTTAAGAAAAACAATGTCGGTATAGCCTCATCGGCATGACCACACCGACCCTGCAAACTATTTTGAAATTCTCCTCTCCTTTTTATCCTCCCTTTTTCTACAAATCTCATTTACTTTATTATATTGAGACCGGGCGGTCAGATCTTTTGAGACCGCATACTTTCCTCTCTTCAAAGGGTGATCAATATTGTTCATGGTTAATGGCTTGATCTTCTCCAAGATCTGAATAGGAGTGATCGCCAGTATCAGTGTTTCATGGTCGCTAGGCGAGATTTTCTAAAAGAGACTTGGTTTTCAGGAATGGTATGAAGAGATCTTGGTTATTTACGGTCGCTAGCTCGATTTTCTCTTGGACTTGGAAGTAATTGTCGACCTTGGTTTTCAAAGATTGTTGGAAGAAGTCTTAAGTTGCTTGTGATCATCAGCTTCATTTTCTCCAGGAATGGGCAAAAGTGATCGTCAGGCAAGGCTTTTCAAAGAAGATTGGAATCGTTATTCAGAAATCTCTTAAATTGTCTTGATTGCGATCGGTCTGATCATACTGGGATAGTGTAACACCCTGCCAGTACGAAAGGTATAACAGCAGGTCCGGCCGGGACCCCACGCCATACAAACCACACTAGCTAGGAGTTAAAAGGTGATAACCAGACAAGTAACAACTAAACGAGAGTACAAAACGTAAGCGGAAGCATTAATTAAACCATTCAAAAAGAACTGTCCACTATCATAGGAATGTATCCTGAATAAGAGTTACGGCCTTAAGGCCTTACATTCACCAATGTACAAAACTCAGAACATACTTCGGCACGCAGGCCGGCGATACATGAGAAAGCAAAAAAAAAAGGCTGGCCTTCAAGGGCCAACTCAGCAATAGGGCCACCGCCCGCTATTTCCCACTAGCCTCACCTGCACCTGCATAAGAACATTCCACCCAGCGGTGGCAAACAGAGTAACGGTCAGCACAGCTGACCAAATTATAACGACCCCACCCCTTTCCCGGGGTGGCGGAACTTCTACCCTGCAAGCAAGCCATACTAGCACCAGTACTAACATAAAGAAAGTGCAACTACACAAGGTGAGGTTTCAAGCACAAGCAATCTTCTAGGTTGAGCATCAAAAGAAGGGAACCTAGGTATGCACATGATGTTGGTTGGGTTCACCCGAAGGTTCCCCACAACCGCCTAAATAACCGCATGAGTCTAACAACATCAATTCATCACAATCGTGGGTACACACAACCGCACGCTCCATGCTCTCAAGGCATGCAACAAAGGTACGTCTTCCCGAGCACCAAAACCATCAAGAGTCCGGAAACTCTAGATAGAAAAGAGCTTTTGGTCGGTCTAGGCAAGACGCCCTTCCCAACCTCTCCCAGGATCGTTCGGGTTTACAAGAGATAAATCCCCCTACCGCCACGCCTGGAAACGGGTTCAGTTCAGCCAATTCCCGTGCTCTTGTCATCGATTGAACACACGATGCGGGTATGACATCACCTCGGCCCGTAAGGGTTTAGCACTCGCTAGTGCTACACAAAACATAAGTTACAACACCCAAGCCTTAAAAGTTTACTTTGTAACGACTCAAGACCCGACTCCGCCTTTCGGCCGGAGGGCATGAGGGATCGTTAGGGCTTTATATGTAACCAAAAAGGAGGTACAAGACCACTCCTCAACAATTCTAGTGGTGAAGGTTTGCATTCAACTACTCGCAAAGCATGGGGCTTCCGTTAGGATCTTCACAAGATGCCTACGCTTAAATCCCGCAATACTATCGCATATATCACAGAGTCATTCTCCGGCACGCATTCTAGGCTTAACCTAAATGCAACGTCGCAAATCAAGCATCACCAATTCGGGCTCACGGCCACGAATAGGCTTCACACACAATGCCTAAATCCGCACGACTACCGGATTTTCTACATGCAATATGCCGGGGACGGACACAATCGACCCGGAGTTCCGAAGAACTTGAGGAAATCCTACACTTCACCCATTTGGTGAAAGGGATCCCTCATGCAAGCATAGAGAAACGAAGGAGTGGACAAAAGACAAGTCCAAACAACGGGAGAAGAAATCGTTACCCTAGGAGCATTCTTTTTCGCCATAGATCTGAGATTCTACACGGAGAGAAATGACCGCACCGGGCTGCACTCTCCAAATCTGGAAACGGCTCGCGAATCAGAGCTCCGGAGCTCCGTCAATGGCGGAATCTCCCTTATTCTTCCTTGGCTCCTCCTTCTTTCTCTAGGGTTTGGAGAGAGAATGGCTTAGAGAATATGAGGTTTAACCCCCTCTCATCAGCCCTAATAGTCTCCCGCAACTAAACCTAGCCGTTGGATCAAATCCCAAAAGATTTGGACGGTCCGATCTTCTTCTCCGCTCAAAATCGCGGAACAGAATAAACAGGGCGCACGATCACAGGTGCACGGTCAGTGGTCGTGCGCGAAGAGGGAAATGGTCGTGCGCACTGTCCGAGACAGAACTCAATTTTCTTCTGAATTAACGCACGATCGCTGGCGCACGACCACTGGTCGTGCGCGAAGAGGACGATGGTCGTGCGCATAAGCCGAGACAGAACTCCGATTCTTTGCGGGTTACGCACGATCATTGGCGCACGATCACTGGTCGTGCGCGAAGAGGACAATGGTCGTGCGCATTGACCTGATCTGGAATCTTGAGCCTATCCCGAGCGCAACGCTACCATTCCGCCTACCTCGCTGAACCACGATCTTTGGGGTGTTACAACTCCACCCCCCTTAAAAGAATTTCGTCCCGAAATTTCGAAAACAGTAACAGCAGGAATTTACAGTTTTTAAAGAAAATTTACCTCAGAGAAATAGCTCGGGGTACTCCGCAAGCATCGCTTGCTCTCTCTCCCAAGTTAGCTCCTCTCGGCCGCAATTATCCCACTGGACCTTTACCATCCGAATGGACTTGTTCCTCAACTGCTTTACCTCGGTATCCTCGATGCGTAAGGGTTTGACTTTCGTCGACAACCCACTATCAACCGACACTTTGCCAAGCGCAATGATATGAGTAGGCTCTTGCACTGCCTTCCTCAGAACTGAAATGTGAAACACGTCGTGCAGACCGCTCAGCTCTGCAGATAGTGCAAGCCGATAAGCCGCATCACCAACACGTTCCACAATCTCAAAAGGTCCTAAGTACCTTGGACTGAGCTTTTTCAAGCGTCGGATCCTTGATACCCCTTTGAACGGTTTGATCTTCAAGTAAACCCGGTCACCGACGGTGAACTCTAGGTTCCTAAGCTTGGCGTTGTAATAATTTGCTTGCCTAACCTGGGCAATCAATAGCCTTTCTCGAATAGTTCGGATCGTCGAAGTTGCTTCCTCAACATCCTTTCGCTTTAATAGCTTAGTATCGCCCGTTTCTGCCCAAGACAACGGCGTACGACACTTCTTACCATAGAGGGCCTCGAAAGGAGCCATCTTTATACTGGCTTGGTAGCTATTATTGTAGGCGAATTCGATCATATAGAGATGATCTTCCCAGTTCTTTCCAAAATCTAGAGCGCACATTCGGAGCATATCCTCCATAGTCCTGTTGGTCCTCTCGGTCTGTCCATCCGTTTGCGGGTGGAAGGCCGTGCTAAATTTCAATTTAGTGCCCAACAGTTCATGGATAAGCCTCCAATATTTCGATGTGAAACGCCTGTCACGATCGCTGACGAGGCTACGAGGGACACCGTGCAGCCGCACAATACTATCGACACAGAGCTTCGCTAGCTTTTCTACAGAATCATCCTTCCGGTTCGGAATGAAATGCGATACTTTTCTCAGTCTGTCCACGATCACCCAGATGGTGTCGTTTCCATGCTGCGATCTCGGCAATCCGTGCACGAAATCCATCGAAATATCGTCAAACTTCCATTCCGGAATCGGCAAGGACTTCAAAAATCCACCGGGACGTTGACATCCCACCTTTACCAACGCGCAGGTGTTGCACTTGGCCACGTAGAGGGCAATGTCCTTCTTCATACCCGGCCACCGGAAAAGTTTCTTCATGTCCATGTACATTTTCGTGCTCCCCGGGTGGATAGAGTACTTGGTATGATGAGCCTCGTACATCAACTCCGCCCGTAGAGTACCAACGTTTGGGACGCACAATCTGCCATTCTTCCACATAAGGCCATCTTCGAAAGAGAAATCAGCGTTTAACCCGTCAACGGTTTCCGCTTTGTAGCGTTTCATGCTCTCATCCAGCTCCAATGCCTGTCGAACTCGATCGGCAAGGTGGTATTGAACCTCCGTCCAGTTCAAGCATGCTGAAGAAGACGCTCTTCGATCAACGCAAATGATCTCCATTTCTTCCAGCTCACGGATTAGACGCTCATCGTGCATCAAAATCCAATTTGCTTGAGCGGGAGTCCGACGACTCAACGCATCCGCAACCACATTTCCCTTTCCAGGAGTATATTTGATGTCGAAGGTGTAGTCCCCAAGGAACTCCAACCACCTCCTCGGTCGCATATTCAACTCCCTTTGATCTAGCAAGTACTTGAGGCTCTTGTGGTCGGTAAAGATGTCGATCTTCACGCCATACGAATAATGCCTCCAATCTTAAGAGCGAATACCACGGCCGCTAGCTCCAAATCATGGACCGGGTAATTCCTCTCGTGAACCTTCAACTGCCGGGAGCCGTAGGCAATTACCTTACCGAACTGCACTAGGACACAACCCAAACCACTCCCTGAGGCGTCGCTATAAATTTCGTAGCCTTCCGTACCACATGGCGAGCATAGAATGGGCGCCGTGGTCAGACGGCTCTTCAGCTCTTCAAAAGCTCGTGCGCACTCAGGCGACCAAACGAACTTATAAACTTTCCTAGTCAGTTTAGTGAGAGGAAGTGCAATCCTCGAGAAGTTTTCCATAAAGCGCCTATAATAGCCGGCAAGTCCTAAGAAACTTCGGACTTCCGCTACGTTTTTCAACAAAGGCCAGGCTCGGATCACTTCTATCTTCGATGGATCAAACGCAATTCCATCTCCACTAACGACGTGACCAAGTAATGCTACTGACGATAGCCAAAACTCGCACTTGGAGAACTTGGCATATAGCTGACTCTTCCTCAAGGTGCTCAGAACTGCGTGCAGATGCCCTACACGCTCCTCTTCCGATTGAGAGTATACCAAAATGTCGTCGATGAAGATGATCACAAATTGATCCAAATACTCACGGAATGTCCTATTCAAAAAGTCCATGAATACCGACGGTGCATTAGACAGACCGAACGGCATCACCGTGAACTCATAGTGCCCAAAACGGGTACTGAACGCTGACTTTGGAACATCACATTCCCTAATACTAAGCTGATAGTAGCCGGACCTTAAATCAAGCATAGAGTATACCGTCGACCCAACCTGTTGGTCAAGTAAGTCATCGATTCTCAGAATCGAATAACGGTTCCTCTCGGTCAGCTTGGTCCGCTACTACTAGGACAACACAAAACTGGTCTTAGGCCCCGAATCCTTCAACAAGGCGAAGAACATCTTCGCGCCTTTTCACAGCTTCTCCTATTCGCGCTCACTCGAGATCTATTAGGCAGCATTACCCCCAATCTATCCTTGACTAAGGTAAATGACAATTCGATTCATAACACGAAGTCCTTAGACAAATAGGAGAGCGATGCTCCCACACCAACAGAGCTCTCGTCGAATAGTCGATAATTAGGACAAGGCCTAATTGCACACAAATACAAGACATAAAATTTTGTTGTCAACAGATACAGTGGACATATTTCTATCTTTAACCGCACACGGGGTATAAATCATATTTGGAGATGATCATCCATACCTGTGGCAACATCGCATTTCAGAATGACCTCTTGCTGGCCATAAGAGTAGACTCTCGGTTGGGTTAGAGAATATTGGGGAATCGAAGACTCCACCGCCTTGCCTTTCTCCATAGAAGCTGAACCCATCGCACGAGCATAGTCCACTTCTCCGCTTTTTTTCTTTTGGGGGACCACTTCGACACACTCGGGCTTTGTGTCCCACCTTTCCACAAGTGAAACAATTTAAGGAACACCGTGCAGTCTTAGCTCCCACAGAGTTAAACCTTCTCTTGTTTCTTCTGAACTCAGACTTGGACTGAGAGACCGACGCATGAAACTCATTGAAGTCTTTTGCGCACGGCATACTCTTCATATCCATTTCCAGAGATTTAGCTGTTTTCACTAAGACGTTGAAGCCGAGTAACTTTTGACCCACAAGCATTAGTCTTAGGTCATCTCGCAGACCATTGTAGAACTTGTTGACCTTGGTTTCCTCATCTTCCCACATAGACCTCTCATAACGATTCCGACTGATGGACTCAATCAGGTACTCATCCACTGAGTGTTCTCCCTGCTCTAGGTGTGAACACTGATCTTGTAGTTCAGGAATCTCAGTTAGGGGTAGAAACTTTAGAAGGAATGACTCATGGAAGCTTTCACAAGAGATTTCAGAAAGTTGTCTCCCACCAAACTTGTGCAACAACTCTCCTTCCCACCAAAGTCTTGCTTCTCTTATAAGTAGGAAGGTGGTTAAGGTTACCAACATATCTTTGCTTATAAGCATTGACATTAAAGTCCTATTTATTTCTGACAACCACTCAGCAGCTCTCCCAGGGGATTCCGTCCCCTCGAAGGATGGAGGGTTGAGGCTCAGAAAGTACTTTAATTGCTGGTCACGCGCTCGCCCCACTACTACTTGCGCAACTCGACATTCCACCCTCAGTTCTACCGCAGGTTCCACTACAGCAATAGTTATAGGGGCCACATCCAGAGTCGGAGTAGTAGGCTGTGCAAGCTGCCCAAACTGAGTGTTGATCATCGCGAAGACCGCTTCAGCGACTAACTTGATCATCTCAGCCCAAGGAGTGGTCGCTGTCACCTCAGACAACCCACTACTTTCAGCAGTGTTACGGGGTTGAGACGGCCCCGCACCACTCCTAGTCACCTATAATCGTGTAAGACACAATTTAGTGACTGAAAACATAGCAAACAACAATCATGGAACGCTCAGGTTCCGCAAACAAGTATGTTTTTCCATTCCTAAGTGGACATTCTTATTAGTTTTTGTCGTTTTAGGTGAATGCACATCCCGTGCACACCACCCCTTATAAGGAATTCGTCCCGAATTCTCTAAACTACGGATCGACGCCTTAAGTCCGATACCAAATTGTAACACCCTGCCAGTACGAAAGGTATAACAGCAGGTCCGGCCGGGACCCCACGCCATACAAACCACACTAGCTAGGAGTTAAAAGGTGATAACCAGACAAGTAACAACTAAACGAGAGTACAAAACGTAAGCGGAAGCATTAATTAAACCATTCAAAAAGAACTGTCCACTATCATAGGAATGTATCCTGAATAAGAGTTACGGCCTTAAGGCCTTACATTCACCAATGTACAAAACTCAGAACATACTTCGGCACGCAGGCCGGCGATACATGAGAAAGCAAAAAAAAAGGCTGGCCTTCAAGGGCCAACTCAGCAATAGGGCCACCGCCCGCTATTTCCCACTAGCCTCACCTGCACCTGCATAAGAACATTCCACCCAGCGGTGGCAAACAGAGTAACGGTCAGCACAGCTGACCAAATTATAACGACCCCACCCCTTTCCCGGGGTGGCGGAGCTTCTACCCTACAAGCAAGCCATACTAGCACCAGTACTAACATAAAGAAAGTGCAACTACACAAGGTGAGGTTTCAAGCACAAACAATCTTCTAGGTTGAGCATCAAAAGAAGGGAACCTAGGTATGCACATGATGTTGGTTGGGTTCACCCGAAGGTTCCCCACAACCGCCTAAACAACCGCATGAGGCTAACAACATCAATTCATCACAAACGTGGGTACACACAACCGCACGCTCCATGCTCTCAAGGCATGCAACAAAGGTACTTCTTCCCGAGCACCAAAACCATCAAGAGTCCGGAAACTCTAGATAGAAAAGAGCTTTTGGTCGGTCTAGGCAAGACGCCCTTCCCAACCTCTCCCAGGATCGTTCGGGTTTACAAGAGATTAATCCACCTACCGCCACGCCTGGAAACGGGTTCAGTTCAGCCAATTCCCGTGCTCTTGTCATCGATTGAACACACGATGCGGGTATGACATCACCTCGGCCCGTAAGGGTTTAGCACTCGCTAGTGCTACACAAAACATAAGTTACAACACCCAAGCCTTAAAAGTTTACTTTGTAACGACTCAAGACCCGACTCCGCCTTTCGGCCGGAGGGCATGAGGGATCGTTAGGGCTTTATACGTAACCAAAAAGGAGGTACAAGACCACTCCTCAACAATTCTAGTGGTGAAGGTTTGCATTCAACCACTCGCAAAGCATGGGGCTTCCGTTAGGATCTTCACAAGATGCCTACGCTTAAATCCCGCAATACTATCGCATATATCACAGAGTCATTCTCCGGCACGCATTCTAGGCTTAACCTAAATGCAACATCGCAAATCAAGCATCACCGATTCGGGCTCACGGCCACGAATAGGCTTCACACACAATGCCTAAATCCGCACGACTACCGGATTTTCTACATGCAATATGCCGGGGACGGACACAATCGACCCGGAGTTCCGAAGAACTTGAGGAAATCCTACACTTCACCCATTTGGTGAAAGGGATCCCTCATGCAAGCATAGAGAAACGAAGGAGAGGACAAAAGACCAGTCCAAACAACGGGAGAAGAAATCGTTACCCTAGGAGCATTCTTTTTCGCCATAGATCCGAGATTCTACACGGAGAGAAACGACCGCACCGGGCTGCACTCTCCAAATCTGGAAACGGCTCACGAATCGGAGCTCCGGAGCTCCGTCAATGGTGGAATCTCCCTTCTTCTTCCTTGGCTCCTCCTTCTATCTCTAGGGTTTGGAGAGAGAATGGCTTAGAGAATATGAGGTTTAACCCCCTCTCATCAGCCCTAATAGTCTCCCGCAACTAAACCTAGCCGTTGGATCAAATCCCAAAAGATTTGGATGGTCCGATCTTCTTCTCCGCTCAAAATCGCGGAACAGAATAAACAGGGCGCACGATCACAGGCGCACGGTCAGTGGTCATGCGCGAAGAGGGAAATGGTCGTGCGCACTGTCCGAGACAGAACTCGATTTTCTTCTGAATTAACGCACGATCGCTGGCGCACGACCACTGGTCGTGCGCGAAGAGGACGATGGTCGTGCGCATAAGCCGAGACAGAACTCCGATTCTTTGCGGGTTACGCACGATCATTGGCGCACGATCACTGGTCGTGCGCGAAGAGGACAATGGTCGTGCGCATTGACCTGATCTGGAATCTTGAGCCTATCCCGAGCGCAACGCTACCATTCCGCCTACCTCGCTGAACCACGATCTTTGGGGTGTTACAGATCGCGATCTAAATTGTTCTTATTCAAAGATTATATGAAAGTGCTCATGATCCTTCAATCCCTATCAATTGATGGTGGTCCGATTATTCGAGATCGCAGAATTATCCCTTCTTTATACAGTTTTGGATTTGTCAAATTTCTAATCTCCATAAATTGGAAAACGCCGAAACCTAAAGCATTGAGATCGAATGCCAAATCTATTACGCTATGATCGCATATGATAGAAGTCGTGATCGATTTGCATGAATAATATAGCAAAAACAAATACAGAAAAGAATAATTCACGAACAAAATAACTTTCCATTTATCTCAAAAATTACAATATCGGGCGCGGTCATTAACCGGCAATTACATCATTTGTTGGGAAAGGGTAAGTCTAGTTCTTCTGTTTCTTTTTCCGCGGAGACCGCTCCTCTGATGAAGAAGTTGAACTCTCCGAGGACTCACTTTCACTATCAGTCTCCCTCGATCCAGAATCCGAGGCCGCTGCTGAGCTCGTTTCCTCGCCGAGAAAAACACTTCCACTAGGAGAAGCGTGATCGTCTTGACTTCCAACGATCTCGACAGATTCATCTTCAATGGTCTCAGCAGTCTTCGTTTCCTTAGCTTTTTTCTTTTCCGCCTCCTCGATCATTTCTGCGATCTCAGGAAAGAGATCGGCAAAAGTCGTATCCCGGAAATCAGCAGTAAGGCCATCTTTTTCACGAAGAATAGCAATTGTTTTGTTTGATGCATCCCTGACATGAGTGTATAGGGATCTGAGGTAGTCAGGGTTATGGATATCATATGCGGTCTTCTTGAAATCCTGTAAAGAAAGTATATCAGATCGAAGCGGCCAAGGTAAGATAATATTTAAAGATCGCATTTTCTTTGAATGCTTACATCAAAACGATCCTGCAGACGCTCCGCGTGCTGCAAAGATGCGCGAAGAGATCGCCCCATGTGGTGGTTCAAAACCGTGCTTCGGGCGGTCACCTGAGCGTATACATCAGGGAGATCGTCGGTCCTGATCCTCAGTGCTTCATTAGCATGCTTTTTTCCATAAAGGGCAGAAGTGACCGCAAACACATGATTCGAAAACCTCCCTCCCCAGAAAGGAAGATCTGTTGACACCTTCAGAGACCTTCCGGTCTCACCCCATCTCAATAGAGATTTTCCTTTGATATCTTTTACTTTCTTTCCAAAACCCAACAAGGGAAATGGCCCCTCCTCCAGATCGCCCTCCTCGGCGATCTCCTTCGCTTTCCTCTGGCGATCTTGCTTCAGACGCTTTTCACGCTGGGTAAGGACTTCACCACTCGGCGTCACTGGGTCGACTTTTGGGATCGCGAATCCGGCTGAAAGAGAAAAACAGGTAAGAAGAAATTTCCAAATTCTATTAGAGAGACCGCTGGGAATCATAGGAAATTATAGCTTACTTTCTTCCGGTAAGACCGCAGCAACATCAGGCCAGATCGCCAGGTAATGATTCAGGTCGAATCGTTTCCCCGCCAGCCATTCCAAAACTGCAAGTTCTTCCTCTGAAACAAGTTTTTCTTTTCTAAATATTTTCTCTGCTCGCGGAGAGGGACGGCTGGCGAGACCGCCGAGATCGCCTTCAAAGATTAGATACCTCTCAGTCCAGAGAGGGATTTTATTCGAAAGATTTAAAACTTTTATTCCATTACCACTGAGATACAACAATCCTTTGAACTCTTCTTTATTCTGACCCTCTTTTAAAACCTTGACAGAAATTGTGCCTCGGAAAATCGAGATTGTGAATTTTAACTTCACCGATCTCAAGTAATTAATAAAGACGCTCATCAGACCGATCGAGTTCGGCGGGATCTGGGCAAGAGCGAGACCGTAATAATCCATCACTTCTAACATTTCCCAAGGGATGGGAATTTGAAGACCATAAGCGAAGTGATCAATCAGGATGACATATTTATCTTCATCCCCAGAGTTCAAGCCTTCATCTTCGAATGGAATCCTGATCGTGATCTCGTCATCGATCTCATATTTTTCAATAAAGGAAGAGTATTCTTTCTCCGAGATTTGACCATAGTTGTGATCGGAGTTCAAAAAGACCTCAGCAGCTTTGGAACGCGCGGACACCATTTTATGAGATCGCAGGGGTCAGTAAATTAAAAAAAAACTCAAGAAGAATAAAATAATGATCCGGAAGAGTAGCTATTTATAGAAGGAAGAAGATGATTATGCAATGATTGTACTTCTTGAGATCGCCCTGCAGATAGGTCAGACCGCCAAAAGCTATATAGGCTCGAAAATAACAAACGGGCATAAAATTTTCCTCAGATAGATCGCAATACACATGATCCACAATACAAACACTATTTAATAAGATCGCATTCATGAAAGCCAAAGACCGTAAAATGAGTATCATAACGTTAAAGATAATACCATAAAGCAAAATCAAAAATATCTTACAGACCAGAAATTAACTAAGCAGTGTTTTTAAAGAGATCGCTAAATGAATGAAAAAAGGGCTGCGGTCTCATCGCCTCTGATCCTTTCTCCTTCCAACGAATGCCGCCATATCCTGCATCTCATTGACCGCAGTCCATGCAGATGCTAGGCTATGATTGGCAACCATGGCAGCCCTATGGATTTTGGACATTTCGCGGTCTACTTGCTCCATAGGGATTACCACGATTTCCGCCGATCTCTTTTCTGCGAGACCGCTGGAAGAGCCCGCCTTCATCGACATTTGAGGCCCCCCCCGAAGAGTGGCGATCTCAGCAGCAAGTGCCGCGGCCTTCCCTCTGTAATAATCGGCATCCTTTTCGGCTTTCCGAAGTCTTTCTTCGAACTCGCCTCGAGCCTGCTTTTCTTTGACTTCAAAGCTTGAAAGAATTTGCTTCTCCTTAGCTTCAAAATTCGCGGTCTGGATTCGGAGGCGATCTTCTAGCATCCTCTCGCGATCTCGCATGACCCTCATATCGTCAAGCATCGGCTTAAGGAGATCGGCGAACTCTGGAGGGATTGAAACTTTTCTTGGTATCTCACCTTCTTTAGAAGCCGAGCTCACATTTTCATCTACAACCAGGAGAGAAAACGGTCAAAAATAATCAGCATTTGTTATCAAGAAGAAAGTAAGGATTTCGTGTGAAATACTTGACAGTGTAGAAAGACCGCAGTCAAGTAAGTTCTTTTCAGCATCTTTTGAGACCGCAGCATTGGCGGTCAACAAAAGGCGGTCAGATCCCCTTAGGCATTCTTAATTGATTTTTTCTAATTGTCTTTTTCGCGACCGCTCGCCTTCTTTCCTTCTTCTTTTTAATTCAGCATTACTAACAAGAATGTCATCAGTTTCGATAATGACAATCTCAGGTCGTTTTCCAGGAGATGCAGGGCGGAAAGCAAGTTTGGGAAGTTAACCAATCGGTCTCGCTACCATCTTTGCCTTACCAGCCTTAATAAAGTCTAACGCAGCTGCGAGGTCTGCCGCCTCCGCATCCAGCTCTTTTTCCACTTCTAACGAAGCATCGCCGCAATCATTAGACGCAGCGGTCTCATTTTTCTCCTTTCCTTTTTCGGCCGAGACCGCCTCTCCAGCGATTCTCTTTTTCTCTTCTTTCCTCTTCTTCTTTTTCTCCTTATCCTTCTTCTTCCCAGCAGCTAGAACTTCCTCTTTTTCTTTCCTTTCTTTCTCCACTGCCATAGAAATCGTTTCTTTTTCTTTTCTCTCCCTCTCTGCTTTGGCGATCTCCTCCTGCTTTCTTTTCTCTTCTTCTCCCTTCTTTAAAATCTCAGTGATCGCCGCAAGCCTAGCGATCTCGTCCTCTTTTACCTTTCTTTCTTCTTCCTTTCTCCTCTCTTCTTCCTCTTCTTTCTTCCTTCTTTCTTCTTCCTTTCTCCTCTCTTCTTCCTCTTCATTCTTCTTTCTTTCTTCTTCCTTTCTCCTCTCTTCTTCCTCTTCTTTCTTCTTTCTTTCTTCTTCTTTTCTCTTTTCTTCAGCAGCTTCTTCTTCGACGATCACTCTAAGTCGTTCAACTTCAAAAGGATCCACTGACTGTAATAATCAAGGAAAAATTAATATAAGTCAATTTTGAAATAAGTACAAAATTTGAAATTTGATCGCTTACGCTTAAAATATTCTCAACAGGGTTATCTTCTGAAAGATAAGTATGAAGATCGATGTCACCAGTGGTCACAATTTGTCCAGTCTTCACCCTCTTAACAGTCCGATCAGGAGAACTAGCTTCTTTTCTTTTTAAGTCTCTAGCGGCTTTTTCTTTATCAGCGATCTGGCTTCTAAGGTTCTCAGCTGAAGTTTTCACTTGCATCATAGTAGCCTTGATCGACTCTACAGAAGCGGTCTCTCCAGAACAATCGGCAGGTTGATTGACCACTTCCGGGGTCATCTTAACAGCAGCTTCTGCGATCGTTAAATCAACAAGAGCCTTAGAAGCAGGATCATCTTTTTTCTTTGAACTCTTGATCGATTTCTCCTTGCTGGAATTGACGGTCTTCTTCGAAATAACTTTCTTTGTTTTCGACGCAGATCCTGGCGATTTTCGGGATCGGGCTGATATTTTCATCAAGTCTAAAGCATCCATCTCAAAGGGAAAATTCTTTCGCGATCTCAGTAAACAGTGACTGCTCAAGGATCGGGATTTCTCAATATTGTGGAATCTAAAAATCTGAGGTGGTATTTATAGCTCAAGCCGCATTTATGACAGTCGCGGTCTCGGCGGTCAAAGTTTACATTTTTGAAGTTCCAGTGTAACTTAAAAATGTGCGGGGATTATGTTTGCCCGGAAAGCCCGCGATCTAGCTTTACAATACAAAATGACGGTCTCAGCGGTCTTCGGATTTTGTGATCGCACAGATCGTCAACCTTCTGCCTAACCTAGTTTCCTATGTTACAAGCAGCTGAAGCCACTCGAGATCGCCAGTCCGAGCGGTCTGGGCTTTTTTCTGTTTTTTACTATTTGTACCCCACTTCGCTGCCCCGGCTCTCCTGTATCCCGGGCAGCCCGTAGTTTTTCAGTTCTGCCCGTTTGGGCAGTCCCCTCGTCTATAAATAGAGGGGTAGGGGTACCAGAAAAGGGGACTTTTCTCGGGGCTCTAGCTTACAACCTGTGTAAGCGGTCTCATTTTTTCGTGATCGCTTTTCCGTGATCGTTTTTTCCCTCTCTTCCAGCATCTTCTGTCTTTGTAACCTGCACTTCGCAGTTTTCTCCCATCCCCTTTTTTAGTGTGAGTTTTGGAGGTACCATTTTTGGCACCAACAATTATATATATATATATATATATATGTGTGTATATATGTATATATATATATGTATATATATATATTAAGTATATATATATGTATATATATATAAATATCCGTATATATAAATATATACATATATATATATATATATGTATATATATATACTTAATATATATATTGTTGGTGCCAAAAATGGTACCTCCAAAATTCACACTAAAGGGGATGGGAGAAAACTGCGAAGTGCAGGTTACTAAGACAGAAGATGCTGGAACAAAAGGAAATCGATCACGAAATGGCGATCACGAAGAAATGAGACCGCTTACACAGGTTGTAAGCTGGAGGTTCCGAGCAAAAGGTCCCTTTTCAGGTACCCCTACCCCTCTATTTATAGACGAGGGGGCTGCCCAAACGGGCAGAACTGAAAACTACGGGCTGCCCGGGGTACAGGAGAGCCGGGGTAGAGAAATGGGGTACAAATAACAAAAATAAGGAAAATGATCAGACCGCTTAAGCTGGCGATCTCACACTGCCCTGACTGCTTGGCACTTAGAAAATTCCAGTTGAGGAGGCAGCTGGCGATCTGGGCGGTCACCAAACCTGAGACCGCTGAGACCGAAAAATTTGACCAGCAAGAGGAGGTCGCGGGCTTTCTGGACAAACATAATCCCCGCACATTTTTAAGTTGCACCTGGAACTTCAAAAATGTAAGCTTGGACCGCTGAGACCGCGACCGTCATAAATGCGGCTTGGTCTATAAATACCGGCTGAAATCTTCATTCTGCAAGTCATTGAAAAATTATAATCCTTGAGCGGTCTTTGATAATTAGACAGGTGCGATCTTCTTGCAAAGTTGACTATGCTCGATCTCTTAAAAGCTCTTCCATCGAAAGCGAACTCTCCTGGGAAAAAGGAAAGTGTCAGCTCAAAGAAAGGAAAGAAGGCGCCAAAGATTTTAACGAAAGCGAGCGCTTCAAAGGAGACCGCCCGATCTCCGTTAAAGGAAACTGAGCTTCCTGAGGGTTCAATTGTGCCGGTCTTTGTTGCTTCTGAACCATCAAACACTTCTTCAGACCTTGTATGGAAATTGCCTGACTTTTCCATTTCTTTTAATTGTTAGAAAACCCTGGAGGCGATGGACCAAACAACTTCCAAACTTCCTGTGACCGCCTCTACCGAGGTCATTTTGGCTGGGCTGCGTCAGAAGAAGGCCGAGGCCGAAGCCTTGAGGCAGAAGATCGCTGAACAGGAGGTCGCTGCGAAGGGCAGGAAAAGAAAAAATTCAAGTCCATCTAGCTTGACTTATAAGAGAAGCAGAAAAAATGAGGAAGAAAAAGACGTGACCGCCATGGGGGCGACCATATTTCCTGAATCTGTCGACCTGGAAGACTCCGCGGAGTTTCAGAAGGTGAATGCTAAGGGCGATCTCCACTTCCTTCCCGCGGTCTCAACCTTACCAAGAGAGGATGATTCTAGATTAATCGCCTACCTTGATGAGGTTTCTTCTAATAATTCATCTTTTTCATCTTTGCAGGTGTTGGATCCCTAGAGGCTTCAGCTCTCAAAAATGTCGTCGTTGAGAAAGAGATCGCGGATAGGGAGAAGGAGACCGCTGATAAAATAATCAAAGCAAAGGAGGAAAAGAGAAAAGAGGTGGAAGAAATGGCGAGGAAGAAGAAGGAAAAGGAGGCAGAAGAGAAGAGGGAAAAAGAGGAGAAAGAAAAGAAAGAGAAAGTAGAGAAGAAGAAGAAAAAAAAAGATGATGAGAAGAAGAAGAAGGACAAGGAGGAGAGGGAGAAAAGAGAGAAAAAGGAGAAAGAGGAGGAAGAAAAGAAGAAAGAAGTGGCTAAGACCGTCGAGGAGGAGAAGAAGGAGGCGGTCAGAGTTGCTGAGGAGAAAGCGGCTCTGATCGCCGAGGAGGAAAGGAAGAAAGAGGCGGTCAGGGCTGCCGAGGCGAAGGCGGCTCTAATCGCTGAGGAGGAGAGGAGGAAAGAAGCGGCCAGGATCGCTGAGGAAAAGGCGGCCGATCGCTGAAGAGAGGAAAAAGGATGCGGTCTTGAAAACCACGGAGAATAAAAAGTCTGAGGAGGAGATCGCGGAGAGGCTATAGATCGCTAAGGAGAAAGCTGCGCTTTCAAGCGGTCTCCCAAATGATTCTCTTCAGGAAGGTCGTTTGAGCAAAGCCGCAACAGATCGCGCGGTGGTGGTCTCAGCTTTGCGAGCTGGTAAGGGCAAAAAGATTCTTCAATTAGTTGAGTTCCTTCCTTTACCTATGGTTCGACTTGTTTCTCCAGAAAGAAAATATGAGATTGTTTTTATTGAGACCGACGATATCCTCTTGAGTAATGAAGAATTAAAAAGAAGAAGAAAAGAGGGAGAAAAGTCGCAGAAAAGAGATTTGGAAAGAATGGATCTGGAGCGTTTAAGGGGATCAGATCGCCTTTCACTTACCGCAGATCCCGTGGTCACTAAAGATGTCAAAAGAGCTTTACGTGACTGCGGTCTCAACTTCTTTCTAAGTACTCTTTCTGCTCATCAAAAAATTTTATTTGATCGCTTGTGAATGATTGAAAAAAATTCATCTCTTGTGACCGCAGGTGATGATAATGCTGAGATCGAAGAGGGGGAACTTCCTCAGCACATCGCGATCTCCCCTCAGTTAACAAACATTCTTAACCCAATGTTCGAGGATGTTCGCTCTATGCTGATGAGGGAGCGAACTCAGAATGATCAGATCCGCGATCTTGAGGAGAAATTATGTACTAACGAGAAGAGGATCAGAGAAGAATGCGATCTGAGGGTTGCAGAGATCGCGCGAGCTCTTAAGAAGGCCAAAAAGGATACTGAATACTACAAGGGGAAGGCTGCGGCGCTGTCTGCGGAGAATGAAAGGCTGAGGGGCGGTCACGCGAAGATGCTAATGAGACCGGGTACCTCCAGCGATCAACCAGCGGCGAGACCACAGCCTGAAATTGTGCTGATCCCTATGGAGCAGGTGGACAAGGAAATGTCCATGATTCACTGATCTGCGATGCTGGCCAATCATAGTTTGGTGTCGGTCATGGCTACAGTGAACGATATGCAGGTTGTTGCGGCTCTTGTAGGGAGAAACAGGCCTTCTAGGAAATGAACATTCAATTTGAGACCGAGCGGTCTCTGGATTTTGAACAATTTGTTTTGTAATATTGTTATTAATATTCCATCTATTTCTTGTGGTCTTTTTTAATTTTATGTTTTGTGCGGTCCTGATTTCTATAATTTCGATCTCTTTGTGCCTGGATTGCCTGTTGTTGCTGTTGTGTTTTATTTATTGAGGCCGTCAACATAGAATGCTTTCATATAACCTTGCACAGGTCGAGCGGTCTGCGAATTTTTGTTGGGCGATCAGCAAAAAGTAATGATTACGAAATGACCCTTCAACTTCTATAAATAGCTGCCTTCATAACCTTTATTTCATGCTCTCTTGAATGCGCCCAAAGCACGGATCTCAGCGATCGCTCAAAATGGTGTCCGCTCGTGCCTCTTCTGCTAACATTTTCCTGAACGCCGATCACAAACAAGGTCGCTTATCAAAGGATGAATATATTGATTTCATAAAAAAGTATATGATTCAGACTCAGATAGTTGTGAGACCGCCAGCCGATCATGAAAGGTTGAACTTTGGAGAGCAGAAAAAGTTTATCATCCCCATCGATCACTTCGATAACGGGTTGAGAATTCCCCTCCCTTGGGAATAAAAAGGAGTGCATTGCCGATGCCTATGAAAGATTCTTCAAAATTGTAAACGGCCTAATAAACTATGGTCGGGAATTCTCAAATGGTGAACTGAATGACAAATTCCTGCGTTCCCTAACGAAAGATTGGGATAGCAAGATTGTTGCAATCAGAGAATTTGGGAAGTTACCAAATCTAGACCCTCAGAATCTGTTTGGGAAACTATTATCCCACGAGCTACAAATGAACATTCGGAAAACAGAAGAAGATGGGAATAGAGCTTCAAGCAAGGAAAGAACCTTGGCTATGAAGGCTGGGAGTTCTAGAAAAGGCAGAACCTTGTCTCAAATCAGAATACAAGAATCTACTGATGAAGAAGAATCTAAGGCCGGCTCCTCCAGCTCAGAAATGTCTGATGAGGAATTCTCTCTTATCTCCCGTCTGTTTAAGAAACTGCTAAACAAAAGAAGACACATGAAGAACAAGTTTTCCTCTGAAAATAGACAATCTCGACGTGATGGTGATCATCACAAAAAGAGTTCTAGCAATCATGACAGGTATAAATCTAAAACTGGTAAACATATTTCTTCTGACATAGTTTGATATTGCTGCAATAAGCCAGGGCACATGATTGCTGAATGCCCTTATAAAAAGAAAGAGGGTGGAAGAAAAGAAGAAAAGAAATCCACCCACGGGAAAAGGAAGACTGAAAAGAGTCTAGTGGCTAAAAAGAACAAAAATTTAAGCGACAGTGACTCGGAAAAATCAAGTAGTGAAGAAGAAGCCTACTTCGGGCTGATGGCTATGACCGATGAAGAAGAAGAACCTCCATATACCGGGAAGGTAAATTTTCATACCATCTTATCTGATTCTGAATATGCTTCAGCTGAACAAAAGGATTATCTTTCAGATGATGACTCAAACCTCATGACCCAATACACTTAAATGCTTAGAAGTTTTGACAAATGGCGAATGGTAGTCAAAACTCAGGCCAAGGAGATCATGTCTCTCAAAGAAGTGGAATCTAATTTGAGAAAGGAAGTTTAACAACTTTCTTCCTTCAAAGAGGAAAACCAAATCTTGAAAGACAAAATCAAAAGCTCAGATGAGCTCCTTGATCGGAAAGAGAACTCCATCAAATTCTTGGAAGAACAGCGAGCCGCTGAGAAGAAACTAGTTGAAAAGTTTTCACAACCGAAAACCATTCTTCCAATCATTGATACTTTCTCTGCTAAAGCAAGTAGCAGTGGTGTAGGTCATGTGGCTGGGCCAAGTAATTCTTCTAAAGGCACCCGTGCCAAGAAGAAAAATAAGAACGCTAAGAAAGCTACTATCGAAGAAAATGGGAAAGCCCATCTAGAATAAGTGGAATTTAAGAAAGTTCTTCTTCCCACAAATGCTTATGACATGGAAAGCTCTTATGGTCACTTGACACGACCAATTAATTTTGAGCCTATCAATGACTATAAGGGGTGGGCTCGTCCTCAATACCTCGGTCAAAGTGCTTTCAAAGCACCTTATGAAGAAGTAAATCTGAGAGATTATGGTCCTTATGTTCATGGTCCAAGTGCTATTAAAGCACCAATAATAAAGACTGTTGTACCTAGGACAAAGGAGAAAGCATTACCCTGTTTATGCTGTACTCATGAAGCATCCTCATCAAGAAGGATTGCTCCTGCAAAAATCAACGTTCAAAGAGTTAAGCAGGATAACATTAAGAAAAGATACAACAGGTTTAATTGTTGGTGTTGCGGCAAAATAGGTCACTTTGCGGTAGATTGTTGGTTCAACTCTACATATTCCAAGAGACCACAACTTAACAATGCAAGAAAGACCGCTCGCAATGTTAATGCTCTTCGTGGTGCTCAACTAACAAGGGACCAAGGACCCAAATTAGTTTGGGCTCCTAAGGCAAAATAATTTGTTTTTGCAGGAATGTCCAAAGGCCAACAAAAATCCTATCTGATATTTGGATAGTGGATGCTCTCGGCATATGACCGGGACGAGAAGCCTTTTACAAAACTTCATTCCAGTTGTAAACGGACCAAAAGTTATTTTTGGCGGATCCGACAGAGGAATTACAAGAGGCTACGGTATGATATCTATTGGTAAAGACAAGTGTTTTATAAAGTCGGCAAAAAATTCCGAAACGATTTTATCAAGCACTCGTCATAGGAATATTTTCTGTTTAAATTTTATTTGTTTATCATCTTCTACTCCGGTGTGTCTTTTGGCAAAAGATAGTGCATCTCTTGCTGACCAATGGCATAAGAGACTAGCACATATAAATTTCAAAACTATAAATAAGTTGTTTTCACAAAACTTAGTACGTGATGTGCCAAATATTTAGTGCATTAAAGATAGACCTTGTCATGCTTGTGTAAAAGGCAAGCAAACAAGAGCTACCTTTAAGAGCATTATAGGCAATGCTCAACTAGGTGTTTATACCTACTTCATATGGACTTGTTTGGTCTGTTGCAAATTAGGAGTTTAGGAGGTAAGTCTTTCACGTTAGTTATTGTAGATGATTACTCACGTTTTGCCTAGGTATTCTTTCTTAAACACAAGTCAGATACATTTGACATTTTCACTAAATTTGTTAAACAAATCCAGAATGAATTTGAATGTTCCGTAGTCAAAATCAGAAGTGACCATGGAATAGAATTTGAATCTGGAGCTATGACAGATTTTTGTGAAAGTCTAGGTATCTTTCGTGAGTTTTCCTCTCCTCGAACTCCACAACAAAATGGAATAGTTGAGAGAAGAAAAAGAACACTCATCGAGGCTTGCAGAACAATGTTGAGTGACACTTCTCTAGCCGAATACCTTTGGGCTGAAGCCGTCAACACTGCATGCCACGTGCAAAACAGAGCACTCATAAACAAAAACCATGAAAAGACTCCTTATGAACTACTAAAAGGGAAGAGGCCAACCATCTCTTATTTTAGAATCTTTGGTTGCAAATGCTTTGTACTTAATAATGGAAAGCATTACAAAACCAAGTTTAGCGAAAAGAGTTTTGAAGGTATTTTTATAGGCTATAGCAGCCATAGTAGAGCTTATAGAATATTTAATAAGAAAACTCTGGTGTTAGAAGAATCAATCAATGTTGTAATTGATGAAACGAGCATGCTACATAGCAGCTCTTCTAGTGCTTCTATTGAAGGTACAGGTTCAAAGATACAAGATAAAAGCTTGGATGAGCCAGTCAAAGTTGATTCTCAAACCTTCGTCAAGATCTCATCCCCATTCACAAATGAAGAAGGAGATCATACTGATGAAGAACCAGTGCAAGTGGAAGGAGACATTCAAGTAACAGATGATGCTCCAATTGTTCAAATTGACGCAAGAAACCTTGAGTTCAGACACATGAGAGATCATCCTATTGATCAAATCATAGGAGATCCTCAAGTCAGAATTAGAACAAGAAGAGGTACCACTAACGAAAATATGCATTTAAGTTTTCTTTCACAGGTTGAACCGAAGAAGTTTCAAGAAGCAAATGAAGACCCCAACTGGGTAATTGCAATGGAAGAAGAATTAAATTAATTCAAGCGTTGCAAGGTGTGGACACTAGTTCCAAAAACCAAGGATAAAAATATTATTGGAACAAAGTGGGTCTACAGGAACAAGTTGGATGAAGATGGAACAATTATAAAGAACAAAGCCAGACTTGTAGCAAAAGGTTACAGACAGGAAGAAGGGATCGAATTCGATCAAACTTATGCTCCAGTAGCATGACTTGAAGCGATCAGAATGTTCTTAGCCTATGTTGCATACAAAGGTTTCACCGTATACCAAATGGACGTTAAGTCAGTTTTTCTCAATGGTAACCTAAAAGAGGAAGTATAAGTTGAACAACCTCCAGGTTTTGTAGATTCTGAACATCCTAATTATGTTTACTTACTACAAAAAGCTTTGTATGGATTAAAACAAGCTCCTCGAGCCTGGTATGAGATGCTGTCTAATTTTCCTCTTGAGAACAAGTTCACAAGAGGAAAGATAGATAAAACATTATTTCTTAGGGAAGTAAAAGACAAGATCTTGCTAGTGCAAATCTATGTCGATGACATTATTTTTGGCTCTACGGACGACAATCTTTGCAAAAAGTTTTCAAAACTTATGCAAGGAAAGTTTGAAATGAGCAGTATGGGAGAGCTAAAATATTTCTTAGGACTTCATGTGAAACAATCTGAAGATGGTATTTTCATCTCACAGACAAAATTTACCAAGGAGTTAATTAAGAAATTTGGAATGGAGAGTGCAACCTCTATGAGAACTCCAATGAGCTCAGCTATGTCTCTGGACAAGGACGAGAAAGGGAAACCTTTTGATGAGACCAAATACAGAAGCATAATTGGCTCTTTGCTCTACCTTACTGCTAGTAGACCTGACATAATGTTTTCCACATGTGTATGTGCTAGATATCAGGTGAACTCTAAGGAATCTCACTATACTGCTGCAAAGCGAATTTTGAGATATCTTAAGGGCACACCAAATCTTGGCCTATGGTACCCAA
This sequence comes from Dactylorhiza incarnata, assembly GCA_033032865.1. Classification (NCBI taxonomy): domain Eukaryota; kingdom Viridiplantae; phylum Streptophyta; class Magnoliopsida; order Asparagales; family Orchidaceae; genus Dactylorhiza; species Dactylorhiza incarnata. The sequence goes on from JAWHQI010000744.1 coordinate 60,483, forward strand.
GAAGTAATGATAGCGAGCTAATTGGTTATTCAGATGCAAATTTTGCAGGTAGTAGAGACGACAGGAAAAGCACTTCCGGAACATGCCAATTTCTCGGAAGAAGACTTATATCCTGGAGTAGCAAGAAGCAAAATTTTGTTGCAATCTCAACCGCCGAGTCAGAATATATTTCTGCAGGCAGCTATTGCGCACAACTTCTATGGATAAGGAATCAACTTCAAGACTACAATATGAAGATCAAGAATATTCCAATGCTTTGTGACTCCTCCAGTGCAATTGCTATAGCAAACAATCCAGTCTCCCACAGTCGGACAAAGCATATTGAACTAAGGTATCACTTCATCCGGGAACATGTGGAGAATGGGGACATCAACTTAAGTTATGTCCCTACGGATAAGCAAATTGCAGATATATTCACGAAGCCGCTGGATGAGACCAAGTTATCTTTCTTCAAGACGGAACTTGGAATGCTCAACATGGAGTAATGTTCAATCCAAGGAGAAAGTAAGAATAATAATGGGTTTCTAAAAGGTTATATTTCTATGGAAAGCAGGAATCAGTCTTTCTGAAAGAAAGAGGTAGAAAATTCTAAGTCTTTACTGGATTTCTCGAGAAATGACATAGACTTTTCGAGAAATGGAAGACTTCTCGCAAAATGTATTTGCACTTCTCGAGAAATGGGTTATCCCTCGAGAAATGCTCTTTCAAAGTCAGAAAAATAGAATTCTGGGATCTCTCGCGAAATCAGAATACTTCTCGAGAAATAAGTATACCTCTCGAGAAATTGGGATAACTTTTCGAATTTCTAATTTCTATTTTCCGGGATGCGAAAGGTCAGCTATGCGCGTTTATTATTTTCTTTATATTAGTTAAATCTAAATTAATTGTCACATCTAACAAAATTATAAATAGACCTTTGAAAAGATTTAATGTTCATGCGAGCTCTCTCTCCTCTTCTTCTCGGAAAAGCCGACTGTTCGTCTCCCTCTCACGCGAAATCGCAGTTGCCAGTCAGTTGTTCTTCACGATTTTTCTCCTCTCGTGCTCGATTCTTCAACTACAATCGATCCATGGCGCCTCACTCAAAGTCCAATGTCGGTGTGGGTAGCGATCTAGTGCGTGAAGGGCTGATTTCGATTTCTGATGACTTCACGAATTTATTCTACTTACTAGAGGCCGCAGGTCTGTCTTTTCTGGCCGAGACACCTTGCAAAATCCTTTTTACAGAGGTAGAGGAGTTCTTCTCCAATGCTAAAGTCAGCAAGAATGGTCGGAAATTGAAATCCTCTATTGGTTCTCTAAAAATCAAAATGACTTCAAAGTCGATTTCAAAATTTCTGAAGTTGCCCCTAGTGGCATAAGAGGACATCCTTGATGATAATGATTGGTTGAAGGCAGTGACTTTTGTAGGTCTGAAAGCAGCTAAGACTCTTCAGAGACAGCAAATGAATGATGTTGGAAAACTTCTAGTGGACATTATTTCCAAGGTAATACTGGGAAATACTGGAAGTCTGTGTTATGTGTCAGTGGATGTATTCAGCTTCGTCACTTCAGTTATCTGTGGAAAGAAGTGTAGCTGGGCAGATGTTGTGTTTTCAAAGATCAAGGAGAGCATCTCAAGTCCAAACCATACAAGGATCATTACTCTTTACTTGAATCAATTTAACCCTCAAATATTTGATATGTCCAAAGGGACTATCATTCATCATTTAAAGAGGTTAGATGTGTTCACCATCCAAAGGTGGAACATCAGGATTTCCAAGCCTTCAGAAGGTGGACATCCTCAGGGGGAGCCTTCTGGTCAACAGGATGTGCATTCAGCTCCTCCTCCAGATTCTTCAGCACAGCAACAAGCTCCACCTTCTCCAAGTCAGCATCCCTCTCCAAGTCATCTACCATCTCCTAGTCAGCTTCCATCTCCAGGACAGCAGCATGTCTCTCCAGCAGCAGATTCAGTTCCTCCTCTTACATCAGATAATACTCCATCAGATCAGGTTCCTCCAGGTTTAGAGATTCCTCCTCCTGATGTGGTATTCTCCCCTATCTTAGATAATGTGACTCATTCTCCTCCTCCTCCTGATATTGCAAAAGAAACTGTTGATGTTAACATACCAGATGTCCTTCTTGACATTCAGAACACTGCAGTTGATGATGGGCAGAACTCCAGTGATCACCTTGTAGGTTCAGGGGCAGATTTTGAGTTCCATCAAGATGATGATAATGTTTCTGTTCATAACATTCCTTCTCCCCTAGCAAATACTGAGGGGGAGCAAGAGTCCTATATGGAAATGAATACAGAAGCACAGGGACAGCCTGTAGTTCAAGTAGATGAGACTGTGACTTTGTCTTTTCTTCCAGAGAAAAGTACAGTTGTTCTTGAAGAAATTCCTGAGCCAGTCCAGCCAGCCCCCATTCCTACTCCTCTCTTTGCTGAAAGTACCTTAATAGGTCAAATTGAACTGTTACTCCAAAGGCATAGTGCCAAAATAGAGTACTCCTTCAAAGAAGTCCATGCCAGATTGTCTGATATTGAAAGGGAAATGGCCAAGAGGTTGGAAGAGTTCAAAACCAGTTTAGATCAATTGAAAGAAGTTATTATTCAGGGAGGAAAAGCCATTGATCACACCATAGAGGGTGTAGCCACAGTTCTAGCAGAAGTTATTCAAGTGAGAAAAACTCAAGAAAACATGGCTTCAAAGGCTGAGGAAAATACTTTCAAAGTTATTGATGAAGTTGGTCAGTTTAAGGATTCTATTCTCCAAACCCTATCTGTAGAAGTCAGAAAGGGGGAGGACAGTATAACTGAGAAGATGACTGGGTGGTTGGATCAAACTCTTTTTGATTTTCATAAACATTTGACTAATAAGTTTGAACAGCTGTCCCAAGGTGTCCAAAAGCAGGTCTATGAATTAAAAGATTTCACCTCTAATACTGCTGTTTGGCTCCACCATGAAATCTTTCCTGATTTGGGTATTGACCCTGCCCAACCTCCTCCTCATTTTGATCAAGTTCAATCTGATACTCCTTCAATTCCTCAATTTCCTCCAAGGCCAGCAGAGCAGTTTGATGCTAATCCTTCACTTGAGACTCACTCCTCCATGCTTTATTCTAGGAAAAGGAAGTATGGTGATGGACCTTCTGCAAGCAGATCTGTTCCTGGTTCCAGCTCATCAGGTTCTTGCAAAGCAGTGGTAGATGAAACAAAGGTTTATCCAGAACTTTGGAGTCCAGTTTCAAAGATTATAATTCTTGACTCTCTCAAGCTTATAGAAGAAGGGAATGTGAAAGCTTCTGAACTGTACAGCACTTTTGAATGGAAGAAATATGAGACAAGCCAAGTCAAAAGAAGGATTCATTTCAAGAATTATGGGTACAATAATCCAACAGCTCCAGAAGCTCCTCCCAAGTATAATCCAAAGCCATATGCTTACTTTGAAAGGCAAGAGATGTTGAGAAAGAGAAATACCAATATCTGAAATCAAGTCTTTAAAGATCTTTAAAACATTATTTCTATATGCTGTGTGAACATTAAATCATAAGACAATTTGAAATCTATATATAGTTTTGACTTTGATGTGACAATCATGTTCTTTTATCTAAATATTGTTTTTAATGTTCTTTCCAGTATATCCTTGTATATCTTATATATCTGATACAATTCATCTTGGGAAGAAGGGTTCTTACTTCTACAAATAGGGGGAGATTGTTGGGTATTGTATCCACAATAACCTTGATTTGTAGAAAGTCAACTTAAAACCAAGATCGAATTGTTTGTGTATTTGATATTCTTTTCTAGTATTGTCTTGCAGGTTCACATTGCTAAGTGTAAACCAATGTCAGGTCACAGTGGGTCATTGAGCATAGTCTCTTATGATGTAATTCCTCATTGTATGAGATATGGTGTTGGCTCATATGTGATCTCTCTATTGGGATGCACTTCATAATCAAGACAAAGGAAGCTAAGGTCTTGGAGGTGTAGCTGTATTCAAAGGAGAAGCCTAAAGAATTTCTTCCAAGTGTATTTCTCGAAAAGCTAAGTGTATCTCTCGAGAAATCTGAAAAGCTCTCGGAAAATCCTTTGAATTTCTCGAGAAGTTCTTTTCAGCTTAAGTTTTCGAAGGAAATCCAAATTTCTCGCGAAGCTATCTTTATTTCTCGAGAAGTCTGTACTGCTCTCGGAAAATCCTTTGATTTCTCGAGACGTCTTCTTAGCTGAAATTTTCTGAGAAAATCTTTCCTCTCGAGAAGTTGATTCGATTTCTCGAGAAGTTCTTGTTTCTTTTGAAAAGATTAAGTTTATCTTATTTCTCGAGAAGATCTTTGTTCTCGAGAAATCGCCTATTTTCTCGAGAACCTCTGTCAATTTGATTGAAAGCCTTTTTCCGAGATCCAGCTGCGATTTCTCGAGAAGTCTCCTTTCTCTCGAGAAATCTATTTCTCGTTCCTTCAAACTGTTTTGCCGACTTCTGTTATCCGTCTGTTTGACGAGTTTTCTTTTTGTGCTTAAGGTTTAAACATTCTATTAAAAAATCCTCCTATAAAAGGGCCTCTCTCTTAGATTAGAAAAGAAGTTTTGATTATTCCTTTCCGTTTCTCTCTCTCTCTGAATCAAGAAGTCGCAATTTGTCATGCGTGTCGCCATCTTTGGAGATTGTTCTGAATTTTAAATTTCTCGTCTCCAAGTGGAAGAATAGATTTGATCGATCGTTGCTCCATCCTCTCTGTTTCTATTGGATCGATTCAAACTCTAGAAGATTAGATCTGAATCAATTTGGATCTTCCTCTTTAATCAAGCCAAAGCTATTCAGATTTCAAGGAAGAAGAAGAACCCTAAAGAGATTTTTTAGATCTGATTATTATTGATAAGTATTGTTTCATTCTTCTTTCAATTGATTGTAGGAGAAGTTTCTCCGAGTTGTAGGAGCTTTGTTCTCCGAGGTGTAAGAGAGTTATTCTCTGAGATTGTAGGAGATTTGTCTCCGAGTTGTAGGAGTTTTGACTCCGAGAATTGTAGGATCTTTCTTGATCCGAGATTTAGTGAAGTAGTCAATTCTAGCGGTGGTGCTAGATTAGCGAGGCCGGCAAGTGGAGTACCCAAGAACGGGGAACCACTATAAATTTCTTGCTCCATCTGTGATTGTGGTTTGCATTATTTGTGTTCTTTATTATCAAGTTTTTATTTCCGCAAAAACGCAATTATCACCTATTCACCCCCCTCTAGGTGATTTAGGTTAGCAATTAGGTATTACAATATATATATATATATATGTATATATATACATATATATACGTGTATATATATAAATATATATATATATATATATGTACATATATATGTACATATACCTATATACTTATATATATAGTATAAGTATATATATATAAGTATATATATATATGTATATATATATACTTTATATATATATACTCTTATATATATATTTATATATACATATATATATATATATTTATACATATATATATACATATATATGTATATATACCTATATACTTAATATATATATACATATATACATATATATATATATATGTATAAATATATATATATATGTATATATATATAAATATAAATAAGTATATATATATTAAGTATATATAAGTATATATATATGTATATATATATGTATATATGTATATATATGTATATATATATATATATATATTAAGTATATATATATATACATATATATATCTAAGTATACATATATATGTATATATATATATATATACACTAATATATATATGTATATATATATACACTAATATATATATATATACATATATATATACATATATATATACATATATATATACATATATATATACATATATATATACATATATATTCATATATATATATATACATATATATTTATATAATTATATATACATATATATGTATATATATATATGTATATATATACTTAATAAATATATATATGTATATATATATAAATATATATATATATATATATGTATATATATATAAATATATATATATATATGTATATATATATATACTTAAATATATATATGTGTATATATATATACTTAATATATATATATACGTATATATATATAAATATATATATGTATATATATATATGTATATATGTACATATATATATTAAGTATATATATACATATATATATACATATATATATATATACTTATACTATATATATATATAAGTATATAGGTATATATACATACATATATATGTATATATATATGTATAAATATATATATATATGTCTACATATATATGTATGTATATATATATATATATTAAGTATACATATATACATATATATAAATACTTATACTATATAGATAAGTATATAGGTATATATACATATATATGTATATATATATATGTATATATATATAAGTGTATATATATGTATATATATATATATATTTATATATATATGTATATATATATACATATTTATATATATATAAACATATATATATGTATATATATATGAAGTATATATATACATATATATATATAAGTATATATATATACAAATATATATATATTTATATATATATATATACATATATATAAGTATATATATATAAATATATATATATTAAGTATATATATATATACTTAATATATATATATATACTTAATATATATATATATACTTAATATATATATATATATACATAATATATATACACTTATACATATATATATACATATATATATATTTATGTATGTATCTATATACACGTATATATATCTGTATATATATATATATATATTAAGTATATATATATATATGTATATATTTATATATACATATATTTATATATATACATATATATATACTTAATATATATATACATATTTATATATACATATATACACATATATATATAATTATATATATATATGTATATATATATATATATGTATAAATATATATATATGTATATATATAAATATAAATAAGTATATATATATTAAGTATATATAAGTAT